>JAHDVF020000868.1:1200000-1555651 GCA_022606425.2 Lepidostoma basale | reverse complement strand
TGCGGGACCTATGAATGATAATATTGAAAAAATAAGTACGAATGAGATGAAAAGATCCGTGAGTGCAATGAAAAGTGGAAAAGCTGTTGGGTTTGATTGTATTGCCATAGACTTTATTAAAAGCGGTGGCGAAGTGGTTTCTACATGGTTATGTAAGTTATTTAACCAGTGCTTGGAGGAGGGATATACGCCGCTAGACTGGAGGAGAGCAGTAATTATGCCCCTGTACAAAGGAAAAGGATCGCGTATGGAATGTGGAAACCACAGAGCTATTAGTCTTTTGAGTGTCGTTGGTAAAGTCTATGGCAGAATTTTAATAGAAAGAGTAAGAAAATTGACGAGTGACAAAGTTTGGGATGTGCAAGGTGCCTTTATGAATGGCAGAGGATGTATGGATCAAATTTTTGGACTTCGTACATTGACAGAGAAGTTTCTGGCCAAAAATCGCAAACTTTTCTGTGCGTTTGTCGACTTACAAAAAGCATATGATTACGTTAATAGAGAAAAGTTGTGGAAAATATTGTCTGAATATGGAATAAGTACAAAACGTAATGCAATTTTTTTTTGTATCAATGTCCGTTGTATAGTGTCATTGAACTCGAAATTTTTTCGTCGGTGTATAAATGATGAGACGGCATGAACATCACGTGGTTTGAAGTCACATACATAAATATGTTGTGTAAATAATCAAGTTTAATTCACTGTCAATACAATTTGCATACCATACGAGTATATATCCATTAATTATTATTTGGCTCTTATGAAAATATTTTAATGAAATTACATTATAGAGTTAACACGTTGATTGCGGAGTACTGACCGGGACAATGGTAAGGGGAAAACCCAAACGACGGATCCCTGTCCAGATCAGGCTCTATTCCGTTCGGTTTTAAGTATTAGCTGTCAGGGGAAAGTTTATCAGTTCACGTCAGCCTTTCGTGCAGAGTTAGAGCTTTAAAGGTATGGTTTCTGTTTTCAAAACAGTTAATTTCTGAAAAAGTTATCCATGATCCAATTTTTGTTCTGGCGCTCCGCAGTTAACGTGCTAAAGAAGTTTAAAGTTTAATGTATATGTCGGTATTACGGGAGTTTTCATTTGGCTTAGGGCTTACTGAAATACAAATTTCGTATTTCAACGCGTGAGCTTTGGAAAGTTCATAACAAATCTTTAGAAAGTCGAAGGCAATCTTGAAAGCTCTTAATATTAAGTATGAGACAGCTTTAAAATTAATCGGTTTTTCTGTTTATATTCGAAACAGATTATCCAAAGTGTTTTTACGGTCGGTGATTTTTTTGCGTGGCGTGCCTGTGGTAAAAATTTGAATATTTTCGTGTTTATTTTAAAAATAAATGTATTTTGAAATACACGTAGTTTCAATCGAGTTTGGTTTTCAAATGTAAAAAGCAACTGATTCGTAGAATATATTTTTTAAAATTTTTGATATCTTTGAATGCAGCTCTTTTACTTATAGGTTTTCTTGACAATGATTACGAACTATCATATTTTGTCACTATTTTTTTAAATGTGTACTAAAACATCTAAGTAGGTATAGGTTTAGAAAACTATGTTATTTTTACTATAATAACGAGACTGCTAAATAAAATATAATGAATAATAGAGTTTTAAAAATATGCGGTAGTCCTGATGAGGTTCACTTATATTTCTATATTCCTTTTTCAGGTTCACTTATATATATTCCCACAATTGTCTGGATAGTCGTCAGTTGTTGGAACATCGTTATCTTAGAATGAGGTCACTCTTTGCTTGACGTCACTTTCGCCTTAGGTACATATTCATTATACATATTTGTTAGGGAATTCCTGAATTTCTCTACGCGCCATTGCTCCCGATATATGTGCTCCTGGTATATTTTTAGAAATCCTATATTTCATACCGCAAAATGATAATATTTATTTTAACCATTTTTTAAATACATGATGTCTCATTTATTCGCTTATATATTGTAGCTATGTGTTTTTTATAAAATTATATGTACGTTAAATTTATTATCGATCTTTTAAAGCTAGGTCCCAAAGATGTCAGGCCCCCCCTACGTCGGGTATCACCTTGGCGTAGGCTTCTCTGTCCTGTGATAGCTGGAACAACTCCCCCCACCCTCTGGACTCCAGTCCACTCTCTGATGTTTCACAGTCAGGACTCCTGGGTCTTCCCATACCGCGACTACCCTCAATCTTTCCTTTCACGATGAGGTGCAGCAAACCATATTTTTCGTTGCTGAGTATGTATCCTAAACTCTTCTAATCTTTTCATTGGACAATAATTCTTTTTCTTTTCTAGTTTATTGTCGATAAATACTGAAAGTGGATACTACACAATATGGATATAAAGACAAACAACTAGTGGAAACCTACGAATGGAGTATTTTATTATATGGCTGTGAGACATGGTGCCTAACAGAAAGAGAGAAAAAGAGACTAAAGGCCTTCGAGATGTGGTCGAATAGAAAAGAATTCTAGGAATTTCAGGTAGGAACCACATCACAAATGACAAGGTTCTCAACATAGTCCAAAAAGGGAGGCACTTTTTGAAGACCATCACAGGTGGACCAAATGGATAGGCCACATAATGCGGCATGAAAACCTCCTTCATGCTGTATTGGTTGGGATGACTGAGGGGACGAAATCCAGAGGACGCCCTCGACAAGAATACGCGGAACAAATTTGAGAGGATATGAGCTGCTCTTCGTACGTGTAGCTGAAGAGGGCTGCGGAGGATCGTAGGGATTAAAGAATAAAATCAGGTCTTTGTTGCAAACCAATCCCCAGGATTGAAACCAGAGAAGAAGAAGGGAATATCCGTAATAGGTCAGCAAATATGTAACTATTATATGTATGAGATTGTGTGTTTGTAATTAATGGCAGTTGTTGGATACGCGTAATAAATTAGCGTGTAATAATTACATTATGTTATAATTACATAAGACACACACAGGCGTAAGATTGGACGTGGTCACGGTCCAGGGCCCGCCGTGATATCACCGGTAAATAACGCAGTAATCGCTTCCCTGGCTCTCGGTTAACGATGCTCTAATTGGGTTCAAGTTCGCCACTGGCCAAGAGGCCGAGACGGCGGTGACTCATTTTCATTACTCCTCACCGTCGTATTTAGGGATACTATGATTCCAAACAACGAACTTCTAACTATGTTATATTTTATGAGTGTTTTTTGCAAGAACTGCGGGCCCTTTGTGCTGTGAAGTATAGCTTCTTGTCATCTGGTCTCCCCTTATGACGCGTCACGCGTCGTTGCATTTTTACGTTGAATACCATTTGCAAATTTAAACGAATGCATTATATTATCAAAATTATAAAACTAATTTAAATATGGTCTCATGATATTATTTATTAATATATTTTTTTCACTCAAATTACATTCTCACGTCACTCAGTATATTTTATTTATATCGGAAATTGAAATGCATGCATGACACGATGATTGAGAGAAAAATGTCTGAAATGAACAGTGTGGCGGTCCATTCTTACTGAACTTACCTTCAGAGAGATGGCGTGATTGTTAGTTATATAATTGTGATTTGGTTATATGAAATATTTTTGCTATGGCCATATTTATTATTTGAAATTCGACAGAATTTGGTGTGCCAGACAGAATTTGGTGTGCCACAAGGATCCATCCTGGGACCACTACTTTATATACTTTACATCAACGACATAACAAGATACAACATTACAGGGAAAATAATTATGTATGCAGACGACCTTGCTATATTTTACAAAAACGACAACGACAATGAGACCTGTAAACAAATTAACATAGATATAGAGACACTAACCAACTGGACAAGCAACAACTATCTGACCTTAAATGTAAAAAAGTGTAACATTATACACTTTGAAACAAGCAAGGAAAACCATAACATGTGCATAAAAATAAAAAATGACGCAATAACCGAACTCGACTATGTAAAGTACCTAGGACTAACAATGGACAGACAACTAAAATGGACAAAACACATAGACAACCTAACAGACAAGTTAGCATCGCTATACTCCCTCTTCTACAAAATACAGAATTACATACCAAGAAGGGAAAAAATTATGATGTACGAAGCGTATGTAAAAAGCCGACTAACATATACGAGATTCCCTATGATTCCCTTCTGGGGGACAGGAAACCAAAAGGACATCTCCAGACTCCAAAGACAACAAAATAAAATAATAAAATTAACATATAACATTGACTACCTTACCCTAACCATACAAGTTTACAGACAAACCTAAACAAATGGACATAACTAAAAATTCAGACATACACAGACACTGGACCAGGAATTGTGACAGATATCACTTACCGATTGCACGAACTAAGACAGGACAATCAAGGATATTGAACAATGGACTGAAACTTTACAATGAACTACCAAAAGACACAAGGAATCTCACTACAACTCAATATAAAAAATATCTGAAACAATACATAATTAATAGTAAGATCTAAAAATGTAACCATAAAACGCAATCGGGGTTTAAAAAAAAAAATTAAATAATAAAAAAAAAAAAACAAAAAAAGGGTGAGTTTCGTGGTTCAGTTCATTTTTAAATAAATATTGTAGAATAAATCGTTTAAATTTTTTTCATTATTTTTATTTAAAATAAAATAAAATAAAAATGTGTACTTTGTTTTTCACCACTATGCGGTTATTTTAATTGCCGAATAGTTTCGCTTATACCCAAGCTTCCTCAGAGCTTCGTAATAACAGCAAATCGTTTCAACTAGCGGCATCTATTTATTTACTGGACTTGATGTTTTTCAGTTCGATTATCATAGTTTATTTGAATTATTCGCGTGACTCGGTTACAAAAAACTTATACCGTAATCTAAAAGTTATTAGCCCCTAGCTACGGTTGTTTACCCCTCTTATCAAGGTGTCAAATTTCCGTGTGCCATTAGCTATTACCGGTAAAATACTAGAAGTCGCAGCAGCTATCCGTCTCGCTGATGACTCCGACCTCGGCCCTAGACTGTATCGTACCGCGATAGTAATTGCCCCTCGCGCCGCATGTTGTGTGCCGTATCTACTCTGATAATAAACCAAGCGGCCGCGCAGCCCGCGATCACTCGGCGCCCGCCGCGGCCCGCCGCGACACGTACTATCACATCGCTCCTTATCCCTCAGCAAGAGGGACGCGACTGACGTTTCCCGCCGCCCTCCGGAGCTATTGATTCGCGATTGTTTATTTTCGAAATTCAAAAATTTTCACACAGTTTCAAAGTGATTCTAAATAAAATATAGTGTTATTTTACTAAACCAAAGATTTATTGTGATCTAATTTTCAGTGGTTTTTCCCTCCGTTTATATCAATTTACATAATCTGTTTGTTTATCGCTTCAAGTTTTGTTGTGTTGACGTTAAGTATGTTTAAATTTTGGTGTTTTTCATTCAAATAACGATTTAAATTTCAAATTATGGCAACATTTTAACACTTGCAGTTAGAATATGTTTGTACATTTTTTGAAAGTTTTAATTTCTAAAAGCATGTTAGGTTTTTTGAGTTATCCTAAATTTTTTATTTTGAGTATTATAAATCTACTATTCTATTATAAACCTTTTTGGTTAAACAAGTTTTATTTTTCGGGTTTGATGTGCTATCTTAACAAATTATATTGAAATATACCTTATGTGAATTATTTTTTTCGGAAAAATAGTTACGTTTACTCCTATTATATTAATGGCGGATTTTTAATCATCACCATCAAGTATGTTGGGGCGTCACGAATGCAATAATATTTGTATTTTCCTCTTCAGTGAATTCGATTGTGTAATAACGACGAAGCGTGAGAGAATGCTCGGTGTTCCTGTTATATTATAAAATTCAAATTAACATTTTTATGTTAAAAAAAATCGTTTCAAATATATTATAAACACGAAACGAGGTATAAATATTTAATATATTCGTGACAGTAAAGACTTTTATTATTTTTCATAGTCTAGGGCAATAAGGGTCATTGTATTATACTTCTCTAATCGATTTGGTTCCCCCCTTCGTGCTAAGTGCCTGTATATTTGAAATAAATAACTGTAATACGAGTAGTTCGTTGTTAAGGGAAATTAGTACTTAAGTAATGTACTTAAAATAATTTTATTTTCAAGCATATTTATTAACTACCCTATTGCCATTTTTCGAAGTTCACGATTCATTTCATGGGAATATTTTTTATGTTATACATAAAATATATTATTTTTTTTGCTTTAAATATTTTAGATCGGAACCTTAAAATCAACTGGAATTCGTGTCAATCGAATTCATAAATTTGACCATTAACGTGACGACATTTTGATTGTATTCTGTTCCCCGCTTGTGAAACTGTCAGGATGTCTGTCCGGATATCGCGATGGGCAGTCAAGCATGCACCCTTACCACCTGACGCAGGTGGGCGGCACGGCATAGTCAACTCAACCAAAACCTCCGAATCAGACACCTTAAACGCAAAGAATTCTTGTGACTTTAACAGTCGCGATGACATTTTGCTCAAGTTTACAATGTTTTGCCGCTTCGCCGCGTCATATGGATATGGGGTCTAGCAACTTTAATAAATGCGAAGTATGAACCATTGTTTCAAAGTTTCTAGTTAAACATAACCTCACCTTTTGGACTGAAAACCTGTTTTGTTCTGCGGCGTAGATTTATTCTTGTCTCTGTTTTAATATGAAAAGACGTTAATTGCCGCGCAAGATTTTAAATATATATTATGGAATGATGTTTTAAAAAAAAAAAATTAATGCAGTTAAGCTTGATTTTCACTTTGTACATAAGACTGCGTGTCATATGTCGCACTAGAACGAACGTTAAAACCGCGCTTTAACCATATTACTCATAGTTACAAAAGTATTGTGAAATTCGTCATAATAAATTTAGGTTCTTACATCAAAGGGCGCGACCTTTATTGCGGTTATAGTCATTGTTATTTTTTCTGTTTTATTAAAAAAATTACATGAGCGTTACAAATCGGTTTCATTCATCATTCTCCAACTTTCTTGACTACGGTTTTCGCAAACGTATTTTTTTTTCGATAATGGCCTATATTTGCAAGAGCATATCGAATTTTTTTTAACATCATTATTTCATCGCGTTAAAATTTTATTCAGCCTGCTTTGAAAACTGGATTATGTTTCAAGTATTAGTCGAGATTATAATATATTGCTTAAGAAACGAGTAATTGATAAGTGGCATAGATTTATTTTCCTCATACTGCAATAGTTTCTTGGCAATTTTTCCTGCAACGCTTTATACAATACTATGTATACAATTTTTTAACGATAGTACACGTTAAAAAAATTAACGTAACCATACCGTAATTGAATAAAAAGTGTTTTATGATTTTGTATCTTTATAAACTTTTCAGAAAAAATATATTTGTAAAATTTATTTTTAAATGATAATGTAAACACTACATATTTTAAATTTAAATTAATCTTTAAACAATACGTGACACGAAGTAGGGCTCTGGGTTGCTAGCAAAGTAAATAAGTTTATTTTTATTTTTAAATTAAATTCTCATTAACTTGTTGTGTAATATTTTAATGTCTCTAATTTTAAATGGCTATTATCTCACCAAGTCAACGAATGCATATTTTTATTATTTATGAAAAGAAAAGAAACCCGATAAGTAGTTAATTAAATGTTTTTATTGCGCTATTAGATAATTGAACTTATTTTAGAATTAACTCGTTTTTTGTTTGTTTGATTTTTAATCAACGTATTTGACCATTTAATTACTAGACTAATTGCTGAAATGAAAAGTTAATAATGTCAGAAGCTTCTTGGAAAATTAATGTCGAACGTGTTTGAAAGTTATGTTTTTTACGCATTACACATACGCGGGAATAAAAATATTTCGAACGGTATCTAAAATCAATAAAGGAGTGTTTTAGTAATTGCTTTAAAACAAATTAATCCAGAAGTCTCGCTATAGGATTTTAAAACTATCGTTATTTGAATGATCTTAACACATTTTGGTTTTTGTAATATAGTGACTACGAAAATGATGAACATTCTGAAAGACTGAATTAAAAACCAAAGAAAAAATAAAATAAAACATCGTGATGTTGCTTTGGAATTCGAACTGCGCTCAATCGGATTTCTATCAAAGCCTGACCGAGAAGACGAAGCAGCTAGCCCAGAAGTGCGGCCACATCAGGCTGCCGCAGTCCAAGCCGCGGAACTCGCAGGCCGCGCAGGCCACTTCAGTCCCCTCGCGGCCTCCCAAGGGACCCAAGCACCGGGCCCCCAAGTCTCTCTCCAGGTGGTACGTCAAGGTAAGGTGCTAAGCCACCGTGAAGTGAATAAAAAATCTGATACTTTGATTAACTAATGTATTGAAATATTTGTGATTTGATTTACTTTAAAGCTATAGAGCACAGTTTCCCAAACTAAATAGGTGTTCCGCGACAAATTTGAAAGATTTCATATACTGCAACACATTAAACCCTTTATATAAAGGTGGTAAATATTTCATTTCGTAGTCATTTTCTTTGTTAATTTCCATCTTAAAAGATCTTTATGTTCTTAAATATATCATTACGTATGTAGACTGGTTAATACACGTAACACTTTTATCTATGTGTTCCTATTTTTCCTAGCTCCATAGACTGATAATTGAATTAAATTTAGTTTTGCTTAAAAATCCTAAATAAAATGTCTTGTCCTATAAACGGCTTAAGATCTTCTACTTCACATTGAAGGCTCCACACCACACAAGATATTATAATGCAGCTTACCAATATTAAATTCAAGGGCTTTAAATCATCAAAATCGTTCTTCCTCTTATTGTCCTGTCACACCTCCATGGTGCATAGGGTCTCAGGGAACCTTCTCCACCCGACTCTATCGCATGCTTAATGCGTAACATCATCCCCAGTGAGGCTTGCTGCTTTGACCTCGTCCTGTAGGGCTCTTCTCCAGGTGGTTCTAGGTCTACCTCGCTTCCTCTTTCTCTCCATACGGGATCAGTCTAGTGCGCGCTGAGCGATGCGGGCTGGGTTCCGTCTCAGAGTGTGACCGATTCACAGCCATTTGCGTCTAGTGACTTGTTCTCTGATTGGCTTTTCGCCTTTAATCAAAATCGTTAAGTGCTAAATATATACTTTTAAAATATATTTATATTTTATTCTTATTCTCAGCCAATTTTACTCCACTTCTGGATATAGGCTTATTCCAATATTTTCTATCTTGGGCTATATGTTGCCACCTACGTAACATCACCCGTAAGTTGGATAACATCATCCGACCACCTTTTTGTGACCTTCCTATAATTGTATATAATATTATAGAAATATATTCTATTGGAGTTTTATATTTAAAAATAATAACTAATTAATTAATGTGTTTTAAACAAACAAAAAAATAAAATACTGGTAGGGGAATATCCCAAACAAAAAATAAGTTAAGTGTTCCGTTAAAATTTCCGGGTTTGCGAAGTGTTCCATTGCAGAAAAAGTTTATGAAACCTTGCCACCGAGTAAATGTTTCGTTCCGTTTTATTGAGATAGGTCTACGAAACATACGTAGATTATTTATTTATTTATTGAGGATTTATGAGTGAACATAAAAGTTCAATAAGAATGATTGAAAATATAAAACTATAACTATGCATCCTAGGGCAAGAGTTTGCGATGCAATTATTTTTCTATTTGTCTTTACTATTTTTTTGATATTACGAATTAAATAGGTCAAGATAAAGTACGAGTTATATACACGACCATACCAAATCTCTATTTTTTTTGGATTATCATAAACGTGTTGTAAGTCACCCGAATCTATTCTCAGCCAGTGTCTGCGATGTTATATTTTGCGTCGCGCTACATTAAACCAGTATTTAGGACACTTTTTAATCGGTGGAACCTTGTACACTGATGCTATGTACATAAATCAGTAATGGGCTTTTCATCGATTTTCCAACCTTCGCTAGGTAGTGTCTGGTGTTGGGTCATCTACAAAAAAATAATACCCTTTGCAAATGTTATAAATGTCTTAAACAAGATTATTTATTGTTATAATTGTAAATTTAATAATAAATTATCGATTTGGTCAATCCTAAGTATATTAAATTAGTATTTTATTGTAAATATTGATCATATATGTGGCACGATCAAATCAATCAAACTGTAAATGTCGGCCACGCTAGGAGTCGGAGAATTCGGTGTGCGTGCATGACGAATGTTTTCGAGAGAAGTATGTCAGGAACGAACAGTGTGGCGGTCCATTCTTTCTGCCTAACCCTTCGGGGAGACGGCGTGATGGATTATTAGTTTTTTTTATTTATAATTATCGTATATCTCTTAAGTAATCTTTTGGTGAATTTATATGAAAAGCTGTAAAAAAAATACAGAAACAAAATAATTTAAATTTTGTGTTTTTTTAATGAAATAAAATGGAATCTATGAATTTAAAGTTCTATAATATATTTAAGAAATCAAGTTATTAATCCTTGACATAAAGAACTTGATTAAATCAACAAAACAGCTTCGTTCTACGAAAACCCACGAATTTTCAATTAAAATAATGAATGCCTCATCGAGAAGACCGTTTCGAGTTGTTATGAAAATATTTTCCAACTGACAGCCAAAATGAGTTTGATTTCCACAGTGAATTTTTCATTTGATAATGGAATGACGGCTCTATTCTGTCAGCCGCTAGCTTGCCTTTCCCTCCTGGTTCCCCCCGTTTCTACCCTAGCGATGGAAATTATTTTTAGAGTTGATGGGTCCTCCACTCGAGAGCGCTCCCGCTTGGAATCTAATAACGTTTTCTCAACTAGGAGAACGCTGCTCATTTAATACCATTTCCTTTCATATCACAAGCGAGCAGATTATAATTTCAGTTTAGGGCATCATCCATTCTGGCTTAGGACTTGATCTGGGACTTTATTAATCACAATCTAATTAATTTACGTTCGTAGTACACTTTGAATGGACTTGTTAACTTTGATAACATCCAGATTAGTATTTGTGTCAAGTTTAAATCGAGATAATCATATCAAGAGGAAGTATTATCTTAGCTTAGTGCAGGTCGGGATCGAAATCTGGGTTACATCGCCTGTCGAGAGTTTGGTAAACATTTGTTCAATCTTGCAATCTTTGTTGCGAAAGATGAGCCGCATACGCGCTTGCCCTATTTATCAGATGTGTTTAATAAATAACTGCGGGTACACTGGATATATCATATGTGCAGACTGCTTATTGACAGGTTTATTAGTTTTTATAATTTATATACATTTTTTTAGTTTTTTGACCTTCATTTTTACTCTGGTGAATCGGGTTAAACATTTATATATGAGGAGTTTCAAAAATAATATAACCTGAATATTTTTTAAAAACGTTCTAATTTACAGTACTTTTTTGCACTTTTCACAAACATGTTTTGACACAGACACTTTTCCCCAGCGTAGAAATTTTAAAATTTTCTTCACTGAGGAGGGAAGTTTGTCCTAAAACATGTTTGCGAAAAGTGTTGTTAAAATACAATGTTTTCAATAAATTATTCAAATGTGAACACAGAGGGATGGCGAATATAGTAAGAATAATATAATCCCTGTTTCTTTTTATATGTCTCTGAATATTTGTGATACGATATTATTTAAATTTAAAAATTTAAAAACCTTACAAAATGTAGTTTTTATTTAACTTATCGATTCAATAAAATTAACAGGAACTTTATAGGAAGGCCTGAACGGTCATAAGAACCGCCTCTCATTTAAATAATTTTTGTTTGTATACTTGAGTAGTTAAATGTAGGTTTTGGAGATTTATTTTCTCGTATTAGTTTTTTCATTCGTTCAAACCGAGAGGGAGTGTGTACTAAGTGATAAATTTCTACTGTATTTTGTTAAGCTGTATCAAAAGTTTAATTTGGCATTATACACTCTTGCTTATTACGGAGAACCACAGCAACACGATTATAAACATAAACCACTAAAAATTTACAAGCAATCAAATATTAAAGAACTTTCTGAAGTATTTTGAAATCGAGTCATTAAAATTAATGACTCAATTATTTTTAAAATAAGTACATTAATGACAGTTTCAAATAGCACGTATACATATTTAGAAATTTTATGGTTAATAGATATCATGACAGCTGTTTTCCTCACTGGTGAAGATTAATTATTATTTAGCAAGTAGGTTGGCAAACTTACAACCAACATTCTGTTAATCATATTTGATACGCATGGAAAAAACATATCTCCGTTTTCCACAGCGCGATTGTGATAAATCATGTTCACAGTTATTCCAGCTCTGTAAAAAGACCCCTGGCAGGTGTGCTTGTGTGCAATAACAAGTAAACACTCATATTTCCGGAAAATATGTGAGTCATTTTCTTCGCCGGCTTTTGTACTAGCGCTCGCAAACTAGGTGAAAATGTATCACCCACGTTTTCACGGATTTCGACCGTAGTGTGGACTGGATCGATTGATTTCTGGGAAGTCCACGTTAACCCCTGCATTGTTAAATAGCCCTACCGTCAGAAACTTCGCTTTGTTGTGACCTTTTGAACTCTTGATTAAATTCTGTGTGAAGTCAGGAGCTAATTTTCCTAGAATAAATTAGTGTTAGAAGCGGCTATTTTGGATTTCGTGACAGTAATAAAAAATTTAGTAATCTTTTACGAATTTTCAGTCTTACACTTAAGCAAGCATTCCAGAATCTCTGACTCAATGTCAATAGTGTGAAAGGTTGTCTTTCCATCTGGAGATTTAGAGTCTGAATTTTTCGAATTTTCTTTATGAAATAAAACTTTTCGTGACATCGACATAATCTTAAGCGCATTTGAATGTGATGATTTTTTATGTCAATAAAATAAATGCTTGAGAATTTTCATAATGGATCAAATTTCAATTTGTCGCCTGCGTTTGGGTGTTAATTTTTTTGGTTTTCTTGGTTCATAGTTTGAATATATCAAAAGAATTAGAACGGATATTCGATAATTTATGAATATTTTGATATTACTAATTTATATTTCATTTGCACACAGCAGACAACACAGCAAAAATAAAACTAACTTACTAACCATCACGCCGTCTCTCCAAAGGGGTCTTCTCCGGTCTCAATCTAAAGATTAGTCTGCAGCAAGACGATGCATTTTTTCTTCTCGGCAACTCTCTTCAACTCCACATTAGAGGTGCAGCCCATATCTCGGCAAATCTTGTCTAGGTACTCCTGGCGAGGTCGTTCTCTGCCAATTGATGGCTCGACCATTCCCTCCAATACATCATTCAGGAAACATTCGTGTCGCGACACATGACCAACCGAAGGGGTAGGCAGAAATAATTAACTGCCACACTGTTCTTTCCTGACATACTTTTCTCGATTCCTTAACATTTACACACGTGTCATGCACGCACGTCGATTTCTTGCGTTGCCAACATTCAATATTTGATTTATTTCATCGTGCCACGTTTTCCTCGATCTTCATATATTTTTAGTTTTTAGTTCGTTTACATCGTTAACATATACATTATTTCTTCATTCATTCTATGAAATATGTTATATTTAAAATACAGGACTGAGTGGAGGGAACGAGTGAGGTGTGTTGCAGACCAATCCGCAGGATTGTAACCATGAAGAGTGAGAAGTGTTTTGTATGCGACAGAATTCGTTTCTAGCTAATTGACGGGTTAGTAATAATTGATCTTCATAATGGTTGTTCATAATGATGTCTGTTGAGTCTGAAGAACGCAAGAACTATGCGGCGAAATGTAAACAAAGGTTTGACCCGGGTAATAGGAAATGTTCAATAGAAAACTGAGCTGCTTTCGTTGTACCCGCCCAGTCTTGATTTATTGTTCCATGAAATTAGTTTCACAAAGTTGGAAGGTGGCGCGGCTCGCGGCCTGTTCATTTGTTCAATAATTCTATTCAGTTAACGTGTTAGCTTTGCTACTAGTTTCGGCTGCATCGCCCCTCGCCGACGATTCCTAGGCGGGAGTTGTTTACCTTACGAATACTATTTCAAATCGATGTTTGTTTTTCAGTGTGCGAAGATTCGCAAGATCAATATTGAATTTAGCAAAAATATTACTTATTATTACCGACGTCCCACGCAGCCTTCGCGTTTATCTGTTGTTTACTCGAATTTTAGTTATTTATGCCAATTTTTATATCGCGATCGTTCCAATTTCTTAACGAAAGTATTGCTGCCGGCCCACGCTTTTGTGATTGTATGAAAAATAATAATCAAACTCTTCTTCCTCCCGTTTTTTTTTGTTTATCCTAATTATAATTATGTTTTTTAGTGTAACTGTCTGTCATAAACAGTGAAATTTGTAGACCATATATAATATTTGTTTAAAGTATAATTCTTAATTGTTTTTTTTACCTTGGGTTGATTTCAACAATCATAAATATGAGATTCAATTTTTTAATATTATCATTTGAGCTGGTTTTAACAATTACTAAACCTGATTATCTTTAAAAAATACATAGTATTTAGAATAAAGAGACATTTTTTGTGGCGGAATCACTATGATACATCAACATTATAATGTTTAGTTTTAAGCATTGTTATAATATTACAATTTAATTTATCAGTTATCAGTTGATTGTAGCACCCGATGATGCCAACGTCGGTTGGCGAAACGGCTGTCGCAAAAATTTCACTCAGAAATTAAATTAATTATGATATTTTAATTAGGTTTAAAATTAAACAGTAAAGAATAGAAAGAGTAACAAGTTATTTGTAAAGTATTAATTATTGCAATGACGAATTCAAATCAATTTTATCTTTAATATTATATTAAATCCGAATAGGATTGTTCGTATTTATTGAGTTGTATGTACATTGTATTGTGTCACTGAGAAGATTTTGCGGGAAAACGATATAAAATCGAATGCCGAACGACAAAATAAGGAAGAAATGTAAGGCAGATGATTGCATTATAAGTAAGATTAAAATAAGTAAAATTAAAAAAAATATTCCTGAGATGGTTTGGACATATGGAACGAATGGACGAGAGAAGAATGGTTAAAATGTATACAAGCAGTGCGAGGGGAAAAATCCGTGGATGGCTAAGGAAAGCATGGCAAGACCAATTTAATCAAATACTTAAATGCGGGCACATTGGAAGTCGGAAAAATCGACGAGCATGCATGTTACGATGTATGAATGTAGAGGAACTCGAGAGATATGTTAATTCAGAGCAGTATGGCGGTCATGTCTTCTGTTTATCCCCCGGGGAAACGGAGTGATCATTAGTTAGTTACATTGTATTATTTATTAACATTACCCTTTAGATTATTGGTCATTCAAGACCATCGTTTGAAGGTAAGTACTCTATTTGAGTTGTATACTATATAGAGATATATGCTCTGTATTGATTGTTTGAACAGTTGACGTGTCTATCCGACATCGTGGGAGTGGGGCAAACTGTTCGCAAGTCAAGGTACCCTGTGCCCTATAGACACAGTATCCTACTAGTCGCCATTCACCGACGGGTTTATAGTTTTCATTAAAAGGATTTCTAATTCCGTGCGGCAATCTCGCGCGACACTAACTCCGCGACCAAACACTTTGGCGGTAAACTTTGCGAACACATATATGTACAATAAACTCCCGCTAATCCGTATCCGACAGTTCGTCACTTTCAATAATCCGGCATCGCTTGGCTGTTGAAGAAAAAATCAGATCAAACAATACACTAGGTGTTACTTTTTTAAAGTGAATATAATAAAACGTATGATATAAGTACCGTACAGGCGAAGCTTGATATAAATATAAAATATTAGAATTGTCTTATGTTATGTCAATAAATATAGGTAATAAAGTTTTTTTAAATTTTATTAATAGTTTCTCACCAAAACTTGCTGTTTTTTTTAGGGTAACCAACAGTGATTTCATTATACATATATATAAACACATAGAGATTACAAAACAAGGCCATTTACATGCTACCAGATATATTATATAACAGTCGATATTACACATTATTTTAATGCCGACAGAGATTATACTTCTTCTTCTTATTGTAGATCTTGTGAGATGATTATGCAGGATATCAACTAGAGATTATACGTTTTAGATATTAAGACATTAAACGATTTTAAGAGATTATACGTTTTAGATAAACTTAAGGCGTTAACGGAGTTTTCCCGATTATGAATGTGTAAAGCCTTCGAAACTTGTCGAGAAAAATAAACTTAAAAGTGGAAAAAAGAGTAAATTTGTAACACCTGATGATGTCCACATAGGTTGACGAAACAGCTGTCGCGAAAAATTAAATACAATTGTGATATTATGCATAAAACAAAGTTATTTAATTTAACAGTTTAAAATGTTAAGGTATCACAGTGTTTCGGCCAAAACAATGGACTATGGAAAAAACAGTGTTTCAATTCATAAAAAGACTCTCTCGCTCTTTGTTTCCACCTGTTTTTATAGAGCGCTCAGTAATCCGGCCTTTAGGTTATCCGACATCGTCGAAGTCCCAAACGTTCCGGATTAGCGGGAGTGTACTTACCGCCATAATTAAGTTCTACCTCGCAGTTTCCTTTATTGTTCCCTCTGATGTGATCACAAATATTTTACTTTCGGGTTCAAATACAATAGGAGCGATCTCAATATTATATTCGACAAGCTATACACGCACGGAAAGCGAACTTTCGTTTTGTACCCAAGGGAATAAAGACATAAATGAACAAATTACGAAAAGCATGTCACGAATAGCGCCAAATGTTTATACAGACATTTAACACGCTTAATTTCATCAATAAATAATACATTTTCCTTTTTATCACGGGAATGATTCAATGCGATGTTTGCATACAAAGTTTGATTCAGTATTAATGTGAAGATTAGGATGTTTTCAATATATTAAATCACTTTTACAGATCAATCAATTCTTAAAAGCTTTACTGTCATCAGGTAATTATATGACTTTATCCCACCGCATTCCCATTGGGCATGCTGGGGAACAATTGTCTACAGATAAGGAGAGATAGGTTCACACTTACCCATTTCTTCAGACTTATAAGGGGATTCTTTGAGAATTCCGTCATCTTGTAGGATATCCATTTTTAAGTTCCGGATGGTTATCTTCGACAGCGCTAGCACAGACTGTTTTATCTCCCAAAATGCAGAACCAACCTGCCTCTGGTGATGCCGGTGGGGAGAGCAATCAAATTGCTGAACATGATCGCTTCGGATATCGAAGTCTTTCATATTAGTGAAAGTATGTTCAGAAGACAAACCGTCTTGACTTTAGGGAGTATCTTGTATTCCTAAAGTCGAACCATCTCTCATGCGTTCCTATTATTATATTTTACTTGTTCTCAATAGATACTTTAAACTATTTTTGTTTGTTTTGTAGTATCTTTGAGAAATAAACTGATCTGATTTAATTTGAAAATATTAGGATTCCTTGAAATTATAACAGACAAACAATTTTCGATAGAGATTAAAATTAAACTTATATACCCAATGGCTGCTTTGATGTTTTTTTTAATACACGGGAGAAACGTCACATTCCGTAACTTATAAAAAAAGTATTACTGTTCCCACGTGAAAGATATAATGCACGAAACGTCTACTTAATATGCGTTGTTTATTTCTCTTTTGCTTATTCGTACGAGCGTATGAAGGAGATGCTCTATATATCACACGTAAATTATTGTAATTTGAACATCTTTCACACAATTTGATTTTTGTCGCATTATAAAGTGCGACAAAAATCAAATTAACCAAAACAATTCACTTATAAAATAACATTATTTGTTATATTATTTTTATTTTGTTATTTTATTTTATATAATTTGTTTAAGATTTATTTTGTGGACGTTGGACGATCGAAGCGCGGGAGATGGCCTATTGGTGGCGATGAGGATCGCAACCCATCACACCGCGTATCTCGCGGGGGCGAAAAGAGAAGGATTGAGTGCCGCATCGGTTAAAGTGTGGCAGTCCATCCTTTCTGCCTACCCCTTCGGGGAGACAGCGTGATGGTTAGTTAGTTAGTCAGTTAGTCAATTCACTTATACACGAAATATCTCCAAATTTATGGGAGAACCACATGAACCAAACCAAATTAAAAAAATCAGAATCAGAAGTGCAGTTATATTCATTCAAATATGAATCCTCAGCATAAAGTGAAGGCGAATATAGAAGATGTGTTTTGTTTTTATTTATTCCGTTACCGTAGAACGGGTATACTTTGCTCCTACGGGGGATACTTTGCTCCAAACTAAAAAAAAGTTTCTATTTCGTCCAGCCGGTAATAACCTCAGATTTGAGAGATTCTAAAAATATTATCAGGTAACACTAATCTTGCTCTACCAACTGTCGTGTGAATTAATTGTCTACGGTAAGCCATTTGGACAGTAGCAGTCAAATAAACCACAACCTCGTAGCAATCTCAACGGAATCATTGGAAAAATCGGTTTACATCTTGGACCCTAGTCGTTAGACCCTGGTGAGTGATATATAATTTGAAAGGATATTTTATAATATAGTAGTGGTCATGATATTTTTTAGATTGCTGTTAAAGTTTCTGAGATATTTAAGATTTAAAAAAACGGGGATACTTTGCTCCAGTTTTGGGGATACTTTGCTCCAGGAGCAATGTTTCCCCAATATACAATTTATTATAAATTTTCGTATTTATTTTAGATTATCATGCCCAGAATACACGTAAAAAGAGCAGATTTCCGTAAATATAGAGCTTACACTCAAAAAAGTTGTAAGAATGTCTCCTGGCTGTAAGATCCGGGGTCATGACTTAAAGGAAAGCCTGACTCACTGACTCGTTTAATGGAAATAGTGACACCGAACAGCTCAATCAATTTAAAGGCGGGATTAAAAAAAGTGGTATTTATCTGACAGATATGCAACCGCTCTTGGAAAGACTTCCTCAAGTTTTTGACAAAGAGGCAATAAACAGTTCTTTCTTAGAGAGCCTGGATAGTAAAAGAGCTGAATGGACAAAAGGCATCTCCAACAAAGGACGTAAGAAACTTATGATAGTTCCAGGAAAAAGCGTGGTGGAACAGCTTGTTGCAGTGATAGCACTAGGAGATACTGCAGCGTCATCATTACAAATTTTGTCCGAAATAACCGGAGAGTTTGAGAATACAGTCGAAGAACTCCCCACAAGTTCCAGAAAATATCGCCGAGTAAGTAGTAGCGAGAGCGAGGCTAGTGGGCAAATTTCTTTAAGAGATTCTTCAGACGGACCCTTAAGTGACTTGGAAAATGAGCCCCCAAAAGTCCAGAAAAACTCAAGATTCAAATTGCTACCATTAGTGAGAAAAGTGGGCAGATATATTGTTTTTAATTACGAAGGAGAGCTTTTCCCGGGTGTCATAACAAAATTAGGAAAAAAAGGTCCCGTTGTGTCTGCCATGCAAAGAAAGGTCAATTAAAAGCTGGAGGTGGCCAATGCCTGCAGATGAAATGGCTTACAAATGGGACGATGTATTAGGTTGTATATGCTCACCAAAAAAAAATTGGAAGACGAGAATTTTTCTCCGTTCCTGAATTGGACCAATTATGGGGCACTTAGATAACGTTAACTAATATTATTACATTTTCTCGTTCAAAGTGGGCTTTATACCTATTTCTTTATTGTATTTTTAATTCTACTGTGATTTTAATATTGTGTTTTTAATAATTGTTGGTGAGATTTTGTATTAGGTACTCATATATGATTTAAAATTATAATATTTTTGAAAATTTTCAAATATAAAGCGTAATAAAAGCTCAGTCAAAATTTATATCAAAAAAAATACATGTGATTAATAGCTAAAACTGTGTTTTTATTAAACTTTGTATATCTCTGGATGGAGATGTGTTAGAAACGTAATATTAAACAATGCTCTGTGTCAGAAATAAATTCGAATCTAAGTTGAAAAAATCATGGAGCAAAGTTTCCCGCTTTCAATGCATACTTTGCTCCAAAAGAAAAGTTTTAAAAATGGTGACTTAACAGCTCATTTTTATTTTTCAAATCATCTCATCTAAAGGCAAAGAGTTCTTTTATTCACTTAAAAATTATAGCCAGACCCAAATACTCGTATTTGAAAAATGCAAACAATTTTTACAAATATGGAGCCAATTTTGGAGCAAAGTATACCCGTCTTACGGTATGCTATTAAGTTTTTGTTGTTATTTCCTGTTTGTTTTCTGGATGTGCGTGACCTCTTATTGTATTCGAAGGTTCACGCGTTTTGGGTCACTCCCTTTTCTGGTTTCCTTTTCGGTATTCTCCCAAGTGCGGGCACCTCTTATTATAATTTTGGCCCCCTCCGTCCGTGTCAATTAGTACGCAGTTACCCACTCCCACATTCTTCAGTCCTATTTTGGAATCTCCGCACGAATTGCGCTCATCTCACACGCATCTATTTCAGTATTAGGAATTGCTCCTCTTGCTGTATTCTTACGATCTTCTCACAAGAAATGCACACATTACACAGCCCAGCGCTTCCGCGATGATTCATACATCTTATTAGTGTTATTGTCTGTAATTTGTGCCTAGGTTATTTCCGCAATTGCATAATTAATTATTTTCTCAGTGGTTTTTATCCGTCGTTTGATAAAACATGCCGTGTATACACCACTCTTGATTTTATATATCTAACCAACTAATTAACTAACTAACCATCACGCCTTCTCCCCGGAGGAGTAGGCAGAAAGACTGGACTGCCACACTTTTCTTTCCTGACATATCTCTCTCGCTTCCTCAACATTCATACATCGTCTCATGTGGCCGACATTCAATATTTCATTTATTTGATCGTGCCACGTTTTCCTCGGTCTTCCTCTATTTCTCCATTTACATCGTTAACATATTTTTTTTTTACCATTATTTCTTCATTCATTCTTTCCATGTGCCCAATCATCTCAATGATCCTTTCATTATTTTGTTCATAACACCATCATTTACCCCGCACTCATTTCTTATATTCATTCGACACTATCATACACAGAGTATCGCACATTCGTCTAAGAGATCTCTTTTCTACTGCATTTATTCTACTTTCATCCTTCTTTTGCCAGTTCCATCCTTCGTTTCCATTCATAAAGGTCGGTACCAGAACACAATTTTTATATATCTAAAATTGTGTTCTATGTAAATTGTGTACTTACACGTGAATGCAATAATTCTTATTGTATAAAGTACAAAACCATTAGTAACAGATGTGGCATAACTCATTGAGTATAAGTGGCTAACCTTATAATTAAAACTACTTGGAAGTTGTTTTTTCTTTACTTTACTATGATATCTCCAAGAAGAGAGCCAATTATAAAGGAAACTTGAAATGTTTATGTCTGGAATTCATTCTAAAAATTAAAAATAATACGTATATTTACAACGAGAATTAAAAGGTTGATATGTTTAGTAGTGATTTTATAGATATTTCTAAAAATGGTACAATTGAACGGGATACATCAGTGGATGGTATAAAAACCACGTACTTTTAATAAAGGTAAGCTTTTATTAAAGGTTTTAATCTCTCGGTAACGAGTTAAATTTTACCTTTAGATGCTAGTACTCCTCCAGTATTAATACGAATGAAAACACCTGTTTTCTAAAAGTTTTATTATTATTTATGTGAATGATATGTTTCGCCTGTCTAAGGTCTAAGGCATTATCAAACTTCTCCAGGACGTATATGCAAATTATATAAAAAAATAGGATAAATGTATTATTTCTACCAATATATATTTTTTTCAATTAAAAGTATGCTTAAGTTTGTCGAATCTATTATTCATTGTGTGGATAGGTACTTTGCTTTAAGGAACATTAAAAAAATAATACAATGCCTTTATTGTTATGACGCAGTTTAAAAACGTATTTTTATTCCACAAAACGATATTTTTTTATCATCTCACAGTATTGTATTGTAAATGAACAGAGATGTTGTGTTTATATGCCTATTTTAGTATTTGTTTTCTCTGTGGGTTTAATGTTAAGAACATTTTTTTACCGCCAATCACCACATCTTAGTAATATTGGAATTTGTATGAGTAAACATTACAAACATCTTAAAAGCAATAAACACAATGCACTGTCAACATCTAAATGAAATAGACATACACATAATTTTATCGTGATATCATTAACCGCATGTTTGATTCGTATACACGCTTTACAGTATTATTCACTACTTATTAATTTTATTCTGAAAATTTTACATCAAATACTTTACTCATGACTCTTAAATATTGAATGAAAATTTTATCGTTGAAAAATTTAATGATTTCAAAGCTAAATGTAAAGCTAATGCCACGTGACCTCGACATCAAATATATTTATTAAAAAAAAAATCGAACACCCTTCCAGGCACTTATTCTTTTCCCCTTTCCTTAGAAAGCAGCCTCCTTTCAAAAATAATGAGAGTCTTTCTCAAACCTTAACTGGTCTTTGTGTCAATCAATGCAGCTCTGTCCAAAATGGAAGAACTTTGTTAGTATAGCCTTTAAATCCACCTTTAGAGTACTGGTTCCCAAATGTTCTATGCCCATGGACCCCTTCTAATATCGAAAACCTGACCACGAATCCCCAAACAAAAGAACTCTACATTATATTGTACGAGAACAATGTATACACAATCGAAAAATTACAAATATAGCTTTTATTTTTAAATTAGTTGAGTGAACCTGATGGGTTGAAATTATTTATGTCCGATTGTCCTTCCATATTTTAGTAGGTCTTCCACGAGGACGAGTACAATGAAAGGCAGTCTGGTAGTGTCCATTCTTTGGACATGACCGTACCAGTCCCCTCTTCGCTGTCTACTCCATCTTATAATATCCTCAACCTCACATATCTCTCTAATTCTGGTATTCCTCATGTGATCTCTCAGGGTCTTGCCTGCAATGCCCACGTACGTCCATTGTTTTATGTACTGATATGAAATAAATTTATATTATTATTAGGGAGTGTGATACCACTTTCAAAATGTATAACCTTTAGAAAGTTAGGCTTATAAATAAAACAATTATATTTTCTCAGGTTTGTTTTAGTTATCCTATTATCCCCAAGGCCACGTAATAATTTATAAAAGTTTTCTCTTAGTACAAGAGCTCGTCGACTTTTTATGTCGTTGTTTTGTCTTAGCTTGCCCATAATAAAAGCGGTCGGGTACAGACTGGAATAGTAAGCCTTTCTAACAAAGATAGAAATAACTCTCGAACATCTTTTGTATTTTTTTTTACTCTCCGTAAGAAGGACGCTCCGTGAGGCTTTTGGACTATACATCCGTATACAAGCCCACTTTTCACCAGGAAATTGCGAGAGGACGAGTAGGACGTATGTATTTATGATAAAGAAACAAGTGTTTGTACGTATCGTTTATTTGAATAATAATATATTTTTTATTTTTCTTTTTCTTTTTTATATACTTTGTATATACAACACTTATATTAAAAAAAATAAAATTACATAGACACGTTTCGTACAACTAGTCCTTCTTCAGTGATACATATTATAAAGATACATATTTAAAATATTATTAAATTGTTTACATGTAAACAATTTTATAATATTTTAAATAAGTATCTTTATAATATGTATCACAGAAGAAGGACTGGTTGCGAAACATGTCTATGTAATTTTATTTTTAATATAAGTGTTGTATATACAAAGTATGTAAAAAAGAAAAAGAAAAATGAAGCATTATAACAACACAAAGTATGGCGAATATAGAATAATTAATATATGTATTTTTTTAAGTTTCAATCCTAGGGATTGGTTTGAGAAAAATGTGTTTTTTTTTCTTCTGATTTTTGGGCCTTTATGTGGTATTTTCCCCTGGCTTTCCAGATTTTTGTATACAGCAGGTTATTCTCTTCAGTATTACAGGGAGAACATTTATATTCAATATGAAAAGGCTTTAAAAAAGACGATGGGATTTAAAAACTAATTATTCTTGAATAGCGTTATCGTTCGTCATTACACTGATTAATGATACTGTATCTACAATTGAATCTGTAATTGCAAGGTGAATCACATCTCTTAGATAAGATTTCTTAGAGTTACATTATTGATAAATTCAAATAATATAACTAACCATCACACCGTGTCTCCGAAAGGGTAGGCAGAAATAATGGATTGTCACACTGTTTTCGACACACTTCTCTCGATTCCTCAAGATTCATACATCGTCAATTACTCCGACTGCTCTTCTTCTTATTATTATTTCTCAGCCTATTCCCGTCCACTCCTGGATAAAGACCTCCTCCATTCGCTTCCATGTCACTCTTTCCTGTGCAGACTGCATCCAGGTTATTCCGACGTGTCTGTCTGGTCATCCTTCCACCGTAGTTGCGGTCGCCCTGCACTTCTCTTTGCCGTCCACGGTCTTCAAGTCGGCAGTCTTTTTGTCCACTTTTCATCTGAGCTTCTGGCAAAGTGACCTGCCCATTGCCATTTTAGAGTCGCCACCCGGTGGATGATGTCAGTGACCTTTGTTTTTTCTCTCACCGTATCGTTTCTGACTCTGTCTCTTAGGCTTATTCCTAACAAAGCTCTTTGGGTCACTCGTAGTTTCTCGGCACTTTGTTTGGACAATGTAACAGTTTCAAGACCATAAGTATCAACTGGCAGAACGCAGGCTTCATAGAATTTTCTTTCAGGTTGATCGGCCGACTCCTCATGCGGCCGATATACCTGTATTTGATTGATTAATACGAATGAAAACGTCAGTTTTCTAGAAGTTTTATTATATTTTATGGGAATGACATGTTTCGCCCTTCTAAGGCATTATCAAATGTTTGATAACATTTGATAATGCCTTAGAAGGGCGAAACATGTCATTCCCATAAAATATGTTTGTTGTTTTACAGTGAGTTTTACATCATTGTTCAAGAAACAATAAATATTTGAATGATTTGATCGTGCCACGTTTTCCTAGGTATTCTTCTTTTTCTAGTTCTAACTAACTAACTAACCATCACGCCGTTTCCCAGGAGTAGTAGGCAGAGCGGATGGACTGCCATAGTGCTCTATCCTGACATCCTCTCGAATATTTTCTACATTCATACATCATAACAGGCACGCTTTTCGATTTCTCTTCTTATTATGTTATCTTTGATACCGGTAGTGAAATGAATAATTTTTATCAGCGTGGAGTCGAATCATATTTTGTTTCAAGTTTTCAATGCATTTGTTCAGCTAAAAACGTATTGCAAATACAAAATTTTGTTATGTCTACAAGTTTTAATTGTTCGTTAGTGCTTTTAAAACTTTTTATTGTTCTCTTTGAAGCCCCTTGAGCAATATGGCATAATCTGGAATTCAGCCAGGTAACAACTCACATTTTTACGGGGCATTATTTTTGTTTTTTGCTAGTCCAATTCGGATGCCGTTGTCCGCATTTTGAACAGGCGTCGTAAATTTGACCTAACCTAACCGATTGTTACGGTTTTAACTCGGACTAAATGACCACTGCTCATTGTTAACGTTCCCCAAGAGTTGTATTGACCGTCCATCCGTTGATTATCCGTGTGTGACTTGTTGTGGCGGACAGCCCACGGCGAGCGTGTATGACCTCAGAAAGCATTGATGATCCATGGAAAATTCTTAACCGTTTCCTGGCTGAATTAATGATTACAGATAAATAACATTTTTTAAGTACATATAGGATAATAAGGATAACGAACCATGGAAAATTCTTAACCCTTTCCTGGCTGACTTAATGATTACAAATATAAAGCGTTTTTTAGTACATATAGGATAATAAGTAGAGTTTTCATAAATAAGTTTTTTTTTTGCTATAAATAAGATAGCCTTTTGGTGATGATTTTTTTTTTGATAAATTTTCGAAAACATTTTCGCATTTTTCAGTCATGAAGGGTAAACATACTATGTAGAGTAAAATTGATATTGAAATCAAAAAGGATACACTGATAGTATGTTATCACTATAAACCAGTGTTTCTTAACCTTTTAAGTTAGCCGCACCCATTTGAATCTGAAAATAGGTCTCCGCAGCCCATTGAAAAATGTGTTTCGGTTTTTTAGTTTAGAAAAATACATTTTTAGACAAATTAGTTCATTCACGTATTTTTTTAAACTTTGTTCTTAGTTTTGGCATATTTGTATTTTTTTTTTCAAAGAAACCCTAACGATAATTTTTGTATGAGCTTCAATACCCCAATAACGTGCTATTCTAATAACGCAGTCCCGACTTTCGCTTCATTAGGGGGACTACTGTAGTTTTCAAATATTTTATTATCAAAAAATTAATAAATGATATTTAATAATTTATGTTGTTAGTGGTTTCTCCCGTACCCCCAAAAATACCTTTCCGGCGGGCACCCCAGGTTAAGAACCACTGCTATAGACTGATGATTCCATTCGGAGTCTATGTATTTTTATTTGAAAAATATGAATGAATATCGAAACCAATAAATTTTATACTCTAAAAAGATAAACATTATTTTGTGAATGCAATTAGTAGTAAAAAAATATCCAAATCATCAAAAACTCTTTGATATCACTATAAATAATGAATAATATATTTGACTTAGCAGACAATATTCAAAATGGCGCCGTAAAATCACTTACTGCAACATTCAAATGACAAACATATTTAAACAGTTGATAAAACGCGTGTTTAGATGATTTATTTGGAAAGTAGAAATCTTCCTTATCGACCACACATAAAAATATTATTTCTAAAGTTCTATTCTCGATGTTTTTTTTTTATTTCCAAATATATTTTTTAAGGTAATCTAATGATTTATTGTTCCTTGAACAAATCTCCACAATTAATAATTAATACGAATTAAAACATATGTTAGAATTAGAAGTTTTATTATTGTTTATGGAAATGACATGTTTCGCCTTTTTAATCCATTCAAAAAGGCAATGAAAATACTAGAAAACTGATGTTTTCATTCGTATTAATTATAATCTTAAGATTTTACTGAAATCTACTGACGGAAGTTCATTTTAAATAAGAATGAAATGAAACGATGTTTTTTTAAGAACTACTTTCACTTAGAGCCTGGCGAAACCGGTCGCTGTCGTCACGAAGACAAAAGTGAAAGTAGTACTTATCTAATTAAAATATCGTTTAGTTTCATTCTTATTTATCAAAATTGTTCATTATTATTTTGAGTGATGTACCATGAAATTAGAAATCTATTTTAAAACTGTAACATTAGACGGATGAATAAACACAATCTTAGATATTTTTGAGATGTGAAAATTGAATGAATAAAAAATACTTTAAATTTAGAACAACTGATGATCGTGCATTGTTCAATACCTAAAGTGTTAATTGTATCCCACGTTGATACGTTAATAAATATTATAAATAGTCAAGTCCAATCTTTGATTTATTTCCTTTGTTGTAAGTGCATGAACTCCAAAAGTAACTTAAATTATTTTTTAAATTTATTCATAATATTTGTTATAACAAAAGCATAAACGTCCCAAAATAAATCTTTATAACATCTGTCAAAACTGATCATATTTTAAAACAATTTTACAATATTTTAAATGTCTTTATAATATCACCGAGGAAGGACCGGGTTGTCCGAAACATGTCTGATATTTAATTTAATATTTTTTTAAAAAGTTAGTATTGTATACAAAGTATATAAAAGAAAATAAATTTCTACAAAACAAAGTATGGCGAACATAGAAGAAATAAAACAATTTTTTATTTATTTACCACTACCACTTTATTTTGACAGCGACTGGTTTCGTCGGGGTACAGACTGGTTCAGTCAATTCTATTGTCGAGCCGCTTTTTAATATTAATATTATAACAGGAAATAAATGTAATTTCTACCCACCCTTATATATGGAAGCGAAGCATGGAACTGGCAAAAGAAGAATGAAAGTAGAATAAATGCATTAGAAATGAGATCTCTTAGACGAATGTGTGGATACTCTGTGTATGATAGAGTGTCGAATGAAAATATAAGAAGTGAATGCGGTGCGAATGATGGTGTCATGAACAAAAGAATGAAAGGATCATTAAGATGGTTTGGACATATGGAAAGAATGAATGAAGAAAGAATGGTAAAATAATTATATGTTAATGATGTAAATGGAACCAGAAATAGAGGAAGACCGAGGAAAACGTGGCACGATCAAATAAATCAAGAATTGAATGTCGGCCATGTGAGGAGTCGGAGAAATCGGCGCGCGTGCATGACACGATGTATGAATGTTGAGGAAGCGAGAGAAATATGTCAGGAAAGAAAAGTGTGGCAGTCCATTCTTTCTGCCTACCCCTTCGGGGGGACGGCGTGATGGTTAGTTAGTTAGTTAGTTAGTTTTAAAATTATATAGAAAATAAAATCTCTGGCCGCTACTGCGAGATGATGTACGAGTATGTACGTTTATTCAAGTGCCCAAGTATGACGGGGAGCTACTGGGAGCAGTAGGAACTATGTACATACAATGGGTTCTAGTAACGTCTGCATCATACTATCGATCAAGTGAGTAATTTCGCTAAGACCGTACGTTCATTCTCCAGAGCGGCGAATCTCATTCGTGCGGCTAAGTGACAAATATTTTTCAGCTATGAATCATGTTGACGTCTGTATTATAATTGGTATTTGATTATACGGCAACATTGTAGGATGTTGCCATAATTATAAAAATAGTTATAGCATATAAATTGGAGTGACATCTCCAGGCGTTATCTAGCAATACGATAATGGCGGTAGCCTTTCACATTGCGTTAAAAAGATCTTCTGCTTAATGCTTAAAATCCAAACTTCATAGATGGCGCTAGTGTGTAGATTGAAACTACCATGTGAAGTGTGGTGTTACAGATTAACATATATACAAATTCCAAAAATTTGTCAGACATGGTGATCATAAGAGAAGGTGGAATGGGGAATGTGTATTACATAAAGCGTGCGCTTAACCCAACCAATGACAGGTCGTAAGTCCTATAAACACCTCGATCACCATATTCTGTTTCCAATTTGCATCTTCGTCTCTATTAAAATACAATTAATCCATAAAAATAAACATTTGCCATTAGTGTGGATGCTTCCTGTCTTCTTGATATAATTTAGGTCGTTTCCATTAATGTTCTGTACAAATAATGGCGATTATATTGTTATCGTATTACATGTTTACATAAACTAGCTTATCTTATATAACACTCGCATAATGCAAACAGTTTTTTGTCGAAGGTGTGTTAAAAATATTTTGTTCTATGTTTATGTTCATAATTGGTTATGGTACCTACCTACATAATTTAAATATATCTTCCATATTTTATATTGATAAAGAACGTTCGTCATCTAAGAGTTTTAGTGTATTTGTTCTTGAAAATTATTTAAAAAATTGAAATTTATTTCCAAAGCATTACAGAATAATTTTCCAATACACTTAAGATACAAGTTAGAGATACACAATAACAAGTAATACATAATAAAACTCAATATTATTCAGGTAATATTTTATTTGTTAATTGATTTATTTTTTCATTTTTAACTTATTGAACGCTAAGACGTCAACATTGGAATTCTATAGTAATATACTTTGGAAATTGAAAATAACATTGTTTAATCCACAAAACATTAAAACATATTTTTTCATATTTTGTGGATTAATGGAAGTTATTTTCAATTTCCTTCATATTTTAGCCTATCTATAAAAAAATATCACATTAGGCGATGCCTGTGCTGTGACAATGATTGACAATAATTCAGACAAAATTAGTCAGTACGCATTATATATACGTCTATTTTCTAGAAGTTTTATTATATCTTTTATAAATGCCATGTTTTGCCTTGCTGAGACATTATCAAATGATACTTTGAAATATGTTACAATAAATCTTCTAGAAAATAAACGTTTTCATTGATACTTATAAGTTAAATTATATATTATGGATATGACATGTTTCGCCTTGTTAGGGTATTATCAGATTTAATTTGACACACGTATAAAATTTACGTTATCATCAATATTAAATCTTTAATATGGAGATTTAAATAGTTGTTTAAGAAACAGCAAATATTACATACCTTCAAGCAAAGTGTGACTTCAATTATTTCACTCATGTTCAATGTTTCATTAAATACATTACAATTAATTAATTAATTAGCATTAACTTAAATTATAACACTTATGGTATATTGAATGTTTCATCGAATACTTAACAATAAAAATATATTATTCATATCTATTAATAAGTGTTTTACGTATTTATCAAAACAGTATAATCCTATGCAAAAGCAGAATATGGGTGGTTCATAAGATGAAACATCGTTTTTACAAATATTTTTTAATGCCTTAAAAACGACAAATAATATTTTTTTTTTCATTCACATGTCTGTTTATAAGTTATTGGAGCGATATTTAAACGCGTTTATAAATTGTAGAGGAAAACGTATTATTTTTTAGGTACCAGATTACTCCCGAAATTACGAGTACTTTAACTACCGCTTAGAATAACCTTACATTATAATAATTACGTAATGTTGATAATTGCTTTCACCGTTATAAACTTACATTAAAGTAATGGTATTTAACTTAGCTCTGCATACAAGATTAGCAGCACAGTAATTAAATTAAATTTAGAATGTGTTCTTATCAATTTCGTAGTTTATTTAATTTATTTAAGTAGGTACTTGGCTGGCATAAGCAGATAGTATCGCATAGTTCAAGGAGATTACAATAACACGAATGAAAAGTCTTACCTTCCAGTTCATATTACTCTAACTTTTGTATGTAGAATAGTAGCTTCTCCATCACTCAATGTCTTCTGACTCGCGCCTTATGTCACGCATTGTCTCATTTATTCCACGCGAGCACAGAAATCATTGACAAATTGTATTTAAAAAAAAAGTAAGCGAAGTTTTGTTTTCATTTGTTCTTTTGCTAAAAAAACCCTTTTTTCAGATTGTTCAGACATTCAAAGGCAATTTTTTGCGTTTTCCATGGAGGTTATGCTTCTGATTATTACACATTTGGTCGTCGAAAAATACGTGTGGTTTGAAATTCATAAATACGGTCTATTGTAAACTTTGAAAACTCTTGACAAAAAAAACGTCTTTGTCTATGGTAAAAACCAAAGCCATAGAGGTTACATAAACATCAAAATGTTCATGTTCGTAAAAGTCACGCATATTATGAAGTAATCACTTTTCTAAAAACGTATCTTAAAGAACGTAAGAGGGATAATCATTTATCTGAACCTCCGTTTACCAGATTATCTAAGTCCACGTTAGGTAGTACCTATTCGCGTTGAAGTCAACAATAAGAGTTTTTCGCGAATTAAAAATATATAATCTTAATCAAAAAATCTAGAATGGCAATGCACAATGGTGTTCTTCTACCGACCCTTATTTATGGAAGCGAAGCATGGAACTGGCAAAAGAAGGATGAAAGTAGAATAAATGCAGTAGAAATAAGATCTCTTAGAAGAATTTGTGGATACTCTGTGTATGATAGTGTCGAATGAAAATATAAGAAGTGAATGCGGTGTGAATGATGGTGTTATGAACAAAATAATGAAAGGATCATAAGGATGGTTTGGACATATAGAAAGAATGAATGAAGAAAGAGTGGTAAAAAAATTATATGTAAACGATGTAAATGGAACCAGAAATAGAGGAAGACCGAGGAAAACGTGGCACGATCAAATCAATCAAATATTGAATGTCGGCCATGTGAGGAGTCAGAGAAATCGACGCGCGTGCATGTCACGATGTATGAATGTTGAGGAAGCGAGAAATATGTCAGGAAAGAAAAGTGTGGCAGTCCATTCTTTCTGCCTACCCCTTCGGGGAGATGGGGTTAGTTAGTTTTTTTAATCTTAATTAGAATTCGTTTTTTGAAATCATAAAGAAAAATAAATTTGACAAGCATTACCGCATATTCTATCTGAATGTATTATATATGTTTTTTTTAACCTAATATTTAAAGCAAAATTTGGATTTGTATTATTTAAATATATTCCTAGTAACATGTATTATTTCTTTTGGGAATACGATGTTCCTAATACATAATTCGGCAGTAAATTGTTAGAGGAATTCGTGTCTCGAGGTCGAATCGATGTCACGGTTTAATATTTCTGTATGAATCTGTATAACCCGCGTACAATGTTTTGTTTCGTTTTCTTAGAACACAAGGCTGATTGTACGATATTGATCGGCCCGCTTTTTTTATACGTGCATTTATCCGGCCTTACGGACTAATCGAACTTAATCTGAAGTAATTAAGCCCCGAAACATTTTCCACGAGATTAAATTCATTCCTCGGAAAATCTCCAACCTCTTTTTTTCTTTATATCGGAAAGTAACGGTAAAATTAAAACAGGCTATGTATTTTATTTTGAGATTTTGGGAAAATACGTGTAGCCCGTCTTTCTGAACCGACGCTTCGAAGATCGTTTCAGTCTCTATCTTCAGGGTGGTTATGATTACCAACCTGGAGATGGAGACTGATTTTCCCAAAATACATATTGCTACCAACCGTGAAAATCTACGGAATTATTAAAAAACAGCTGCTGTCTGGGATTCGATTTTCGATTTTTTCTTGTTTTCCAACATATTTGATTGTGAATTAAATTATTTTCTTGATGTTTGAATGTATTTTATTGGTGTCGTCTTCGACCGACGTTTCGAATAACGCCGAAAACTCCATCTAGAGGGTCGTGGTAAATTAGTACAACAACTACCTCGATGATGTAGTCTATAACGATTGAAGAAAATAGCACGAGGCACGGACATACTTGATTAACCATGATTATCTATGGATATATTTAATAACCTCTCACGATAATTCCTTCTTATTTTATCGAATCGGGGGACGGAAGGTGCCTCCATGTGTGGTGTTACTATAACACCCGGCGCTCCTGGAAACGAGACAAAATCTCTCAAACCTTCCACTACAATGACAACAGAAAAATGAGATATAAGTTCTTTTAAGAGTCACCTTTGCGATATATATAGCTTTCTTGCCATTGATTTGAAGAATGGTTTTTACAATACCTTCTAACATTTCACACCATTCCAATGTAAACATACTCGTATCATAGGGTTTTGGATTTTTTTTTCAATGTAATAAAAAGGACATTCCCTTTTGTTTCAGCAGCCCACGTGGCGGCTGTGGGGCGAGGAGCGCACTGAGGGAGCCATCTTCACCGTCTATCTCAAGAAAGTACGCTATCACCGCCCTACCAAGAGCGCGTCTTCCGTAAGTACTTATTTTTATTTTATCACAAACAGCAAACGTTCGTTTCAAAACTAAATTAATCTCTGCATGATAAATGGTTTATGAAATATAAAACTATAGAGAATAATTTTATTTATTATTATTTGTATTTTAAATCAAATAAAATAAAAACACTGCACTTTGTTTTTCACCACTATGCGGTTATTTTAATCGCCGACTAGTTTCGTTTGTACCCAAGCTTCCTCGGGGCTTCGTAATAACATAATAGCTGTTATTAATAGCTGTATAAATAGCTGTTAGTTAGCTAGTATAAATAGCTGTTATTACGAAGCCCTGAGGAGGCTTGGGTACAAGTGAAACTAGTCGGCGATTAAAATAACCGCATAGTGGTGCAAAACAAAGTGCAGTGGTTTTATTTTATTTAAAATACAAATAATAATAAAAAATATTAAAAAGTCTTACCACAAAGTGAATGCTTCATACGAAAATTTATAGAGAATTAATTTAATATGTGAAAACAGGATAGTGGCTGTTCAGAAACTGAAATAAATTAAACAATGTTTTTTTTTTACTTTCTGTACAACACGAACTTTACTAAAAAAAATAAATTAAAAAACAAACATGTTTCGGACACATAAGCCATATTAAATTTTTTTTTTATGAAATAAATTAGTTTAGGTACTCAATCGATTTCTAGATTTTTTTAATGAGATTTACAAATTTTGCCTTGCTGCATTATCAAATGTATTGAGAATCAAACGCGTTGCATTTTATGTACCCGAGCTAATAGAAAAGAAAATTGAAATTTTGTATTCTTAATTTTAGTTGGTTTAAAAAATAGTTTTTTTAAAATATTTTAATGGCTTTTTGAAAGACAGTTAAGCCAATTTTGTAATTTGAATTAATTTTTTAACACTTTGTCTGCGGGTAAATTTGCACTTATTAACACTCTTAGCTATAATTTTATACTTTACGAGTAAATGGTGTTAAAAAATATATTACTAAAATTGTGTAAAAATACAGTTTGCGCCGAGTCCTTAAAATAGGTTCCACCGACCACCACCTATTCAGTAAACGGGTATTAATACCCTTCCCGCAGAAAATGAGTTAACTTATAACCCAATTGTTTTTTTTTAATAAATTAAATTGAAAAATATATTCGTTTACGCGTTTTGATATCCAATCCTACATTTAGGTATAATATAAAATACATTATTCATCTTTTCTTAATAATAAGTGATTCATTTATTATAATAATTTTCATATTAACAATATTGAGTCATACACATTAACTCATATGGATTATATTAATGTGTTATTTACTTTGTTATCTTGTATGTAAATAAAATTTGGTACTTGGCTCGGCTCTGCCCGAATTGATTAGACTTAACACCTTATCTCGCGCCGGACACACCCACACCATTAAACCCGACATTCACAATCGGAATTGGATGTCGCATCTGCTGCACGTATCCGTTATTTGTCGCTCATGCAACGACACCGGACCTAACATTAAACGAATAGTTCAAGTTTATATTACGAGTTTTAATTGAAGTTTATTATCAACGAGATGAAAGTACTGCGATATATATCTGGCAAAAGTCTTTAAAAAGCGAATTTGCGAGGCTGTAGACATTGTCAGATGAGGACGCCAAAGGAGAAGGTATTGAAGTGAGGATGTCTCCCGTATGCAAGAAAATAGGATCGCAAAGATAGCCCGAGACAGTATACCGGAGGGTTTCCCATCACGTGGCCGACCACCGAAAATATGGCGAAGCAGTCCACATCCTAGGAGGACGGAGATGCAATTATTATTATTATTGTTTCGTTGAATCGCTCATTAAAGCACCATCGACAGCATGAGCCAAATCGATGTAAAGGGCTTATTATAGCTATCATAGTGATTCTCGCGACATGTGATAGGTAGCTAATCTATCGCAATTTTAGTGTCGCAATTAATTAGTTATCTAGTTATCATATCTATATGAAGAATAATAAGGAGAATTTAAACTAACTATTCGATTAAAAACAAGAAAAAATCTACGAATCATTTATTTGGATTAACAGAATTATTAAAATCAAATTTGTCTCACAATCAATGTTCATAGACACTGTGGAATTTAATATTCATAAATTCAAATACTTGTTTGATATTTAAAAATTGTAATTTCATAAAACAAATTAAGTATTTGTAATTGAACAATATTTTTTTTTCGTGTTTTTATAACAAGACTTTATTTTTACATACAAAAAAATAAAATAAAATTGTCATGAAATCAAACATTTTTCGGGATACAGAATCCCGTCATCGGTATATGAATCCGCAACACAAAGTAATGATGAATATAGAAGAAACAAGTACTTATAATTAAAAAAAAATGTGGTTATGTTTACTTTTTATAATTTCGGATTTTAAAACCATTACAATCGCCTCGGAGCTCGGAATCCCCAATGAACAACACAAGAACCAACTGGAAAGACTTGTAGAATGGAGAGGGATGGCCTGGGATAGAAGCCAGTGGAGGACTGTTGTGGAGGAGGCCAAATCTCACACCAGAATGTAACGCCGAGCATAAATATTTATATATTTTGGCTGTTTTAATTTCAAATGAATACTCAAATTATTTGGTGTAAGTCAGTCACCTATACACAGATAAACGAATGATAACATGATATTAATACTTACTTTAGATTGCCGTACAACCATTAAAGAGTTCTAGCCTCCTTGATGCCATTATTCCAAGCTTCTCGATCTTGCGACATTAGCACCTAGTCCTTTCGCCCAATTCATACGAATCAACAAGAATATTATCAATTAAATGCGCCCTAGGCCTTCCTAGAGATCTAACTTTGTCCAGTTTTTTCCAGTCTAGACGGGACATGTCATACGAAAATTCTAATACTTAATGCATCAATATGTTTCTTTTACATACAACTACATTGATTAGAACATGACAGGTGATTAGAACATTTGTAGTTTTTCTTTTATTCTTCTGTCGCTGTGACTATTTTAATTATTGGATAGTAATGTTATATGTTTTCACTGTCGAATCTTCGTTCGCTGTATACAAGTATATTGTGGATATGTCTGACGAACAAATGACTAATCCTGTTGTGAATGGCGGGCTTTAGATTGCATGAGATAACAATGTATTCGTAGCAACACCACAGTGCTGTGCGGTGCACACTGAAGAGTATGTAGCAGCTTTATGGCCATGTTGACTAACCTAACATTTGTGAAGCAATATTATTCTTAGTTATCTTTCAATAGTCTTATTCAATGACGCATCGTTGATCGTTGATGTAGGTCAGATAATGAGATTAAAAAAAATAATTGATTTAATAATTTTGTTATGCCAGGGTAAAATACGAACATTTTATATAGAGTGTTTTTTTAGAGGTTTGGTTTTTAAACTGGCAACATTGTTTCTACAGACTGTCAATTTGACAGTTGAAAGTTGATTTGTAGTCAGTACGTTTTGCCATTTCACCATGAATACTCGTAGACTGACGTCAGAACAGCGCTTGCAAATTGTGCAAATTTATTTTAAAATCATGGTTCGGTTCGCCCAACTTCGCACTACGTCCATTTTACGGTCAACATAATCGTCCATCCGAGCAAGTTATTCGGAAGACCATGTATCATTTTCGCACAAAGCACATAATACGCATCCACAAAGACGATAATTGTCGAAAATTGGATTTCACGATTGCGCTTCATTCGAGTTAGCCGTGGCGTTCATATGCCCGAAATGATATTTAAACAATAATGACATAAAATTATCTAATTAATAAAGCTAATATCATAGTCATTAAAATTATTTTAATGTGTTTTTTTTTCATTTTGAATATGTATTGTATACCTCTAAAAAAACACCCAAAGTAAACTACGTGGAAGAGAAAACATAGAGACGCCATATTTTTAGTGTATAAATATATATTTAATTCTGCTACTCTGTTTGCTTCTGTAACATTTTATTACTACATAATATTGGTTTAAATAAAATAAATATATAAACAAAGGGAATCATATCGGATGCTGGTCTAGAGGACAGAACACCAAGCCCCTGATTCAGGGGACTTGGGTTCAATACTTGAGACCTATCAGTTCTTTCTTCGTAACAATTTCTATGAATGGGAATTGCCTTAAAAAATAGCGAATTTGTGAACGAACACCTTTGACAAAATCGAGTTTAAAATTTCCCCGATATCTGCTAATGTCTTTGGTTAAATGTTTGGTTTTCTAGAACCTCAAGGTCATGATACTCGTTATAGTTCTATGCATTTTTAATTACGTTCTTTTTATTTATTATTATCTATTCTGTTTTTACATGCGCCACAGCATTATTTTGTATGCATTACTACACCTCACGTGATACAATCAAAATCATAATATTACACGTGCCAGAATGGGTTTCACGACCTATGTTTTACAGGGATAGGGGTCATATCCCTTGGAATTCTGATTACAGGATGCGGGCTTTATACTAGGATGAATGTTTCTCTTTGTCTAGTGAAGTTACTTCAATATAATACAAATTAAATACTTAAAACTTTTACATAATCTTATATTGATCACATGTATTTTTACAAAGTATTTGTAGAGACATATTTTGATCAAGATATTCTTTTATTTGCAAGCAATGCTTTCTTTGACATGATACTATCTTTTTTCTTCTTCTACATTTCGCATTTCCTATATTTTCACATACATGTATTTTTTATAGCACGTCTATTTATTTCTCATTTTCTCTTTTTAGATATAACGTTAATTCTGTGCTTACTTATTACCTGCGATGGACTTATGTACTTTCATTATAGTTTTATAACTCTCTTGGATTATAACTTATAATTCTTCTAGAGCTTAAGTCCCGTAGTCTAATAATAATATAGTATGGCGAGAAATTGCTAATGGTTTGAATTCATTAATCTTTTAATTAAATAGTTTTTAATAAAAATATTATTTTACTTTTAAAAATAAAATCTGTTTGTATAGTGTACTTTAACCTTTATTTGACCTTTGTGGCCGAGTGGTAAATGGTAAAACTGCCACACCGAAGGTCCCGGGTTAAATTCCTGGCAATGGCAGTATGATTGTCACACTGTGTTTAGTCTGGTGTAGAATTCACGTGAAAATAAAATAGCGATAGATTAGCTACTTATCACATGTCGTGAGAATCAATATGATTTCTATAACCTTTAGATCAATTTGGCTAGCGCTGTAATCCTTTAAAGAGCTATTCAACAAAATAAAAATATACATGTTATAACGATCGTCCTATAATGACTTATGGAATAGAAACGAGAGCTGACACCATCAGAACAAAAAGTCTTCTAAGAACCACAGAAATGAAGACTCTCCGATCCGTTGCGGGAACGACACTCCGAGACAGAATAAGAAATTCTCAAATAAGAAAGATCTGCAATGTAGAAGATGTCGTGCAATGGGGAAGACTGAGAAGACGCTACTGGAGAGATCATGTGGAAAGAGGCTGGTCTGAAAGAGTGATAAAAAGCCGCATATAAAGTACCAACAGGAAATCGACCTGTAGGAAGACCACCTAAAAGATGGCGAGACAGTTGTACATATGCATCCCAGGAACAGGCTCCGAGAAATAACAGGAGACAGTCCTAAATAAAGCAGAAGAAGAAGATGTTATAACGAATTCAAATCATAAAGGTTATTTTGCACCAATTTTTGTTACTTACAAAATAAACAATAAAAACATTTCACCAATAAATGTTTTAGTTACATTTTTGTTATTTCCTTTTCCAAAATCGACTTCAGTACAGCAGTAGTTTCATCTGTAGTTCTTTAATATTCTAGAACAGAGAAACTCGCAACTTTTCTGATTTTTTGTAAAAACGACTTATTAAAAAAACAAAATAAACTGCGTCTTAAGAATACACCTCTCTCCATAAAATATAATGCAAGATCATGTAATGAAGAAGATCCTTTTCTATTTTTTTTGCTTTGTTTCCACTCGAACTTCTCGCGAATTTCACCGCCAACGATGCTGCCAGACATTTCTGTTCTCCTTTTGTTCTCCTTTTGTTACAATGCTTTTTTTTCTTTCTTAAAACGTCATACTTCAGACATACATTGTATTGTACGTTCTGTATCCATTAGACGTGTATTCTGGAAGCGGGAAAATCAATACTATAATATTTTTTATTTTCTCATCTTATCACTCTAAACGTTGTTTATTCTAGAATGTTTACTATGGTTTACAGTTTTTTTTACGAGGGAATTGTTTTTATTGGATGAATGAATCTAAAATATGTTTGAGAATAAATTAATATTACTAACTATCTCACAAAATATAATAGTACGTCTAGAAAACGGACATTTTCAGTAATATTTAATAACTTTTTTTTTTGGGAAACAATAAATAATCAACGTATTTCCTTTTAGTATTTTTCTTAACATTCATATTCGAAGTTGGCGATGTTAGATTTCAGAATCCACGAAGACTACTGTTACGTCAGTCTTTTACAAAATGGTGCACTTTAATAATAAATTATCTAGAAATAAATAAATATATTTGATAGTCTATTGTTTTGGCCGAAAAACTACGATAATTTAACATTATTTTGAACGCTGTTGTGGTTTCACAATTTTTTTATCATTATTTTATTTTTCGCGATAGCTGTTTCGCCTATGTTGGATACCTCAACAGCGCTTTAATTTTAACAGTTAATAAATATATTTGCTTACTCAATAAATAATACCTTAATATTATTTATATTCATATATTTTTTGGATGAATCAATATACGTACAACATTCAGTTTCAAAGTTTTCTTATAGTGTCGTGTCAGTCCCCCCTGACATTGACGATCTGGCAAATGCTTCTTCGCCACAGTGATTTCCCAGGAAGTATTACTAGAGTGGTTACCCGTTGCCATATTTTTTTTCCTTGTTCAGCCTATTCCCGTCCACTCCTAGATAGAGGCCTCCTCCATTCGCTTCCACGTCACTCTGTCTTGCGCAGACTGCATCTAGTTTATCCTTCCACCGTAGTTGCGGTCGCCCTGCACTGCTCTTTGCCGTCCACGGTCTCCAAGTCAGCAGTCCCTCCAAACAAAGATGTTGTCATATTATAAATTAAAAAACCCAATTTCATACAAGGCCTCTCGCAATATTATGTAAGTATTAAACTATTTGAGTAGGTTGATAACAAATAGCGCGTAACAACATAATGATGCGCGGGTTTATGGGACGCCCACCGCGTGGAAGTCACTCGTAAAGGCCGATTATCCACTTGGAGTGTGATGAACACGATATTGATTCGGTCGATAGCATCCACCCGATTCCCATATAGGCATGTGCCCCCCTCGCTTCTGTTTAGGATGTGTTACTAAATCGACATCATCAAAAGGATAGGCTAACTTAAAACAAAATAAAATTTAACCTTTCATTTTACTGTGTAGTAAATTTGCTAAACCTGGAAAATCGTTATCAGGGGATATTTTGAGAACTCGGCCGTGCTAGAGGGTGTTGGTCTTTTTGTCCCTGATAGATTTCTCCGACAGCGACAGCACAGATTATTTCACCTACTGGCCACCAGAACCAATCTGCTTCTGGTAACACCTGTGGGAAGAGCAATTAGTCTGCTGATCGCGGTCTCCTCGGAGATCGACGTCTTTTATATAACCGAACCTAACCTGAAACAAAATAAAATTTGATCTCTTCATTTTACTGTGTAGTAAATTTGCTACGAACAAAAATCTGTTAATATGTCTATAGAATATTTGAATTTCATACATAGTCTTATTGTACGCTACACTCTATAACCCCATCTACCTATTGAGGCATACAAGCAAAAAAAAATCTATTTTACTCTGAAATTTGGATGACGGTTGACTCGATTACTGCCAATATATTAGACACATTTTGAGTTTTAAAAAAATCGTACTTAAAAAAAAACAGTTCCGTTGTTCGGTGACTTATACCGAGTTTTTCATGGTCATTTATTTATTGTTTGTAATAATAAAATACATTATAAAATATTATCAAATTTAGCTTCTTAGTAAATTTATTACATACATGTTTCTATCGATGTAGGTATAAAAAAAAACAAAAAATATTTAAAAAATTATTTTTCACATACTTTATTTTGCAATAGGTAACTAAAAATACAGTTTATGTTAAAATAAAAAATAAATCATTAAATAAAGGGTTGATGCTGTCCCTACGCCAAAACCACCCACAGACTGATGATAAAAGCGGTGCTTTTAGTTAGTTCTTGTGATAATTTTTTCTCGTGACCGAACCACTCGAGTATACGAATACGACTTGAAAACATTATTGTATTCACGGAGGAAAGGTGCGTGATTTGGAATACTTTTGCCTACTGGGGACTAGTGTATCAAGTTTTCTCGTTTCTATAATAGTTCAAAATACACTTCGGGCCCGATAGTTTTTCATACATGTATACATGTGTATTCACTGAAATAAATAATTATGATAATAGTTCTTTTTCTGATACATTATATCTATTTATCTTTTTATTTTTTATATACTATGTATATACAACACTAACTTTAAAAAAAATAAAATTACATATCAGACATGTTTCGGACAAGCGGTCCTTCTTTAGTGATACACATTTAAAATATTACAAAATTGTTTGCAAATATGATCAGTTTTGACAGATGTTATAAAGATTTATTTTGGAACGTACATGCTTTTGTTATAACAAATATTATGAATCAATTTAAAATTTAAATTTCTTATTGGGGTTCAGGTAATTACTTACAACAAAGGAAATAAATCAAAGATTGGACTTGACGTTAAATTTATTTGATTTTTAATTTAAAAAATTTCGAGATTGTTCAAAGTTATATTTCTATTATTAACATGCAAAATTTCACTGCCGTTATCTTTATTAAATGAAATATCTTTTTCAATGAGGTGTTTAGCAAATTCAGAAAAATTATTATTAGAGAGACATCTAATGTGCTCTTTTATTCTTAATTTAATATTTTATTGAAACTTTAAACAAAACTATAAGGACCTTTATACCAAAGTACGAGAACATGTCAATAAAGCCTCTGCCGTGTCAGGGTGTCTAAAGAATCTGGTCTGGAAGAATAAGCACATGCGTATTGACAGCAAGGTCAGAATTTATAAGACGTGCATGCGCTCTATCATGAAGTATGCTGTAGAGACGCGGGCCGACACTGTACAGACCATGGGTCTGCTAAGTACATCTGACATGAAGGTCCTATGATCCATTACTGGAAAAACTCTCCGAGATCGTGTCTGTACCGCAGGCATAAGAAAAACTTGCGATATAAGGATAGACGAAAGAGGATATTGTTCGGTGGAGTAGATTCAGAAGAAGATACTGGAGGTGGAGGTACCATGTAGGCAGAATGGATAGTGACTAGCATATACGAGGTCTGTCCAATAAATACGTGAACTGATTTAAAAAAAAAATTATTTTCCAAAGTTTAGGATAGATCAATCTTATCCCCTTCAAAATGCTCCCCATTTGTATCAATGCACTTGTCCCACCTCCGTTTCCATTATTCAAAACATTCCAGGAAGTCTTCAGGAGTCAGGCTCTTCAGCTGCTTTATCGTTTCACGTTTCAACGTCTACACGTCGTCCCAGTGCTGCCCCCGCATGACCTTTTTACATTTCGGGAACAAAAATAAGTCGCCAGGGGCTAAATATGGTGAATAGGGAGGGTAATCAATCACAGATATCGCATTACGGGTCAGAAACTGGCGGACAAAAAGTGATGAATGTGAAGGCGCATTGTCATGATTTTCTCAACTACAGATGTTCTGTTGAAATCGGGTGCACAGACAATTTTCCTAAATTTAGTTCATCAGCAATCATCCAAACAGTTAATCGATGATTAGAAAGCATAACAGACCGAACACGTTCAATGTTTTCATCAACGGAAGTCGACGGTCGTCCTGAAGTGGAATCGTCCTTGCAGTCATCTTTACCTCGACGGTTTGGTGATTATGGATTCACTTAGTGGCTCACCCGGCAACAAAGTAGCCAGTGCTCTTCGCAGTTCGCGTATTTAATGGACAGACCTCGTACATCCGTTTACGAAATTCTCCGGACAGCGTCCACCTGTAAGGTCACCTAAGAGATGGAAGAATAGATGGACCTCATCATCTCAGGAGACATTATTTTTATATCACAGATTGCTCGATTTATTATTATTATTATTATTATTATATTGTTGAACTGCTTTACATCATTACAGCACGAGCCAAATCGATGTAACGGGTATAGCTACTATTTGAGCTAATACGAGTATATCGCCTTTTTATTATCACGTGAATTCTACAGCAGATACAATGACAGCATGACATCACACATATTCGATGTGGCAGTCATAGCTGTTGCCACTCTGTCACGAAGGTCGTCAAAAATATTAAAAAAAGAATAATATTTTTCTTGTGTAGATAAACAATATTTCGTAGTTTATATCTCTTCCGTTTCGGACAACTTTGTTGATGTATTGTCCCTCCTTAAAAGGAGATGAGGCGATCGGCCGCCGCTTCATTAGGTTCGTTCCAGATTGGGGAAACACCATTGCCAGATGCGTCTTAGGAATTTCGTATTTTTACGGATAAAAAATATACAGCCTTTGATCAATCTTAGATCACGGGAAATGTGCCGCAATCTGGTGGGCGGGAATATTTATATTACATCATTATTTACATAATATGTTTGTTTACATATTGGATTTTAATCACTCGGTCCTGCTCCAATCCTAATCTAAGCTGTGCCATAGACATATAATTTATATGTTACACACCATAAATTTGAAATAAAAATGGAACGTAACAAAAATTCATAAGCACCATAAGCAAAATACAACCAGAGAGAACTCAACATTTATACATCGTGTCATGCACGCACTCGATTTCTCCGACTCCTGTGGCCGACATTTAATATTTGATTGTGACAAGTTTTTCGTGGTCTTCTTCTATTTCTAGTTCCGTTTACATCGTTAAAATGTACTTTTTTTTACCATTCTTTCCATGTGTCCAAACTGTATTAATGATCATATCATTATTTTTAACACTTTCATTCGCACTGCGTTCACTTTTTGTATTTTCATTCTACACTCTATCATATACAGATTTTCCACGCATTCGTCTAAGAGATCTCATTTCTAGTTTCATCCTTTTTTTGTCAGTTCCACGCTTCGCCTCCATACAGAAGGGTCGGTACAAGAACATCATTGAGCACCATTTCTCTTGTTATATTTTTATTATATTAATTGTATCTCAATAGAGACGAAGATGTATTTTTTTGGAAACAGAATATGGTAGTCGAGGCGTTTACAGGACTTATGACCTGTCATTGGTTGGGTTAAGCGATCACTTTATGTTAACAAGATTCCCCATTCTGACCTTCTTACGACACCACGTCTGACAATTTTTTGGAACTTGTATATATGCTACTATTTAAAAAAAAATAACTTCACTGTTTGTAGGTCAATCTACACTAGCGCCATCTATCAAGACAATTAATCCTTAAAAATGATTTACCCGCATTGAGTAAAAATCCAGTATTTGTATGTACACTCAAAACCAAATTTTATTATATTATTAAACATACATTTTTATTTAAAAAAAAACTCTTAGTCTACTGAATAATTTAGTTATGTGTTGATACCATTAACACACTAATGAATTCATCTTGAAAGATTTAATTTAAGATATCATTCGTTTGAATATATTATTATAAGCAGCATTCATATTTTCAATTGTATTTAAATTTGTTTGGAATGTTACTCGAAATAATAAAAGCGTTTAAATATAAATTATATTAAAAAAAATATGCAAATATTTTCTTTTTGTAATGTCGCTCAAGATGAAAAAAAATTGCAGCGCTCAACCCTTTTATCTCAGTTGACAGATGATTATAGTCGTTTAAAAGTCTTGGAATTATTGTTTCATGAATAATTCTAACGAATTGTAGAAATGAGATTGAAATGTATTCAAGCGGACTATCAAGATGAAATTAAACTTTTCAAGGAAGCGGATGACTCGCCTATGAAAAAAACTTTCAGTGTTTGAGTTGTTCGGTTGTTTCCTCTACAGAGTTGAATGGCCTTTGTAATTACTTAAAGGTGAAACAACTCAGAACAGATTTAATGTGGCAATGTTCATTATTTATTACAGTCAAAAGAAACCATATAAACTTTAATCTTATTAGTACAAACAACGTATTGTATTTCATCTGTTTTTTTATTATAGATAAATGAAATGTACAATTTTCCATGTAACAAGTGAATTATGTTATCCTTTGATATTTTGAATATTACTATAACCGGTTTAGAGATAAGGTTGAACCAACCTACCTCTGGTATGCCGGTGGGGAGAGAGATCGATCGACAGACAAATACTCTTGATTTTAAAACACGTTTGCAATGTCTTTTGAGAGAAATAATCAAATTTGAATTTGACAAAGGTTATGGGATTACTGCACTGAGGATGTTGGGCTTCATCGTCCGGGCCGGCAGAGTTTTCAGGGATCCTCATGTGCTCAGAGTCCTATACATTGGTTCGGAGCAGACTCGAAAGTGGTTCTGTGATATGGAGTTCTCACGAGGCGAGATATTCCGTGATGCTGGAGAAGGTTCAGAAAAAAATTCTGAGGTATCTCTACATGAGGGAGTATGGTAGCTATCCGTGGCTCTATCCCACAGCATTTCTTTTGGGAATGCTTGGGGCCAACTCTCTGCAGTTTCGAAGAGATGGGCATCTCATAACCCATTTCTTTAGATTACTCAGGGGATATTTCGACAACTCGGCCGTGCTGGAGGGTGTTCGGTTTTTTGTCCCTGATAGATATCTCTGACAGCGACAGCATAGATTACCTAACGGCCATTACCTAACGGCCGCCAGAACCAATCTGGCTCTGGTGACACCGGTGGGAAGAGCAATTAATCTGCTGAACGCGGTCTCTTCGGAGATCGAAGTCTTAGTGAAAGTACGTTCAGAAGGCAAATACTCTTAATTCTGGAGAGTATCCTGTCTTCCTAATGTTGAACCATCTCTCATGCGTTTCTGGTAGTATACAATACACAATATATTATTTTACCTGTTCTCAATAGATGCCTTAAAAATTAATTTTGTAATGTCTGTTGATGAAATAAACTGATTTGATTTGATTACTCCGTACTAAAATTAACAAATTGCTTGTCCCTTGAAGCTATGCGATTTTTTAGTTATTGGATTAAAAAAAGTTCGGTTTAGAATCCGTTGTCGAAACAACTCGCGAGTACCGCAACTTTTGGAACGCCGTGTTTTACTATTCGCATTAATAGAAACAATTTTTTTTAAACATATATTATTGTAACATTTCTCACATTTTTTCTTGATGGTTAACCTACATCTAAAATATATTCTGAAAGTACTGTATAATTATTTCAACCTCATTTCCATTGACTGAAAATTGTAGCTGCTATCTCCAAAATCGCAAGAGAACAATTTGTAAAATTGCAAGTATTTTTATATCGCAATTTCCTATCAACGTCCTAAATATATATCGGAAAATCTTTCGGCATTTCGGAACGTAATCATTTTTTATTTTACAACACCCTGACGGAAGGTTGTTCCTTACACTCTGAATAGAAGTTGCTACAGAGTACCGCTCTGCTTATATTTTCCCTTATTTTCCGTTTGCCTTATTATGGAATATTAATACATTCGGTTCTATTGTATAATATCTTCAAACGTTTTCATCTCTGAGAGGGGAAAATATATTATTTCTGTGGTGGCGTACCTACCTACGCGTGTTTTTTCTTGATTCAAAAATAGTACATATATACATGTACAATATGAACGATCAATTTTCGGAAATATATTTTATGTAATTTGTTTTTACGCATTCAATCCTACGCATTTAAATATTTTTATACCGAAAACCTTGAACTATAGCAAAAGATTTTTACATTCAAATAGATTTTTATTTTACAAAAATAAGATGTTTTATTTTGGTACTCGTATTTTCTGCTTAATTTATTGAATAAATGTTTTTGTGTTCGTTCCCTACGCGTTCACGTATTTTTCATCCGATTGAATTGAAACTTTGTACAGTTTTTGTTGAAGATTGGCCTTTCAATTGACATTCTTTGGAGCCGATTAAATAATAAAAAATAATAATTGAAAGGGGCATTGTAACTTATGTGGATATTATCTAATAGATTATAAACATTTAAGGTCCATTTACATAGGACAGTTTTCAGTCGAAACCGACACGTCACGATAAAAATAGCTTAAAATCTCACTGACTCGTTATCTCAAAGCTATAATAAAATCGGAGTTGCCGAAGAAAGCACCTACCTACATAAAATTGATACTTTATAAAAATGATCAATATTTTTCAGCATGTGTTTCCTACAGTATATAATTCTTTTTTATAGAATATCATTTTTACTACCATTTAAATTCGCAGTGGAAAAGGCGATTATCTCGGAATTTTAATATGAGTATAATATGAACGGAATCGGCGTTAATTACAAGTACCAAGACACCATTAAAACAAACAAAACGATAATTTGCTCAACGCAAACGCGTGACGTGTCGGTATCGGCTGATGACGGTCCGGTGTAAATGGACCTTAAAATAATTATTTAATGTGCTAATTTGTTTACAGGACTCCGAAGACGAGATATCTCATCTAGAATGGGAGACAGTGCGTGTGAGATTCGTGAAAGCTGGGACGGTGGAGCGGCTCGTGGAGGCGCTCGCCACGGACGATGGAGAGCTGGAGTCCACGTACATCAACGTGTTCCTGGCCACCTATCGCAGCTTCTGTGGCCCTGGCACCGTCCTGCGCCTGCTGCTCGGGCGGTACGAGGCGCTGGTGGACGCAGATGATCCTCTGCAACCGGCGGCCGCGGAGTTGGCTGACCAGCACAGACGGTAAATTTAAATTTTACTATTATTACCTCCTGCACATTCTGCTCCCCTTGTATTAACTTTTTTCAATTATCGAAATAATAATATCATCTGATCTTCCATTTTATTCTTCTGGTGCCGTGTCAGGTTTCCCCAACGTTTGCGATCACTGCAGTGAAAGCATCTCTGTCCTGTGTTACTTAGAACAAGTTCTCAAACCTCCTCATTCATTCCTGTTTAATTCCTTATATTCCGCAGCTAAGAAAACTGTATTCTGTCAACTTCCTGTGATCCCTCTATCTTGCCCATGATTATCAGCCGTAGAAGGTGGTATTTTTTTCTCTTATCACATGACCCAAATATTCTTCTTCCTAACCTTTCTTACCTTCAGATTCGACAGCAGCTTTCTATTGGTTCCGGCTATCTATAGTACGTCTGTATTATTGAACTTATCGGTCCACGGTATATGGAGCATCTACCATAATCAATCTCTAATACTGGAGAGGCTTCAAAAGAAATCCTTAGAGACCTCTACCTGAGAGAGTACGCAATATATCTTTGGCTGTATCCAAAGGCATTAGTCTCGGGTATGCTATGGTATAATTGCCTTCAGGGAAGGTTTCACAGCGATACATTTTATTATACAGATTCGGGGCTCTATTGAGAAACCCTATGTTTTGAAACAAATAGGTGTATTTGTTCTTAATGGTTACCTGCGGCAATGCCGTCATCAATTATCCTAAACTCCTTAACGCAGAACCAACTTGCCTTTGGTGATGCCAGTAAGAAGAGTAATTCGGACATTGAATTCTGTCTCCTCCGATTTGGAATTTTTTAGTGTCAGTGAGGTAGTGTTCATAAACAATATATTATATTATCACTGACGTCGACATATTCGGGATCTTTCCGAGATATGTCGTTTCTTATTATATACTCGTATATATTCGTATGTTCTATTGAATATCATCTTATATACTTGTTATTTTTGTTCAAATATTTTACGTAGTCGTCTATATGATGTTTGTTTGTAATGTCACAATTGTGTAAAAAAAAAACCAATGAACGCGGTGTTGGATAATTAATTCATATGCAAATTTACCTTTTAACTCTTGTACGTATTCTGAAATCCTGGTAATTCCATTTGCCTTATACATATATAAATAAAAAAAAAAAAAAAACAATGCTTGTTTGAAGAGCCAGTCCACTGATATAAAAGTTCAAGTTAGTTCATTAGTTCTATCACCTCCTGATAATTCTGCGACCCTGGATATGCTCCGTATAAAATTCTCGACTGGTGTGCGGGGCGTCTGGTCGTAGATGATTAATTGAAACGGTACCTTACTTTGTATTATATTTTTATACGCATTTGTTTTCTTGCCTTTTGAAATTTCTGCTATCCTGTACTCATTCTTAATAATACCAGAGATAAAATACCAGGTACATTTGTTTGTAGATTTTTCAAATCAAATCAAATCAAATGAAATCAGTTTATTTACTCAAAAGACATTATAAACAGGATAAATGTTTAAGGCATCTATTGAGTACAGGTAAAATATTATAAAAATACAACATAATACCAGGAACGCATTAGTGATGGTTCGACATTAGGAAGACAAGATACTTTCTAAAGTCAAGAGTATTTGTCCCCTGAACGTACTTTCACTAATATGAAAGACGTCGATCTCCGAGGAGACCGCGTTCAGCAGACTAATTGCTCTTCCCACCGGTGTCACTAGAGGCAGATTGGTTCTGGCGGCCGGTAGGTAAAACAATCTGTGCTGTCGCTGTCAGAGATATTTACCGGGGACAAAAAGCCCAACATCCTCCAGTACGGCCGAGTTCTCGAAGTATCCCCTAATTAATCTAAAGAAATGGGTTATTAGATGTCCATTTCTTCGAAGCTGTAGAGAATTGGTTCCGAGCATTCCCAAAATAAATGCCGTGGGATAGAGCCACGGATAACTACAATACTCCCTCGTGTAGTAGAATATGACTCAACTTATTTAATATTTTAAAGCTTTTTCTCGCCTTTTTGTGATTTTCGCAACCGACATACCGTTATAGAAGTAGATTAGATTTTTTTGATAGATGCTGTAATTTTGATTGAAAATCGAATTTTCAAGAAAAAATAAACCTATGTTAGTATGATTTCTACGCAATTATCACGCTTGTAAACAGTTATGTTAATAGATCACAGTATAAGATCGCACTCTTTCGGGAAGTACAGCTAAATTTGGGACACCGTATGTGATCTAACAATAATATTTAGTGAAGGTATGTAAATATTTAATACTCTTTATCTGGGTGAGATAAAAATAGTTTATGGAGGTTCAACACGTCGTATTTACTCACAGGGTATTATGAAATATACTTCACCTGAGTTTGTATACAATATTTACACACTATATGAAACATTGTATGCATATTTGTTGAAGGTATCATCCAACGGGCGAATATTACGCTAGATTTATCGTAGCAATGAAATAGAATGTGAAATGTGCTCGTAAAGTTATAGCGCAACTTGAGGAGTAATCCGAGAATATTATTATTTTGTTTGTTAATTCAGTAACCTACCGACCCGACCCCTGTACTAGCCATGAGAATAAAAAAGTCTGTACCGCATCTCGTACACCTTTTTATGCAATATCCTCATCTTCGCATTGTAGAAAAATTATGAAATTGCTGTGTATGTTGTAATGTTCAACACAAAGGATTTTTTTAACCTCGTTCTAAAACATGTTTCTCAATAAATTATATTATATTAAAAATAATATAATATAACATATTCTTCTTCTTCTTCCTTGTTGTAGACCCATGTGGTCTGTTCTCCAGAGTGTTGCTCCTCCTGTGTGGTAGATTCCCAGCTGTCCTTCCATATTTTAAAATGTCTTCCACGAGGACGAGTCCCATGAGGCTGATTATGCAATGCAATATAGGGGAGTCTGGTGGTGTCCATTCTTTGAATATGCCCGTACCAGCCCCTTTTTCGCTGTCTGCTCCATCTTATAATATCCTCAACCTCACATATCTATCTTATTCTGGTGTTCTTCACGCGATCTCTCAGTGTCTTGCCTGCTATCGTCCTCAGTGTCTTCATTTCGGAAGTCCTCAAAACTTGTTTAGTCCTTACTGTGTCTGCCCTAACATATTGTTAATAATATTTATAATAAGGTTTTGGTAGTTGTACATTTTTTTAAAGTTGTTGTATTAAAAATAAACTTTTTGAATATGAAATGTATTCTTGAGATAGAGATGGATTCTTTAGAATGCGATGGATACTTAAGAATAAGATGGATTATTGAAAATTAGATGGATTTTTGAGAATAAGATGGATTATTGGGAATAAGATTGATCATTGAAAATGAGATGGATTTCCGTGAATAAATTGAATCTTTAAGAAAGATACTTAAAATGCCTCAAGAACTGTTGTGCCATTAGTTTGAATTCAAGTAGTTTTTTTTAAATCACTTTTACGTCTGAATACCTTGACCTTTATAACAAAAAATCTTAAATTAAAATCGTTTTACCGTGAGTTTCTTGAGCAGTTGATGTGCGTTGATTTTATTTTACTATATTATTTAATTGCAAGTGTCATGTATTCGAGTGTTGTTTTTATTATATAAATAATACGGAACACTTATCTTGGGCTACATAATAGCTTACATACTATACGAGAGAACATACATGAAGTCTGCTCACTTCGCATATCTCTACAAAGTGCACTACACTATATGTGTGTCTTTCTTTAAAATTTTAAATTTCATCTTATAAATCTTCACATGAAGAGGAAATTGTGTGTATATATTTTCATTTGATTTATACCATAATATTCTGATCTGAATTGAATTTTTCATTTATCTATCGTAATTTATTATTCATGTAGAATATTACGCTTATATTATTTATATGAATCCTGGTTTGTGATTCCTCCCGGTAGTTCTATAAATACAGAGTAATGTTGATCTCCAGATATATTTTTAAACTTCTATGCATCTCTTGTTCTTTGATCGCTGGCTTACGGTAAAATAATTATTAACTGCTTTTAGTTTGAAAGTCTTGTAATACTCGTGCAGTATTCTATAGAATTTATTTAATAAATCTAACGCAAGTGAAAATATGATGTGAAACTATAAATGGGAGCACATGTTTTTTACAGCTTACTTAAACATATGTATGAAGCACTTTGATTTACGGCTGCGAAACATGGTGCCTAATTGAAATAAATAAAGCCCGGAGGCCTTTGAGATGTGATGTTACAGGAGAGTTTTAGGAATTTCCTGGAGAGACCCCATCACGGTTCTGACCACATGACAAGGTTCTCAGCAGAATCGAAAGAGGGAAGCAACTTGTCAAATCCATTTCTGAGAGGCGAGCCTGATGGATCGGCCATATAATGCGTCATGAGGGTCTCTTGCATGGCATAACGGAGGAGATGGTATAAGGAACAAATCACAGAGGGCGCCTCCGACAGGAATATGTAAAACAGGTATTCGAGGACATGAATTGAGTCTCATGTGTTGAGTTGAAGAGGGCTGCAGAAGATCGAGCGGAGTGGAAGACGGGACTGAAGACTTTCAATCCTCGGGATTGAAAATGCGAAGAAGATGTAATGATATTTTACAGTGCCCTAGCAATGCGAAACATGCCAATCTCATAAACAAACTAGACAACGTACGTTTTACTAAAAAAAATAGAAAATAAACGACTCAATCAAAAAATCTTTTCAACGGGATACGAGTTAAAGTACCCTCACAAAAGAATGACTTTTTTTAACACAATTTTAACATTGTTCGTGTATTTTGAGGAAGCGTATAGTGTTAGAACATACGTATTTTTTATATATTATTTCCTATGTTCATGTTTTGAATCGCCTGGTATTTAGTTTTTCTTTGTTTTATTGCCAAAGTTGTTCGCTGCCGAACACTTATCGCAGTAAATGTTAATACACCTCGGCTCGTATTGCAGTTTGCACCATGTATTGTACCATGGACTTACTATACAGCGCTGTGAGCCAACCTTTCCGAGTAATTCGTCCTTGCTAGCATAATTCCCTCACATGTACACGGCAAAATGTCAAGACACTCGCGTCTCAGTGCTAACAGCCTCGGCTGAGTTAGTTTGTTGCCCTCTAGAAATAGATCTAGATTATAAATAAACACTTGCATTCATGCTTGCTCACATTAGAACATATTAATTAAATATGTTTATTTATTTATAAAGTTTACGACCGGTTACGTCCTTTTACATGGTTATATATGATATATTAAACTAGTGATTCCCAAAGTGGTCTATATAGACCCCCAGGGGATCCACGACAACTTGCAGGGGGTCTACGACAGTTGCGAAAAAAAATGAGGGTCCACGAGATGTAAATAGAGGTCCACGAAATGGTTCAAATAAATTGAAGCTGAATACCGAAATCTTCGGCGACCTTTTTTTTTTTAACTCGACAGCAAGTTCTGGTTGCTGGGGAGAGAATTCGATGGCGACCTTTTTTTTAGGTTGACACAACTTCCGGCCAGTAGAATTCGGCAGCGACCATTTTTTTTGTAATCAATTAGGAAAGCAGGGGGTCTACACGAATTAGAAAAAAACGGCAAGGGGTCTACGGGACAAAAAAGTTTGGGAACCTCTGTATTAAACTATAGTTAAGCCGTTACTAACTGAGTCGTCGGGCCATAAATCATTTTTCCCTATGTCTATCTCGCTTGCACTTACGGGCCTTATGGAGCCGCTTAGTGAAGAGCGTAACAATAAAATAAATATATCGATAAGTAACGTTTATTATCGTATCTTCTTCATAAACTTTAACGAGTTAACAAAGTTTTGATATTAAACTATATTGACATTTATGGCCTCACGACTCAGTTGGTAAGGGCCGCACTATAGAAGTGGTGTCATGAATTCGAAAAAAATATAGGGATCCTTATTCTTCTTCTCCTTTTAGACCTTTGGTCTGTTTCTGTTGTCAGGCTGGCCTCTCTTGGGAAGTTGACTCCCAGCTATCCCTTTTTTGTGGTCTTCCGGGGGGACTGTAGCCAATACGAATCTAATGCATCCCAACGTGTGAGATTCTGGAGAATTACAGGAATTCAAAGAAATTAATCTCCCCATACCGGTACTGCGTAGTTATAATACATCGCTTCTATTAATTATAACATTTCTTCCAATATAACAAACATAGGGTTAAGATTTTTAATATACCTCCGTTATTCGTTTACGTAATATATTTCTATCGGCATTAATTAAAAGTTTTTATTTAAAAAAAAGTATAATATTATAGTTCCGTCCGGTTTCGTTAGCTCGTTGCCATCGCTTATTGAAAATTTTAGTGATTATTTGTATCTCAATAGAGACGAAGATGCAAATTGCGAACAGAATATGGTAGTCGAGGTATTTACAGGACTTATGACCTGTCATTGGTTGGGTTAAGCGCACGCTTTTTGTAATACCACATTCCACACTTCTTACGACCATCATGTCTGACAAATTTTTGGAAGTTGTATATATGCTACTATGTAACACCACACGTCACATGTTATATTTCAATCTACACACTAGCGCCATCTATGAAGATTGGATTAATCCTTGAAATGATAACCCGCAATGGGTAAAATCCAGTATTTGTATACATTCAAAATGTTGTGAAAATTTTAGTGTTAGTAGCTAGGTGCAGAATTGTAAAAAAAATAAGTTTAATAATTTTTTTATTTATTGTTTCTCGAACAATGATGTAAAACTCCATATCAAATAATAAAAACGTCTATTTTCTAGAAGTTTTACTATATTTTATGGGAATGGCATGTTTTGCCTTTCTAATGCATTATCAAAACATTTAAGTGGTGTTTATAGTTTTTGTTATTATCAATAATATACGAGGGCGGTTTGATAAGTCCGTGTCTTTTTGCATAAAACGTATATTTTTCGGCAAAAAAACATGTTATTTCTCAACATAGTCTCCTTTTACCTCGATACGCTTTGTACAGCGTTTTTCCAATCTCTTTTTCCTTCCAAAAAAATTGTTTTTCTCAAGGCCCTCAAAATTGGCCTTTTTTCAGTGATGAACTCTTCATTCGACCCAAATCTCTTACCGTCCAGCCATTTCTTCTGGTTTGGAAACAGGAAATAGTCACAGGGGGCTAAATCTAGAGAATATGCCGGAGGGGTTAGCAGTGCGTAGCCCAATTTATGGATTTTTGCCATGGCGAATGCACACGTGTGCACCCGTGCATTGTCTTGATGGAACAGCACTTTTTTCTTCATCAAATGCGGTCGTTTCTGCTTCAAATCAATATCGAATATGTCTAATACTGAATAATATTCGCCGGTCATCGTTTTACCCTTTTCAGGGTAATCGATGGGAATAAACCACGTGCATCCCAAAAAACTGTGACTATGACAATGTTGGCCGACAGACCCACCTTGGCCTTCTTTGGTGCACGTACACCTGGAGAAACCCACTGTCTTGAATTTTCCTTAGTCTATGTGTAGTATGATGGATCAATGTTGCGTCTACGATAACAAATTGGCGCAAAAACTCGTTCCGATTGCGTGTGAACATCGCCAAACACTCCTTTGAAGTGGTCACACGGTTGCGCATATGGTCGAGTGTGAGCAATTGTGGCAGCCATCGCGCGGATAGCTTTTTCATGTCCAAATATTCATGTAAAATGTGATGTACCCACTCAGTTGAGATGCCTACAGCCTCAGCCATCTCACGCACTTTCATTCTTTGATCGTCCATTTCATGGATTTTATAGACGATTTCTGGCGTGATGACCTCTTTTGGGCGACCTGAACGTTCGGCGTATCTTGTGCTGGTACGACCACAACGTAACTCAGTAAGCTACTTCTTAACCATAGAAATTGATGGTGCAGAGTTCACATAGTATTTATCAACCCTTTTCTTGGTTTCGGTGATGGGTTTTTTTCGCCAAAAATAATTCTTAATCAGCACACGAAATTCTCTTATCCATATTCGTTACAATTCACCAGGTTGTTTGCTTTAAATGGCTGTCAGATACGAACGAAATGGCGCAGCCTTCTCAAAATTGTACAGTAGTCTATTCATAGATGGTAGTTGACGGGAGCAGTGTTACATTTAAAGTTACTGCGTGGGAAATTCAAAAAGTCACTGACTTATCAAACCGCCCTCGTATTGAAACGTCGCGTCGGCGTATTAGTCAACTCTATATCTCTGTATTTTCATCGCAATTATCATTAGAAAATAATCAATTGAGATTTCACATTATTTAAAAAAATGTGGTTTTAGAAATTACGATGCTGCAATAGAAATTTGTAATTTAAATATAATTATAATTTTATCTTAATATTGTGGTAAGATAATTAAGCACGATTTAAATTAGACATTAGGCATACATTTCGCTGTCACTGATCGACTTTTGTGGTAGGAGAGGCGACATTTTAGAAATGAATTAATTTGGTCTCTAGTCCAGTTTAGTTTGCGTGTCCGGTTCCATTTTGCGGCGGTTAATATATGTAGGGGAAAGATTAGTGAAATGAGCCCACTAATAATTAATTTATGTTACTATAATTTTTATATACACTTTTGTTTAATAATGTAAATACTCGTATTTACATTATTAAACAAAAGTGTTAATTATTTCTGTAAATATTTTGAATCCTTTGCGGTCTTTAGTTTTAGTATGTATCAGGTTTATAGATAATTAACATTTTTTTCTAAGTGTTTTTTTAACACTATTTAATGTCCTTAACCTTTTTGAAATTTTCAATATATAATATAATCTTCAAAAATGTCTGTTTTCTATGAGTTTTTTTTATGTGAATGATATGTTTCCCAATGCTAAAGCATTGTCAAAAAATAATATGCCTTAGCAGAGCGAAGCATTGTTATAGAAACAACAAGCATATTTAGTATTATTGGCACGGCATTTCTTTTGGGAATGCTCGGAACCAATTATTTACAGCTTCGAAGAGATGGGCATCTCATTACCAATTTATTTAGATTAATCAGGGGATATTTCGAGAACTCGGCCGTGCTAGAGGGGTGTTGGTCTTTTTGTCCCTGATAGATATCTCCGACAGCGACAACAAATATTGTTTTACCTACCCGCCGCCAGAACCAATCTGCCTCTGGTGACACCGTTGGGAAGAGCAATATCGACGTCTTTCATATTAGTGAAGGTACGTTCAGGAGACAAATACTCTTGACTTTAGAGAGTATCTTGTCTTCCTAATGTCGAACCATCTCTAATGCGTTCCTGGTATTATGTTGTATTTTTATAATATTTTACCTGTACTCAATAGATGCCTTAAACAGTTTGCTGTTTGTAATGTCTTTTGAGTTAATAAACTGATTTGATTTGATTTATATATTTTGCGAACTACAAAAGAAAACATGTAATGATTCAAAACAGTATTTTATTTTTTGAATATTTATATTTTAAATAATATTTTTGAATAAAGATCTTATGCGAATTTTTTAATTTTATGTAACAAGGGAGTCAATTTGTACAACCTTCCTCTATGTAGTTGATGTGTGTTGGTGGTGTGGGATCACACGAAGTTGGTGGGTATTATCGAGCCATAATATTGGGATGTTAATGTAACCGGTTTCCCCTTGGCGATCTTCGTACTATTATTACAGACGTGTCATCTTTCAAATTGACCGCAGCCGATCATGTCGCCGAAACTGGTACCCACCTGTTTATTAAAAACTGGTACAATAGTGAGCTATTCATATAGGCTGTTCATTCATATAGCTTGATTTTGAGATAGAGATGGCCCGTGTGGCATTTTTCTAAATGTAAAACATCTACGACTACACCTCAAATTTAACATAGACAATGGTTCAAGTCTCAAACGTCTCTCCAAAATTTCAAACGTAGAATGTTACAACCAATGCGTACTTCCAGTATTGACATGTGGAGCAGAAACGCTTATACACAACAAATCGACTATAAGGAAAACCTGTGCAGCACGGAGGAAACATGAAAGAGTCATGTAACATACAAAACTCTTGCTCTATTTCTGGTTCCATTTACATCGTTTACATATAACTTTTTTACCATTCTTTCTTCATTCATTCTTTCCATATGTCCAAACCATCTTAATGATCCTCTCCTTATTTTGTTCATAACACCATCATTCGCACCGCATTCACTTCTTATATTTTCATTTAACACTCTATCATACACAGAGTATCCACACATTCGTCTAAGGGATCTCATTTCTACTGCATTTATTCTACTTTCATCCTTCTTTTGCCAGTTCCATGCTTCGCTTCCATACATAAGGGTCGGTAGAAGAACACCACTGTGCACTGCCATTCTAGCTTTTTTGGATAGGTTTTTGTTTGGGATGACAACTTTAAGTTATAAGTTATTATTAAGTTATAAATGTTAACAGTAAAACATATTTACTGTGAAGAAATGGTTTTTTCTTTTCTTTATCCACTTTATTCCATACAGAAGGTCCCGGGTTCGATTCCCGGCGATGGCAGTGTGATTGTCACACTGTCTTTGGTCTGGTGTAGAATTCACGTGACAATAAAATGGCGATAGATTGGCTACCTATCACATGTCACGAGAATTAATTGTATACAGTAATTGGGTTAAAACGACTTGTTGTATACGTAAAAAAAAGAAAAGGGATATTGGGATGGGATATTTTAAAGTTGATTCGCAAATATGAACATAATTTTATTAGATGTGTTCTGTCTGCCGTGATACCGTAAACACTTTTATGGGAGCGGGCTGTGTGGCGCTGTCGTAAATTGGAAAACTCCATGAAATACTCAATTTACGATGTGGAGTCGCCGCAAAAGCCGGTCGACTGGAAAATCTATTGTCATCGTTTCTAACTTTTATTGCTGTCAATGTTACCTCTTGTACCCGTGCTGGAAATAATAGAAAATTCCACGAAGGTATCATTAATACTACGATTCATGCCGGGAAATAATTATACAGAACTTATTCAAAGCAATAATTTCGTATCATAAGTTCCAAGACCGTATTTAGTATTCCATTTTGATATAAAGACGCTTAAATATAGTACAATTTTAATGTGTGTACAGTTTTGAAGTTGACAAGTCAAGTATATATATATTTTTCCATTTGTAAAAATTCTCACGGCACAATCAGAAACTTTTATATTCAATAATGAAAATAAAAAAATAAAAAATATTTTAAAATACCTATGTTTTTAGTTTTATTCCACTTCGCACGCTTAATAGTAAACTGACCGATTATGGTTTAGGTCATAATTGAGTTAACATTAGACAGAGGCTTGTGTCTATCCATCGTTTCGCGTTAAAATTAAGTCAAAATTCCGCCAATTGACCTCCATTACACTATATCGGTCTTTTTCATTCGTATGTGTTTTTCGACTGTTTTTGTTAAAACACCGATTCATGTCAGATTGAGCAAAACTTGCTTTTTTGAGTTAAGCCAGTGTTCTATTAAGCGTGCGACTTGTTTAGTTTCGACCGGTTTCGTCAGCTCTCAGCCATTTTCTGGGCTGTCGAAACCGTTAGGAACTAAGCAAAGAGTGGAATAAAATTAAGTACACATAATAATTAAATAAAATTAAAAAAATAATCTCGCGGATAGCCGTGTTCCTCACCCTATCTCGAATATTCCTTCCTGTTATCATCCTCAGCGTCCTCATCTCTGCCATCCGTACTTTTGCCATCGTTCTTGTGGTATCCACTCTGGTCTCAATGGTATATGTCAGTATAGGCCTTACGCAGGTTTTATATATTCTGACTTTACTGTCAGTTCTCATATATTTGTTTTTCCTTATTATATTCTTGAGACAACCTGATACCGCCTAGCCTCGTTGACTTGTCCTATTATTTCACTACCAAGATCATTTTGACTGAGCAGATCCACTCCCAGATATCTAAACTTTACGACCTGTTCCTGCATTCTGTCATTTAAGGATAACCTGCATCCTAAGGGTTCTTTTGAGAATGTCATGATTTTTGTTTTCTCAACTGAGATCATCATATTGAAGTTGGTGGCCGATGTCTAAAATATAAAAAAAATATATTTGTGTATATCTTTTTCGTTATTTATAATTAATTTTCTGTCAAGAAATTTCAATTAACAACATTAATATTTTATATTCAAGTTTTTGCTTGTGACGTAGAGCTCCAAAATGTAGCGCTTTCTAGGAAATAAACAGATAAAATGGTTTCATAATAGGTCTATATATTTTTATTTATTTGCTTTATACCTACTAAAAATGTTCAATTCGAAATTTCAGATCATTTCACAGACAATATATTAATCCATGCAAACGATTTCCAACCACAAATGATAATAGTTTTAAGTAATTATTTATCGTGTATTAAAACTACAGAGGTGAGTATCTATTTTATGTGTTACCGGAACGAAACAATGGATACTTGGTTGATTTAATTAGGTAATTTTAAATTTACCTTGTTTATGCAACCGCCATGTTTGAACTACCGGCGATTGTATTGTACCGGGTTAAGTAACAACATCTGTTTGGGCAGTTAGAACAATGAATAATTTAGCCCTTTTTTGCTTGTCGCTCAGATTTCGTCACGCGGATGAGCAAAGGTGAAGAAACTCACTTTTAAATTAAAATGTTCTTAATGTAATTACATTTTTGTAACGTATAATTCGTATTCCGTTTAGCAATATGCATATTATTCAAAGCAACGATTTTTGTCTTTTCACATTCTTTAAACGTAGTGATGATCAAATGATCAAATGCTATGTGTGGTTTGTTTTATTGTATGGATGTGAAACGTGAACCTTAAAAGTCAACTCAATGAACATACTGGAAGCATTTGAAATGTGCATCTATCGCCGAATGCTCGGAATTCCCTGAATAGACATGGTTACCAATACCGAAGTCCTGAGACGAGCTAGAGTTGACAGGGAGCTGTTGTCAACTATCAAGGTTCGGAAATTTCATATCTGGGTCATGTACTGGGTGGGGAAAAGTACCACCTTCTTCAACTGATATTGGAGGGGAAAATTGGGGGAAGCCGAGGGCTCGGTAGGAAACAGATGTCCTGGCTGCGAAACGTGAGGAAGTGGACCGGCATCCGAAGTGTGCAGGAGCTGTTCCGAGCGGCGCAAGACAGGGAGATCGCCAACGTTGGGGGGACCCGACAGGGCACATTAAGAAGAAGAAGAAACGTAGTGATGTTAGGAGCTACACTGAAAAAACTCGAAAGAGTTTGTGTACATTGAAAATAGGATCACCTGTGATGGTAGAACGTAACATAGGCAAGGCTTGCGTTCAACAAAAAAATATAAGTTTTTCGAATCAAATAACATGGATCTAAAGCTCCGAAAGCATCTTACTAAAACATATGTATGGAGCATCTTGATGTACGACTCTAAGACACAATCGAAATAGGTAGAAACAGGGTGGAGACCTTTGAGTTGTGCTAAAGAATTTTTTTTAGGAATTTCCTGGAGAGACTACATTACGAATGACGAGGTTCTCATTAGAATTGAAAGAGGGAGGCACCTTATCAAAACTATCGCAGAGATACCAGCACAATAGATCGACCACATTATGTGCCACAAGGGTACGAGGGGCTTATATGATAGAGGAGATAAATTATAGGGGGTGCCTCCGGTGGGTGTATCTTAAACTGGTGTGCGAGGAAATGAACCGCCTCTCATATGTTGAGATGAAGAAGGATGCAGAACACCGAGCGCAGTGAAGGACGAAGTACAAGAATTTGCTGTAAACCAAACCCTAGGATTAAAACTGCGAAGAAGAATAAACGTATTCAGACATGTATTATTTTTCAAATTGTAACAGGTGCGTCTTAGTTTTCTCAATTTACATGATATCGTTTTAAAAATAGGAAGCTTTGTTAACTGTTCTAGTAATTAACGACTTACATATGCAGAGATTAAAATAGGTCAAATCGTTGTCATGGCTAGTAATGACAAGGTTTTTTGTTCAATCTGAAAATAATATTCTATAAACACGTTTTAAAAATTAAAGAATTCCTAAAAAATTAATCATATAAATAAAATATTATAAATAATCAAATAAATTTAACGTCAAGTCCCAATCTTTGATTTATTTCCTTTGTTAATTAATTACCTGAACCCCAATAAGAGCATTAAATTATTATTTTATTATTATCATTGTATTTTATATTATTTCTTTTAGATTTATTTTGTGGACGTTGGACGATCGAAGTGTGCGCGGGAGATGCCTATTGGTGGCGATGAGGTTCGCAACCCATCACACCGCGTCGCCCGCGGGGCGAAAAGAGAAGGGTGGAGTGCCGCATCAGTTAAAGTGTGACAGTCCATTCTTTCTGCCTACCCTTTCGGGGAGACGGCGTGATGGTTAGTTAGTTAGTTTATCATAATATTTTTTATAACAAAAGCATAAACGTTCCAAAATAAATCTTTATAACATTTGTCAGATCATGTAAACAATTTTATAATATTAAAAAAATGTATCTTTGCTGAAGAAGGACTGTTTGTCCGAAACATGTCTGTGTAATTTTATTTTTTTAATTTACAGGTAAGTGTTGTATTTACAAAGTATATAAAAAATAAAAAGAGAAATAAATAATCATATTTAGTTTGAGATAGAAGAATGTTATAATCGCGAACTTTCTATCGTGTGAAATACACGACTTTTTGTAATTCGATGGACTTTCCTATCCGAGCTAAGTATTTTCTTTGAAGGTACGCAGACCCGTAGATGCTACATGTGATAAACTTTTATCGCCGCAAAGTGCCAAGGAAATTATCGTGGCTGGAAAATTTTGCTATCGCGTTGTGTGTAGGTGGGTAGGCCCTCTGATTGAAGCTGTTGAACCTCTCATAAGTTAGAGTGGCGTGTTTGCCCGCCACTTGAGCTGGAGAAAGGAGTCGGCTTAATAAAATCATATTATCGCACAAAGGATTGCCATTTGGCGCAGTGGCCGCGGCTAGCCGGCTCGTTGGCTGGTCAAACACTCGGAAATTGAGGCGGAAAATAGCCTCGCGCAACTCGTTAGTCTCCATACAACATAATGTTACTGGCCGCGTGTATCGCGAAACGATCTGTATCCCTGTCTTTGATATTCGACTATAATATTTTCTGCTCTGGTACGGGCTGTTGAACATACATAACTACTCAATCACACGGGCTGACTACTCGAGGTACATTTAAATCACGTTGTATTGCGGGTTACCCATATTTCAGCAATGTTATATGCCGGATAATTTTATTTCAAAGGTCAAACCTAGAACGGTTTTGATGAATTGACAGTTTTGACGAATTTATATATCTTTGCTTTCAATATTGAAACGAGTTATTTTATGAATATAGATTTATATTGGTTTATTTTTTTGCGTACGTCTTCAATTATTGAAGAAAATATATAATGGTGGATAATGCTGAACGATTATATTTTTTTATAGTGAATAGTTTCCCTATTCGTTGGGTTCAATCTAATTCTGTATATTGTCGTGTCAGGGTTTTATCGTATTTTCTTTTTTTCCTTAACATAACCTCTTAGGGAAATAGATTTTGACATATCTCCTAGTTTTAAAAGCTGCTTTTACCGACTTTTATTTCATAACTTTTCTCAATGTATTTGATGTGCAAAATTCCGCTTTGTTATTTGAATTAACTCATTTCCATGCATATTTATGTTTTCTTGAACAATGATGTAAAACTCTATATAAAATAATTAATACGAACGAGAATGTCAGTTTTATATAAGTTTTTTTTTATATATTATTCGAATGACATAACATAATAAAAGATCTAGAAAGTAGACATTTTCATGCGGTTTAATTATTGAATACATATTAATATCGTTTCGTATTTTATTTCAGTAATTGTATTATCCATCATCCTTTTTTGTTAAGTTGACTATTAATTTTTTTTTGGAAAATGCAAATGTCGAATTTGCTCCCCAACGAAATGTTTTTTGAAATTATAATTTCGGTGAAGCGGAATCCTTTGTTTTTTTTAAATATTTATTTTAATTTCGCTTTGTTCGTAATCAGAACCCTTCGTTTAATGCTAGGGACACGTATTATTCTACACAAAACACTTGCGAATGAAATATGGCCTTTGTTGTCTCCCCCTACTTAATTTTTTAATGTACGTACTTTTTATCATTCTATCTGCCGAATTATAAAGTCATTAACGGTGTGGACATTACGAAATAATGAGAGGCGTACTCAATCTACGAGGTTGTCTCAGTTTTAGAGAGTTTCCGCGTATCTATTGTGCTAATTAAACCACAATTTGGTGCCATCCTTATGGATATTTTTTGACGCCGAGAGAAATATTAGAATCTTAGAATTTATAAATATTTTTTTTTTTATTGTATTTTGACTTTCAACTGCACCTTATTCGTAAATTTAGAAACCGAATACTTTCGGTGTTTAAACAATCTATAAATCCATAGCTTGACTTGACTTGGACATTGACTTCTCGGGGGTACCATCCCGAAGGCTATTGCTCCCCCACATGTTGGAAATGTCTTTTTTAGGGTGTTGAGGTTAGATTAGTTGGATGGTGACTCCTGTCAAACCCTCCTGGGTTTCTTATTAATTTCTTAATATACTAAGGAAATTGAAAATAACTTTGTTTAAGCCACAAAATATTAAAAAACCTAATTTTAAATGCGTTTTTATATTAGTCTTTCTTTGTTTAGTTTTTATTATATTTTTACACCTGAAGATGGAGGTATCCTCCGAAACATGTCGTGTTTTTTTAATATTTTGTGGATTAAACAAAGTTATTTTCAATTTCCTAAGTATATTACTATGGAATTCCACAGCGTGAATGCTTTAGCGTTCAATAAGTTAATTTCTTATTAATTTGAAATGAGAACGAAAAAGCTTAGTTATCTAAAAAATTCCATTCACAAAATAAGACGTTTTAATCTTTTATATCCAGATATTTTATGTTATTTTGTTAAATAAAGTTAATTATAAACTCTAAACTTTAATTTGATTTTAAACAAGACTAAGCAGTTAGTATTAGTAGAAAGTGATCATTCGCATTCTGGTTCATATCTTGTTTTTACCGCTGGTTTCTTATATCTTTTGCTGACCACTTTCCATTTTGTGTGCATAAACAAAAGTGCGGTGAAATGATTAATTGTGACAATAGATATTTAAAATATTTGTTATAATATTAGCTTCATTGTCGACAGCATACGTCAATATCGTAATTGTCGACAGCATACGTCAATATCGTAATTGTCGACAGCATACGTCAATATCGTAATTGTCGACAGCATACGTCAATATCGTAATTGTCGACAGCATACGTCAATATCGTAATTGTCGACAGCATACGTCAATATCGTAATTGTCGACAGCATACGTCAATATCGTAATTGTCGACAGCATACGTCAATATCGTAATTGTCGACAGCATACGTCAATATCGTAATTGTCGACAGCATACGTCAATATCGTAATTGTCGACAGCATACGTCAATATCGTAATTGTCGACAGCATACGTCAATATCGTAATTGTCGACAGCATACGTCAATATCGTAATTGTCGACAGCATACGTCAATATCGTAATTGTCGACAGCATACGTCAATATCGTAATTGTCGACAGCATACGTCAATATCGTAATTGTCGACAGCATACGTCAATATCGTAATTGTCGACAGCATACGTCAATATCGTAATTGTCGACAGCATACGTCAATATCGTAATTGTCGACAGCATACGTCAATATCGTAATTGTCGACAGCATACGTCAATATCGTAATTGTCGACAGCATACGTCAATATCCTAATTGTCGACAGCATACGTCAATATCGTAATTGTCGACAGCATACGTCAATATCGTAATTGTCGACAGCATACGTCAATATCGTAATTGTCGACAGCATACGTCAATATCGTAATTGTCGACAGCATACGTCAATATCGTAATTGTCGACAGCATACGTCAATATCGTAATTGTCGACAGCATACGTCAATATCGTAATTGTCGACAGCATACGTCAATATCGTAATTGTCGACAGCATACGTCAATATCGTAATTGTCGACAGCATACGTCAATATCGTAATTGTCGACAGCATACGTCAATATCGTAATTGTCGACAGCATACGTCAATATCGTAATTGTCGACAGCATACGTCAATATCGTAATTGTCGACAGCATACGTCAATATCGTAATTGTCGACAGCATACGTCAATATCGTAATTGTCGACAGCATACGTCAATATCGTAACCGTGCTCGATGATTATTTAGTTACGCTACGTAAATCGTTGCAGTCTCCACTATCTGGATATTTGATCGATGGAATAGCACCACATCGTATTTTTCATAGATAAATTAAATGGAATATTTTTTTCGAGCACTTTAAAAGATAGAATCAAGAGAGGCTCATTTAAAAAAATTGTAACTTTGGATATTGTATTCATTGCGATGTAAACAAAATTATTAAAATGGTATTAAAAATCTAAAATACTTAACCACACTTTGGAACATAACAACAGATCCAAATCACACCAACAACAATTGAGGTGTGGTCTTCTACCAAAATATTTATTTGACCAGGTTACTTATTACTGTGAGGATGAATAATCGCACCTTCGATTAGTTAAAAATTCTCAAAATGGTTAACTCATTGCCAATGTATTTTAAAAACATCCATTTTAGAGGAACAAAGTCGCTCATTAAGTTCAGTCTCATTTAGCCAGAGGGCGATAGTGTATGATCAATATAGCCAGAATAACACCATATTATACATTAAAAATCTTTAAATGTCTCTAGTGAAAAATTACAAAACGTGCAATTGTGGCCTTGTCTTATCGAAGGTACGATATATTCTATAAGGAATAATATATGTATTTAAAATTAAAATAAAATTTTCAAGGGGATTCGAAAAAATATTTTTACACAAGGGTTTAAAAGTTTTTAATAAACTTGCCGCAAGTCATCAAGGTCGCGTTTTTAAGGGTCAAAATAAACACCAGGCGAAACAACGTATGGCGCACAATGGGACCGACCACACTATAAGCTCCGCGCCACAGGGCGTGATCACAAGCGAATTGTGTCTTGACTCCCAGGCACTCCGGTGTGGCCGTACCCTTAGGGTTTCAAGTTTCTTCTTTGTGTGTTTTGTGCCTTTTTGTGTTGTGTTAAAAGTGTAATATACATTAACTGCAAGGGTGCGGCCACACAGAAGTGCCAGAGTAGGAGTCAAAATAAACACCCGGCGAACCAACGTATGGCGAACTATGGGACTGGCCACACTATAAGCTCCGCGCCACAGGGCGTGATCACAAGCGAATTGTGTCTTGACTCCTACCCAGGCACTCTCGTATGGCCGTACCCTAATAACTGTAACTTTTCATAACTAAATAAAGATAATAAATAACTAACTAACTAACTAACTAACCATCACGCCGTCTCCCCGAAAGGGTAGGCAGAAATAATGGACTGTCACACTTTTACTGATGCGGCACTCCATCCTTCTCTTTTCGCTCCGCGGGAGACGCGGTGTGATAGGTTGCGAACCTCATCGCCACCAATAGGCATCTCCCGCGCATACTTCGATCGTGCAACACCCACAAAATAAATCTAAAACAAATAATATAAAATACAATGATATAAAATAAAATAACAAAATAAAAAAACAAAATAAAAATAATTTAACACAAAATGTTCTTTTTAGATGGTGCACATATTGTCTATATAATTTATGTTCCACGAATCCACCGTTTTTTTAATTTAGCACATAATGTAATAACACATAATGTTTTTTTTCGATGTTGCACATGTTGACATGGACGATCCGGACTTTTGTGTTTATAATAAATAAACAGTTTGATTTTAAGAACGCATAATACTCCACAGGTTTAAGAATGTTTGTCTCTTGAATACAGCTTCATGGAAATGAAAAATGTTGATTTCCGTACTGATTGTGTTCAGCAGTTTGATATGGTTTTCGAGTATTCACGAATTTCAAAGAAGCTGTGTTCGTACGGGTACCCGGATACTTCTTATTGTGTGGATAAGTACCCGAATTAATTTTCACTTGTTTTATTATTTCGCGGAGCAGAGGTCTCCCGTACATCCGCATGGCGTTTTTATACCAAGTGTAACGCTACACCTAATTGATATCTTCTCTTCAGCGGTAACCTACTGTTAAAACCATTAAAATAATTTAGAACAATAATTCATTGTGTTCCAAATGACGCCGGAAAGCCATGCTACGCGGTTTTGTTGCTCTTGTATCTTAATGCATTGTGTTATTTGTTTAACTATTTGGTGTAATGGTAGTAATGCATAGTACACTTATATTTTAGATAGTATCTTACCTGGCGATTGTAGTATAGCAAAACGAAATCAACTCTTTTTATATAATAATTAAATAAAACGATGTTTTTTAACTACTTCCACTTTTGTCTTTATTTAGACAGCGACCGGTTTTGCCAGGCTCGCTGGCATCGACAGACTGGTCTGTCTGACACCAGTCTGTCGATGCCAGCGAGCCTGGCGAAACCGGTCGCTGTCTAAATAAAGACAAAAGTGGAAGTAGTTAAAAAACATCGTTTTATTTAATTATTATTTAAAATGAACTTCCATCAAGAGATTTCAGTAAAATCATTTGATTAACTACTTTTATAATTGGAAATGTTTTAAAATTAAGATCAAATACGTTAAAAGATACGTTAAATAGCGCATTCACCAGTGAATTTTGCCATTTTTACGATTAACATTTTAGAATTAATAAAAAAGAGGGAAATTTAAAGTGTTAACGATAGTGCTACATTTTTTAAATGTTTAATTTGGAAAATCGTTATAATATCACTATTATTGAGCTACTGCAGTTGATCATAACACCCGATGATGAGTAATAATTAAATAAAACGATGATTTTTTAAAACTACTTCCACATTTGTCTTTATTTCGACAGCGACCGGTTTCGCCAGGCTCGCTGGCATCGACAGACTGGTCGCTATCGAAATAAAGACAAATGTCTTCCAGACCAGATTCTTCAGACACCCTGACACGGCAGAGGCTTTACTGACTTGTTCTCGTACTTTGGTATACAGATCTCTACTCCCAAATATCCGAAACGCATTACTTGCTCCACAGAGATATCATCAACAGTCAGCTTACATCTTGTAGGCTGTCTAGATATAGTGATACATTTTGTTTTGCTGGCTGATATAGCCATATTTAACCTTTGTGATACTGTGTGGAATTTGTACAACATTCTTTGCAAGTCATCGTTATGCACTGCCATCTTTGCTTAAGTCGAAAAATTTATATTTGCGGTAATGACTTTGCACCATTTATTTTTTTTCCAGCTCCAACCCTTCTTCCGATATCTTTCTCCATTTTTCCATCTCTTGTAAATATGCTTCCCAGGTAGACAAATTCGGTAACTTGCTCTAATTTCTCACCGTTCGCACTTACGTCACAATCTGTCATGACTGTATGCCTACATTAATTTAGGACGTTTTCCACTTGGATATACTAAGTTTTTTTACCCGTTCTAACGGGTTATATAATGTTGTATAAGTTATATCTATATAATGTTGCTGCGACACACGGTGTGGGCACACTAATGATTCCACAGACGGGGGCCCATTGAGGACTCTTGTATTATTTGAGCTGACAATGAAAATGCGACTAGATACAATAATTGGTCTGTTCTACTCCGCTTCTTTGTCTTGGAGAGCCGCTTGACGGTGAGCGGGCTGATCGGTATTCAGAGATCATCCTTCTCGACACTCGATGGGACTGTGCATGCCGCTTGGGCTGGATTCATTGTTGCCTTGGCAAGGAAATCCTCTCGAGCGAGACGTGTGATACCATTGTGTGTCATAGTTTCCCTCTGCAACTTGTGGGTACTGCCTATAATGGATAAATTAATGCCAGCTAGTGTATTCTCTTCTATTAGACTGGGCGTTTGACAGACATTGCCGTTCACAATTTGATAGTTTGTTTGAAGTTTTCATTTATGTAAGGCTTGCCACGATCTCGTATTTCGTAGAATTGAATTGAATTGAATTTCGTTGGAATTGATTACCGAAAATATGAATCAGGCTTTGACGTCCGCGAGGCGTTATGGGAGGACTACATGTATATTCCAAAATATTATATAATAAATAAATTTACTAGCTATTTTATAAGGACATTTTAGTTCATTATGTCACCAATCTGTTTTGGCCTTTCGTCCTCTTTTCGAGCAGTAATTAATTACTGCTCCTTCAAACATAATTATTTCTCTTCCTTTATCGATATAAAATTCGTAGTTTTCCAACCTTTCAAGAAAAAAGGTATTTTTTTCTGTTTCCTCTGTTGAAGTATACTAAATTATATTTTTGGTTTTAATCAAAAATTTCAGCGCGTTTTTTAGTATCGCTCAAGGGGCGGCAGTTGGTTTTCAACGCCCCCGATCTCTTCGACACCCATCGGTATCAGTTGATAGTGATGCGTGGAATATGCAGACAGTTAAAAAAATGGAAAATATTTAATGTTTTTAATTTTAATTCTATTCTTTCTTAATATAATACGATTCTTAACTTTCTAGATTTCGGTTTAATCATTTCCAAGTATTTTTTTGATGATTTTTCTTTATTTCAAAATAATACTATTTTTTAAACTTTCTTCTTTTAATTTCATAACTATGTTAAGGCGTTAACACTGTGGAATTCCATTGTTAATTTTGTAATAACTTTATACACTTTAATCAACTTTATTAAATATTTTTACAAATTAAATAAAAATATTATTCACTACATGTTTCGGAGGTGACTTCCTCCATCCTCAGGTGAAAATATAACAGTTATGTATTATAGAGGATAGAAGAGGTCACATTCGAAATATGAGAGTATTATTTGCAAACCTGGCAAACTCCATCATTAGATGTTTTGAGTAAATCGCAAAAAACTGATACGCTAATAAAATGCGCTTTTTTACGATATTTATTTTTTTCATCTCAACCAGTTAGTATTTTAAAAGTAATCAGCCATGAAATAATCATCATTATGTTGATAATTAAAGTAAAATAATGAATTTCATTTTGGAGTTTGCCAGCTTTGCAACACTCAAGTGGAGGTTGCCATGTTTGCAACAAACCCTATATTTTAATAGCAAAATTCTTCAGAATGAAGCCAAATTTGAAACTGAAAATCAATAAAAATTGTGTGCAAATGTATTATGAATAAGACCCAATTCATATCTCACTTTTGATTGTTGGTGGAGTTTGCCGGGTTTGCAAATAGTACCCTCATATGTTGTGTATAATTTTTTTTATTTGTTTTCTAAAAATATTTGACAAAGAAAGTGAATATACAGTGTTTTAAATTATTCCATATTAATCTTGTAATCTTACTGAGAAAAATGTTTTATTGCGAAAGTTGATTAATACAAACGTTTCACGTTGTTACCGCGAATGGCGCAAGTAACGAAGTACTCGCTATTACTGCACTTGGGCGCGTTCCGTGGCATGTAAATTGGATATAATCTAGAATTTGGTGGCCGTGAAACAGATAACACCCGCTGCCGGTCGCGTGATTGCCTTTTGGGCGCTTATGTATAGGCACAGTTGACATTTTCTGACAATGGATTTAATCAACTTTTTTTTCCATTCTTTGCCATACAAGAGACAATGCCGAGGTCGCTCTATTTAATTTCTACAAAATTCTGACGCCAACACTCATAAATTGTTAAAATTTGCATAGCCGAGTCCTTGCTTTCAATATTATTGTCACATTTTTAAGGACTCGGTGTTCGCAGCAATATTAATGGTGTGTTTTCCCAAGTTGTGAACCAACAAGTTATCCGGGTTGTAATAGAACGCATGTCTTCTGTTCTAGGAGACGTGGAATTGATTTTATGCAAGACATGAATTATCAACCCACAGGATGGCGACTGCCCACGAGAGTTGACTCAATCGATCTCTGCCTAGTGCGACTTCTTCCGAGTTCGACAGTTTATCCTAACCTTCTTCTTCTGTTTTCTTTAGAATGGTGACTTGTTATTTCTCGGAGACCGTTCAAACCCTAAACCGATCGTTTTAAATCCTTGTTACTCTTGGTCTAGGTCGTGCGACCTATTTGTGACCGTGGACTGTCCTGAGATGATGACGTCCAGCTGTCCTGTCTTTTCGGCGGCATTCCTGGTAATCTAATACTGGGATTTTTAGTTTTAGCAATTTTCGCGAGTCTCGTGTCTTCCATGTGGTCTGCATGATTCTTTTATTTTTAATCCATTAACTATATTATAATATATTAATAAAAAAAATACATATCATACTCACTAAAATATATTTAAATTTTAAAGAAAAAAAATCATCAAGCTTCTCTGTTTAGTGACATATTCAAAAGAATTTCTAACGCGTTTCTTGGAAACCGTGTATTCAAATAATATTTTTTGTATAAAAAAGTAAGCTACTCCACTAGCTTAGCATATTTGATAATTAAGTACAAAAAACAATTTAGAGGGCCTATTTTAAAAAGGTTGGGTAAAAAACTATCAACATTTTTAAACGTGTATTTCTGGAAAAATTCTTTGTTTTTTTCTGAGCTCATTTTGATGAGTTTTTTTCAGCAGTCAAGTATTTCAAGTGCCACAAGTGCCACTACTGTTCTTGAAAAATGTCAAATTTCCCTTTTCTCGGGCGTTTGTGGCTTATTTATTTTTAGATATTGAATTAGAAGTACCTGCCGAGAAAATATAACTGAATGATATTTTTTGTGTTTAAAATATTCCAGCATAGAAAGAATATGGTATTTGCAACCTTACGAATGAAATTGTAAATGTTTCATCATGAATAAATAAAATGTATTTTTTACTTTTTATTCAATCTTAAAATAATTGCTTTATTCTTCGTCTTCGATGGCCCTACAGCCCATATCGAGCCTTAGCCTCCAGTATTCTTCGCCTTCAACTCCTCCTGTCCGCTTCGACCCTCCAATCTGACACTCGTAACAATTTCGCCCCATCTCTCCCAACTTCATCCTCCCATCGCAGCCTTGGTCGTCCAATTGGTCTTCTACCACCTGAGTGCCACTCCAGCAATCTTTTTGGGGTTCGCGATGACGGCATCCTCTGCACGTGACCGGCCCATCTCAGTCTATTCAGTCTGACCTGGGTGGAGAGACTGTGAGCTTTGTAAATATGGTACAGCTCGTCATAATGCCGCACTCTCCAGCCTTCACCGTCATTCACAGGTCCAAGAATTCCGCGCAGCACCCTTCTCTCAAAAGTATCCAGTCGCTCTGTGGATTTCGCTGTCATTGTCCACGCCTCCCATCCATTGGTCACTACTGTTGCTTTAATTCGAATAATTAAATGTGAAAAATGCTTTAATTCGAATAATTAAATGTTTTTGTCTTCTTCTTCGTGTGCCATGTCAGGTCCCTCCGACGTCGGCTATCACCCTGGTGTAGGCCTCTTTGTCCTGTGCCAGACGGAACAACTCTCCCACCCCCGAATTCCGGTCCATTCTTTAATATTCTCGAGCCAGGACATCTGGGGTCTTCCCACACCGCGCCTACAATCGATCTTCCCTTTCATAGTGAGGTGCAGCAGATCGTATTTCTCGTTGCGGAGAATGTGTCCCAAATTGTTTTTGTAATTTTTTATAATGCCCATTTTTTTACTTTATTAAATAAATTAAGAATTCATAGATGAATTTTGATTCGTGTCGGTCAATAATGCTGCAATTGCAAAAAATCTAATCACGTTTAGTGCTTAATTTGATTTAGAGAGAGCTTAAGTAATTTCTTATTGAATTAGTGAACTTATAAACCGTCTACTTTATTAGTTATAAACAATATTATTTCGAATCGTACCCAAACATAATTATTGAAAACAGTGCAAATGAAAGTGTCATGAACAAATAATGAGAGGGTCATGAACAAATAATGAAAGGGTCATTAATATGTGTCTACATGGAAATAATGAATAAAGAAAGAATGGTATAGAAAGTGTAAAACTCGGCCCGATAAAATCAATCGAATATTCAATGTCGTTACGTGAGCAGACAGAGAAATTAACCCGCATGCATGACACGATGTACGAATGTTGAGGATGCGGGAGAATGTTGAGAAAGTATGTCAGGAAAGAAAAGAGTGGTTTTTTGTTTACCCACCCCTTTGGGGAGATGGCGTTATGCTTGGTAAGTTTTACTCATATGTGTAAAGCTAATTGAAAGTGATTCATGTGTGTTAATTGATTTGTTTTTGTTTATTAATTCTAATTTTCAACAGCAAATCTTCCTTATGGTTCTTGGACTTCCATCTTTCGATTTTTTTTCATCGAGTTTATAATAATCCTGTATATATAATATATTGAGAATGAAACCTGTGTTCTGTCATGGTACTTATGGTCTTGAAACTGTAACATTGTCTAAACAAAATGCCGAGAAACTACGAGTGACCCAAAGAGCCATGGAAAGAGCCATGTAGGAATAAGCCTAAGATACAGAGTCAGAAACGATACTGTGAGAGAAAAAACAAAGGTCACTGACATCATCCACCGGGTAGCGACTCTAAAATGGCAATGGGCAGGTCACGTAGCCAGAAGCTCAGATGAAAAATGGACAAAAAGACTGCCGACTTGGAGACCGTGGACGACAAAGAGAAGTGCAGGGCGACCGCAACTACGGTGGAAGGATGTCCGAACAGACACGTCGGAATAACCTGGATGCAGTCTGCACAAGACAGAGTGATATGGAAGTAAATGGAGGAGTCCTTTGTCCAGGAGTGGACGGGAATAGGCTGAGGAAGAAGAAGAATAAGATATAATATATTCATACTTTTATTAAATCATAGTATTTTGTAGTTGTATAACTAACTAACCATCACGTCGTTTCCACGCAGGGTAGGCAGGGAGGATGGATCGCCATACAGCTCTGTCCTGACATACCTCTCGAGCTACCTCTACATTCATACATCGAAATATGCACTTGATTTGTAATTAGAATTTCCGTATATTCGTTTGAATTCATAAAACGTGTTAGTATTTTTCTTCATGCAGTAAATAGGTACGTGCACATGAAAAAAACATGTGTTATATAAGTAGGTACTGATTTAGTTTTTCTGACGATCATATTCTCACGGTTTTTGCACAATGGCAGCCGCTGTCCGCCGCCAAGCCACTTGACCGTTAACAAACGTGAAATATTTTCGTTTTCGTCGTGTAATGGGGTCTCCGTTGCGGGTGGTTGTGTGAGGCGAGCAAGATGGCGCCGGTTCCCACAGTCAGGTGGAGGGAGCCTCCTATTGTTTCACCCGCTGCCGCTGTTCTCCCAGTCACTTGGCCAATGTACCATGAGGTACCCCAACCAGTGGCAACCTGGTTTTACTTTAAAGATATGTCCCGTTTATGGAATCATTTGATGAAAGCTATTATTGATATGAATCGAATCATTTTAATACACATTGTTGCTTTGGAAACGATGCAATCCTCGTACACAATTGACATTGAAAAATATAACGAATTTCAAATATATGAGTCATAGGTTTAGGGGCTATGCAGCTTCGAGTCACATACGAAAACTCCAAATCCTGCAAAATAAGGCTATCCGTTTATCGCTTGGTGCGCCTTCATGGACCAGGATCACATAACTGCACTTAGAATCGGGAATCCCGATGATAGATGAATCCATTCTGAAACTTGCTGAACGTTTTTACAAAGGACTCCCTTCACATCCCCTAACCCTACAATAAAATACCTCTCAAATTACGACCCAAACGCCTCCAGCCGCCACAAGCGCCCAAAACGATCCCCCTTCAGAGGAACACTCCGAGCCACACAAATCATGCCCCCGCATAAACTAACAACCCACCAAATCACCTTCCAACAATGTTCCCATCAGACGTAAGAGGAATAGCCACATGAGCTGAACCAGAAGATCCTGAGTAAGCCATAAGATCCAAGTCCAAGTCCAAGTCATAACGAAAATGTGAAAAAAAATATTTCTATTAAAAATACGTTTCACTTTGTTTTTTCGAGTTGAAACGTTTCATGTACACATCTGTTAAATATCTTAGAAAATTGCATATTCATTTTATCAATCGAAATTAAAATATTTATGTAATTAAATATTAATGAGAACATCTGTTTTCTAGAAGTTTCATTATATTTTACGAGAATGACATGTTTCACCTTCCTAGGCCATTATTAAATGTTTGAAAAATAGACATTTGATGAGGTTACTCACATAAAATTTAATAAAACTTAAAGAAAATATTTGAATAAATATAGTTACACTTTTGTATTACAACACTTTTTATTTTTACTGAACTCAGACATGTTTCGGTTACAAGTAACCTTTATCAATACATCAATTTTAATATTGATTAAGGTTACTTGTCTGAGTTCAGTAAAAATAAAAAGTGTTGTAATACAAAGTGTAAATATATTTATTCAAATATGAACCCACAACACAAAGTGAAGGCGAATATAGAAGAAATTAAAGAAAATAGTTTAATCAATGTGAAGTTTTAACATCATTCGTCAGCGGTAAATAATTTTTCATTCATAATAGTATTTGAACGTGTAATATTTTTTTCGTATTTCGTTAAATTTATATGATTATTATATTATATAAATTTATCGAAATACGATAATTTATGATTATCATATCATATAAATTTATCGATATATGATTATTAATACGTGGAGAAGTATGGGGGAGGCCTATGTCCAGCAGTGGACGACAACGGCTTTCTAAATATAATATATGATTATTATTAATTGTTACCTTTTTATTAGGAACGGATTTTCAATTTCGTTTACCTTTATAAATTAAAATAAATAAAGCCTTACATCTATTTACATACCACTTTTGTATGCAGAAATTTTGGTTCGTTGCGGTGTAATTATATTTTGTCACCTGTAAAATTACGGACCGCCACTGGGCAGACTCCCTTACTGTGAGAACTCCGACAGCTTTCACTCCTCCATCTGCCACAGTTCAAATTGCTTGTCATTATATTACGTTTTGTAACACTGATCCTCACATGCCCACGCGATCTTACTCAATACTAGGAGTTTACAGAATACAATTACTAACTAAATAACTAACTAACTAACCATCACACCGTCTCCTTGAAGGGGTAGGCAGAAAGAATGGACTGCCACACTTTTCTTTCCTGACATATTTCTCTCGCATCCTCAACATTCATACATTGTGTCATGCACGCGCGTCGATTTCTCCGACTCCTCACGTGGCTGACATTCAATATTTGATTTATTTGATCTATAAGACTTATTAAAACGCATTTAAAAATCGATACAATACATAGGAACAATACATTTGAATTAAAAAAGGACTAATTTCAAGTACTAATGATTATTTTTTAACAGTAATAATACATATTAAACTTTTGCATGTAATTTGGAAAAAACGTACATTTGAAAAGCCATATTTTACTTAGATATTAATATACTAATACTTAGATTACAAATCTTCATAGATGGCGTTAGTATGTAGATTGTATAAACTTCCACGTAAAGAGTAGTCTTAGAGTTTAACATATATACAACTTCCAAAAAGTTTTTCAGACATGGTGATCATAAGAAGGAAGGTGGAAGGTGGAATGTTGTATTACATAAAGCGTGCGCTTAACCCAACCAATGACAGGTCATAAGTCCTGTAAACACCTTGATCAACCAATTTGCATCTTCGTCTCAGTTTGAGATACAATTAATTCTTGAATTGATAACCCGCAATGGGTGAAATCCAGTATTCGTGTACAAGTATTTGTTACATTCAAAAAAATGTTGTAAGATATGAATACTTGATTAATTTACGTTCAAATATTATTGGGAATGGGAGCTTGGAAGACTAAAAGTAGAAAGGGTATTTAAGGAAAAAGGAGGAAATTTAGTAAATTTCACTTTTAAGTGGAAAATAAACAGCTTTATATTTCAATTCCAAAGTGTATTACAATGGAATTTCACACTGTTAATGACTTTCAATAAATTGAATCAACTCCTTTTGCATCATTAGTATTTATGTTGAATTTAAATAAATTAAAACGAAGTCGTGACGAAAAACGACTCATTATCATTTACACCGATTTTTTTACTTTCTTATGTAGATTAACGGTTTCTTGGTATGTACCTTGGGGCTTTGGCGGTGTAAACTAGGCTAGTTACCGATACACTCCTGTACCCAGTACCATCACAACAATGGTACCTTTCACGCAGCGTCACGCGAGCGCGGATACCGTGGATGGCGCAGATTCTCCATTTGGTATTCCGACATCGGCCAATCATGCTAATTCTGTTTTTGTATCTGCTCGCAATACCTAGCACTATACGCAAGACGCCGAGGTTTCAGAGTGGCGTATATTATATTTTGAGCAACCGATATTGAACAGCGTATCTCGCTATTTCATTGTTAGAAATGTGCAAAAAAAATCATCTTTATAAATATCATTCAAAATCATCGTAGGGTCGAAGCACCAGTATTTGACCGCCCCCCAGTAAATGACCGTTGGTTAATAAAACAAAATATAGTAAGAATTGCTCTATGTGTCCAGTCAAAAAACTTTAATCCCACAAGAAACTATGACAAAAGAGTTAGGCAGAGACAACTGTTGGTAAGAAACAAAACTATCAGTTTTGAATTGTGCCTTGTCAAACGGTAAAAGTGCGTCTTCCCGTTGTTGTTCTGAGATTGTTAGTAGTTTTTTATAAGCAAAAGTGTGGTAAGTGTTTTTCTTAATGTTATTTCTTATGCAATTCTTTGAATATTTACATATTTTTATATGTTAGGGTGTTTCATAATATGACAATGTAAAAAAAATCTATGTATTGTATCAATATAACCTGAAGTGGTCATTTACTGGTGATTGTGCTATTTTTATAGAGAAATATCAATTTTAATAGCAATACTCGTATTTCAATAAAAAAGTTAGAGAATTTAGAGAAGTCAATGTGTTTTTTATTGTTTTCTTTTATTTTGTACACTGAAATAATGAAATTAATGTCTTTAATGTGGATTTCAGTACAAGCTGAACCTTAAACGGTCATTCATTGGTGCTTTGACCCTATATATATATATTTTTTTTTTTAAAAAGACTAATATCAAGGATTTATATCAATGATATTAGAATTTATTTTACAATCTTCAATGTGAGCAGAAAATAGCTCATTATTATGAAGAAGGAATCTGGTCGTGTCCAGGTTTGAACCCATGTCCCCTTGATCAGGAGCCAAGCGTTCTATCCCCTAGACCACCACCCACCAATTTTAACAATTGAAAATATCATCAACTACTTTTGCATGTAAGAATTCAGCATTATCATCTTCAGCCTTGATCTCTCCACTACTAGATATCTTCTTCTTCTCAGTCGTATTCCCCATGATTGAGGGTCGTATACATCCTGTAAACCACTGACCATGGCACGCAATGCGCTCCTGTCACCTGACAGTCTCCAGGCTGCAGCTAATGAGAGACCCGTCAGATCCCTGATTTAATCGGACCAGCGGCTCAGTGGTCGTCCTTGTGGTCGCCTTCCCTCTACTTTGCCCATGATGATGAGCTTTTCGAGGTTGTCCTGATCTCTATGTGGCTATGTGTCCAATCATCACTCTCTGAGAGCACATTTGCGAGACATTTGACACCCAGCTGGTCAAGAATTGACTGGTTTGTTCTTCTTGCCATCCAGGGTATACGTAGCATTCTTCGCCAACACCACATCTGCTAGATATAGGCCTCTTGTAAACATTTCTATTCCTTCTCGTTCGCCTTTCTCATCCATTGTATACCAGCTATTGAGGCAACCTTGTGAGCCAATCTCTTATTAGGCCTTCCGACATACGTTGTTTATTTTCAAAAAGTTATTTAAGTTTCTCAATTATTCTTAATAGCTCCGCTGTTTGATACATATCTATATTGATTGGATACTCTTGTATGTTTCAGCACTCTGGTGTCAGCCCTCCACGTCTGGCTGGACAGCTACCCCGAGGACTTCCGAAATCCTCCCGCCCATCAGGTCCTGCACCAGCTCATCGCCTTCACAAAAGTCTACCTGCCTGGGTCAGAGCTAAATACGAAGGTTAGTACATCCTAATCTAATGTACATCTAATATTAATGCTTACATCTAGTCTCAATAGGTGGCGCTAGTGTAGATTGAACTAAAATATGTGAAATGTTTCTCAACATGGTAGCATATATACAACTTTCAAAAATAATTGTCAGACGTGGTGTTTGTAAGAAGGGCAGAATGGGAAATGTTGTATTACATAAAGCGATCGTTTAACCCAACCAATGACAGGTCATAAGTCCTATAAACGTCTCGACCACCATATTCCGTTTCCAAACAATTTACATCTTCGTCTGTATTGAGATTCGATTAATTCTTAATGATTAACCCGTAATGGGTAAAATCCAGTATTTGTTTACAAGTATTCATACAAATTATATTATATTATATTAATGTATACAAATTCAAAAAAAATATTTATTATATTTATAAAATTTATTATATTAATGTATACACATAAAAAAAACATGTTTTTTTATATTACAAGAACATATCGATACTGATAACACTTAATATAATATAATTTTATATAAGTATTCATTATACCATAATAGATGTAGTTTGACTTTCATAAAGATATTATAAATTTACTATGGGATATTCCAGGCGATGGGGCGTCTTGAGCAGTGGTCGGGTCAAGAGCGCACATGCGAGAGCCCTGCGTGGGAGGGTGCAGCACCGTGCCTAGCTCCCGGCATGCGCCACGTGCAGCACCATGTGCATGCCTACCGCTTTCCCGAGGTCCCCCATTCTCATTTTGCCGAGCAGCTCACCAGGATGGACATGGTAAGCAATTGTGATTTTTTGCTTCTATTGTTTCGTCAGACAAATATTCATTTTATATTTTTGTCTGCTCTGTTTGGAGTTTTAATTATTTCCACATTGGCTTTAAATGTAAATATTCTGATCATCAGAAGGAAGATTTATTTATTGTCAGTACACAAACAAAGCATCTAATGTACAATAGTGATAATATTATGGTACAGATTGACTTGAATGAAGAAAAATCCTCCAGGTTCTACTATATGCCTCATTCTCATAGGTGTGACAAGACACAAAGAAGAAGATACTAATCTTGGATTTTTTAAATTTGATAATGGGGGATAGAATGCTTGGCTTCTGATCCAGGGGACATGGGTTCAAGCCTGGACACAACCAGATTCCTTAATAATAATGAGTTATTTTCTGCTCATATTGGTGATTGTAAATACAGTAGAACCTGGATAATGGCATTCCAAGAGACCAGGCCTACGATGGTCAGTTAACCAGGTTTTCCAATTATCCAGTTTTTTATGTATCCAGGTTATGCTTTGGTTTTAGAACCAGGTTATGTAACCACTTAAACAGAAAAGCAATAAAAACAATTCATAGATTGATGCATAAAACAATCAATAAACATTTAATAAGTAAATTGTAATTGTACATACGTGCATACACATACAAACAATAAAAATTTAATTATAATGGCTTGAAAAAATCACAACTCTTCGCGAGATTTACCAGTGCCAAATTCTTGGATTAATAAAATTGCGATCTAAAATGGACCATCTTCCATGAATACAGAACAAATACTGAGGAGTTGTCAATTTAAAGAGATCCAGAAGGCAGTGCTCTCCAATTACAGAGGTTTAGGGCCAGAATGTTGAGTTCAATTAAACAGGTTTCTTTTTTCCAATTGAAAAGGTTTTATTGCTCCAAGGGGGTGGGACCGGAACTTTTTTTGCCAATTAAAGAGTTTTGCCAATTAACCAAGTTCCAATTATCCAGGTTCTACTGTATAATAAATTCTAATACCATTGATTCCTTTTTTTTTTTTTTTTAATAAAAAGACTAACATCAAGGATTTATATCAATGATATTAGAATTTATTTTACAATCTTCAATGTGAGCAGAAAATAGCTCATTATTATGAAGAAGGAATCTGGTCATTCGTGTCCAGGCTTGAACCCATGTCCCCTGGATCAGGAGCCAAGCGTTCTATCCCCTAGACCACCACCCGGTTATAATAAATGAAAAAAATAGTTTGCTCAACTTAAATTAATATATATTTTTTCTTATTTCTTTAAGGAACTGTTCAAGAAGTTAGTCCCGCATCAGTGCCTGGGAGCCATTTGGTCCCGGAGAGACAAAAACAGGTCACACGAGGCTGCCACCGTGGTTGCCACTGTAAACCAGTTCAATGCCGTCTCTCTCCGGGTCATCTCCACCATACTCATAGAACCAAAACTGAAACCGCAAGATAGAGCTGATATCATAACTGCTTGGATCGATATTGCTCAAGAATTGAGAATTCTCAAAAATTTCTCGTCTCTCAAAGCGATAATATCCGGTCTTCAAAGTAATTCTATATACAGACTACAGAAAACATGGGCAATTGTGGCCAAAGAGAAGATTGAACTTTATGACGAGCTGGCGAGGATATTTAGTGAAGAAAATAATCAGTGGGCCCAGCGGGAACTTCTAATGAGGGAAGGGACTGCCAAGTTTGCTGACACCGTTGGCGAAAATGACAAACAATTACAGAAAGCCTTTCAGAAACACAATATTCGAAGTGGTAATATTAGTCATGGAACTATTCCGTATTTGGGCACATTCTTGACTGACTTAACAATGATTGATACGGCGATTCCAGACACTATATTGGATGGTTTGATTAACTTTGACAAAAGAAGGAAGGAATTTGAAGTTCTTGCCCAAATTAAGCTACTCCAGGGTGCCGCCAATGCTTACCATTTGTTAGATGACCCAATGTTTGATCGGTGGTTTGACTCTATACTTGTTCTTGATGACAAGGAGGCGTATCAAATTTCATGCAAGATTGAGCCTTCCCAAAATCAAATAATCAATAAGGATAAAAGGCCGAAAAAGCCAAATAATTCTTGCCCCCAAGGACACAGAAAAAATGATTCGATCGCCAGCACTAGTTCAAGTAATAGTTCCCAATTTTATTGCGATCTCGATCATAGTACAACTTCGTCTAAAAACAATAGTTTAGATAGACAAGCGTCGCCATCGCAAATGTCCAGTGGGAGCTCCAGCTCCTCCATCCCGTCCCTGGATGTGTCCCTGTCCAGTGCGAACAGTGGCAACTCCAAAACTTTGCAAGTGCCAAAACCTAACAAGAACATCAACAACCACGTCGGAACTCTCAGCCCGAACCATTCGCAGAAAAGTAGTCCGGACTTTTATATTATTAGGGTAACTTATGAAACTGACAATGTGGAGACAGACGGTGTAGTGATGTACAAGTCTATAATGCTAAGCAATAATGAAAGAACACCACAAGTTATTAGAAATGCTATGTTGAAATTAAATTTGGAGGGAAATCCGGAAGAATATACATTATCACAAGTACTCCCAGAAAAAGGTAAATAATTGTTTATTTTGTATGAAAATTCTTCTTCTTCTTTTAATAGATCTGATGATATTTGGCACGGTTTTTTTTTTGTCCTCGAATGATGAGGACCAGCTGTTCCCCCATCTCTTCATTTTTATGAAAATTCATTTTTATATTAATATCAATAATTTAAAATAGGACAATAAATGCTATCGAAATGAGATCAATAAGATGAATGTACAGAAAACCACGCATGATAGAATACAAAAAAAAAAAAATACAAAAGCAATGTAAGACAGATGAATGCGTCCACAATAAAATAAGGAAAAGGTCACTAAATTGGATTGACATATGAACGAATAGATGAAGAAAGAATAGTTAAAATTTAGTTTGAAATTTGTGTATACTGTAAAAAGAAGTCGAGAAAGACCGAGGAACATTCTATCACATGTAAGGATCTAGTAAAATGCGACCCTTTTGTATGGAAGTGAAGCATGGAACTGGCAAAAGAAGGATGAAAGTTGAATAATTGCAGTAGAAATGAGATCTTTTAGATGGATGTGTGTTAATCTGTATATGAAAGAGTCAAATGTAAAAAGAAGTGAATGCAGGGCGAATGAAAGTGATATAAACAGTATAATGTAAGGGTCATTAAGATTGATTTGGACACCCGAAAAAAATGGATCAAGAAAGAATGATAAAGATAGTTTATGTAAATAAGGTAGATGGAACAAAAAATATAGCAAGACTGAGGAAAACGTGGCACGATCACATCAATAAAGTATTAAAAGTTAGGTAGTTAGTGTGAGGAGTCGGAGAAATTGACATGCATGCATGAAACAATGTATAAATGTTGAATAAATGAGTTGAAGTATGTCAGGAAAGAACAGTGTGGTGGTCCATTCTTTCTCCCTCAACTGCGGAGAAGCGGCTTGATAGTTTTTTTTTATATCTAGTATAAATTGTTGTTTTTTTTTTATAAATTTTACAATTTTGTTAACTTTCCATATTTATTTTTTCCAGAAATGATGCTACCCTCCAATGCCAACGTATACTACGCGGTTAATACTGCTTACAATTTGAATTTTATTTTGAGGCCAAAAAAATCCAACTTGGCGGTGGAGAGTCCGGCCAATGGAAGAGCCCACAAGAATAAGAAATAACAAGCTTCCCTGTAACCAGTATTAATATTCTTGAGATTTATAAAATATCTATTTGTGGTGTTTTTAGTTAGACTACATTCAATGTTTGTATATATTTTTGCACAAACAATTTTATATAAGTTGTTTATATTTTGTATATTTAAATGCAATGCCCCGACATGCAAGTTTACATATATATTAACTTTAAGTTGTAATTATTAAGGATCCAGAAACATTTTTTCTCAACAAATAAAGTACAGTTATTTATTTTCATTTTAGCCTTGTAAGCAAATACATTCTATTCCTCTCTACAATGGTACAATTGCTTTTTGTTAAAACTGTTTGTAATATAATTTTAATGTTGACTAAAAATCTAACAGCATATTTTACCGAACTGTTTTAGAGTGGTTATTAAAATCAAGCTACAAATGAAATAGATTATGATAGATAATCTATTGTTTTGGTCGATTATGATACTTCTACATTATTAACTGTTTTAATTTTGATACACTATTATAATACATATCACATTTTAACTTGATGGTTGCCAAATACAAGATATCTTGGCAAATGGTGCAGTGCTCGTATTGCCAGAGACGAGATATCTCGGAAGAACTTTTGGTGACGTATTCTTGCGCTGTATTTACTTGTATTGATAATTTGGCAGAAACGGAACACACACTGACATCTGTTATCCCGAAATATTTAATCAAATTTCCAAGTACTTTTAATCGATTTCTCAGTATATTTCAAAAACTATCTTCAAAAACTGTTTGACAATGAAAATATGAAACTGGTTTAACTTCAAGAAAAAAACTATAACAATCGATGCGGGATATAATATTTTGTAAGTAAATTATAATTTCTTTCTAACAGCAAAAAAATTTATTTTTAGACTAGTTTTATTTTGACAAAAAATATTTGGCCTGATAAGCACTGCGGAGTGATTTATTTGCGGCTATGAAAATGTTAATAATTAATTTTTATGAAATTTTTGCGACAGATATTTCTGCAATTTCATAGAAAATAGTTAATAAATGTGATGCGTATTATTACAGTGTTTCAAAATTAAAACAGTTAATAAATTATGATACAAAAAAGTCATTTAATGTTTTTAAACTAATTAAATATTTTGAGGTTATGCCGGAAATCAATACGATTTTTTGTAATTCTTGATATATTTGTGATGTCATTTATGTTCATAATTCACTTATAAAAATGTCTTTTTAAGTTAAATACGTGATTCAATGCATGACTAAACCCTTACAGATTAATATTTCACCCATTTGTAAGGTGGTGTTCATATATTTAAAAGCATAAATAATTCTTTTAATATAGACTTTTACTGCGTTATTTTTGAAACTTGTACTAGTAATCCCTTACCGTTACATATTGTTACATCAGTGCAACATAATGATATTTCAAATACCGAAATGGTAACTTTTTAAACATATTTTTTTAGATTTAATGTCTATATGGTTAAAAAAATATATGTATTTCCCAAGTTCATCACTCACGCCTGTGGCGCACTGTAGCAAAAGTGAAGTGGATGTGAAGCGAAACTCTAGGGAAACTTTGTATATCATGTTTTTGAGAAAATCTGTTGGACATCAGGCGAATTGAATTCTTTTCATTCCGCGTGCTGTGTGTGATGACTCATTTAAATACATGATATAAAGAGTTTCGCTATTCGCTAGAGTTTCACATCCTCTTTGCTTTTGCCACAGTGTGCTACAGGCATTAAGGGGCTTGTTAATCTGTATCATAAAATTACATAGTTTATTTAAAAATTAAACATAATCGCTCGGTTGCATTGATGTATTAATATCATTTATGTTATATTGTATTTTTGTAGCATATGTCCTGTGTTGTATCTTCCCTGAGAAGACATTTTGTATGGTGTGTTTAATCACCACATTTGTAATGCTTTAATATACTTTCGATTCGATATATTTACTCAAAAGAATTGAAAATACCAAAAAGCAAACATGTAGGTTATGTAAGAGAGTAGTAGAGATATTTTTGTACATTCATATTTCCCCTCGGGGTTTTTGTAATGATAACTTATTGAATTCTGTAGGCTAACTCGGGCGAAGGAATGTGATGCCATTCTCACGTGAAACAATTTGTAGAAGGCGTCTTGGACCAATAAAAGTAAATTTAAATAAAGATTTCGTCCCCATTGGTTCTTTCAGTTTTGAATTTAACACAATAATCACATTTAACAGAATCTTGTTTCAGATATATAATATTTTTAATACATTTACCTGTACCCTGTTTTTTCTTCAGTTTAGAAGTTCGGTTGTGTTAATTTTATTCACAGCATTTATAAGTTTTAAGAGAAAATGAATTTATTTTATTTAAACTCATCAAGATATTAATGGTATGTTGAATTGAATTTGTTATTAATAAATCAACCAGAAAATGAGCATTTCTTTCGCAACTGCATTCACCTCTCACTTTTTTGACTGCCACTCTTACTGCAGTTTAATATTTTATAATAATTTATATCAGTTTTTTCACGATAACAATAAATCAATCTATGTAAAAGTTAAATATATACATATTTTATATTTCAATGAATTCATTGTGTATACTGATGATGTCTTGTCAGTTGAGGGTGATGAAGTAATGGACTAATAATGTTTGATAAACATTTTATTCTCATAAATGTGACTGATGACATTATAAAAAAATATCAGCATTGTTTTTTTTATTATCTAAACATAATATCACGCTAATAGCAATCAACTAAACTGACTGAAATATACACATAATTTAAAATCACACAATTTAACTGAAAACATATTTGCTTTTCAAGATAGGTTTTTTTAAATAAAATAAAAAATATGCATAAATATTGAGAAACATACTATCTTCTTCTTTCATCTATGATGATGAATAAATTTGCCCAGTGTTACAAATTTTAATTGCATTTTTGTACTAAGGGCAAATTGGTTTTTATTGTTTCTTGAACAATGATGTAAAATTCTATATTAAATAATGAATATGAGTATGAAAACGTCTGTTTTCTAGAATTGTGTTAAGGAGAAACGTGTCATTTTCAACAAAAATAATAAAACTTCTAGAAAACAGACTATTTAATTTATATCAATTAGCAAATTTGTACAATTGCAAATAATTATTTCAAAAGTTTTTTTTTAAAATAGACTGAATGATGTTTTTATTGATATGTTTTTAATAATACATTTTTCAAGTAATATTTTTAAATTTGTAAACATTACATGTAAAACAATGTGTTTTTAAAGTGGTATATAATTTATGAAAATAACCAAATGTGTATTATTTTTTATTCACTCTCATTGTACTGAATAAGTTTTCATTGTCTGTTGGAGTTGATTGCTTTCTCATCTCTGTCTCTAAATGGATTTAGGATTGAAGATAAATCATAATATTTAGGATTAGATGAACCGTGCCGTTGCGATACAGTAGGAAGCTGTGTACCTTTTGTAAGAATTTTAATGTAGATAATAGTCAATGTGACAAATGTGTACTTAAATTTTTTTTAGAAATATATATTATATGTTTACTGTAACACCGACTTTTATTTCCATTCTGCAATTGAAGAAATCATGCAATAATAAAGATTGATAAGAAGTAAGTGCTTTGATTGCCACACCAAAAGTCCTGGGTTCGATTCCCGGCGATGGCAGTGTGATTGTCACACTGTCTTTGGTCTGTCGAAGAATTTACATGACAATACAGTGGCGTTAGATTAGCTACCTATCACATGTCACGAGAATCAATATGATAGATATAACCTTTACATCGATTTGACTATAGTCGTAATGATGTAAAAATGGATTTAAAGAAAAATAGTAATAATAAAAATTCCATTTTTCAATCGTAAAACTTTGAGTAGTAATTCTATATGATAACTTGTCTAGGAGTGAATGCAGTTCTGGATTACCCATATAGCAGAAATAGCAAGTGCTAAAGGGCCCCACGTTTCAAGAGGAAATAAATGGTAATCAATTTACGACCTTCGTGGCCGAGTGGTAAGTGCGTTGAATGCCATCCCGAAGGTTCCAGGTTTGATTCCCGGCGAGGACAGTGTGATTGCCACACTGTCTTTGGTCTGGTGTAGTAGAATTCACATGTCAATAAAATGGCGATAGAATAGCTACCTATCACATGTCACGAGAATCACTATGATAGCTATAATACCTTTTACATCGATTTGGCTCATGCTTTCATGATGTAAAGAGCAATTCAACAAAATAATAATAATAATAATGATAATAAAAATTTCAGCAACAGATAGATTTTCTGATAAATTTTTAGTTTCTGTTTTTCTCATTGGAGCAAAGAAGCTTGAGATACTGTTCAGCCAGAGATATCCGGTGGTTAGGCTCCGGACGAGTCTTGAGCATTTGACCTTATGAGTGTCTTGTTGGTGTTCCATTCTTTATGTTAACTTCTCCAGAGAGACGGCGTGATCGTTAGTTGGTTATTAAAAACTGTGTTTTATTTTATTATCATACAAAACCCAGGACCTCTTAGTAACATTTGCTACAAACTCCGTGCGGGTTTAATCCGGCACTGAGTAATAATAACCATAAAACGTGGATTGTTTGTAGAATTATTGTATTATATTCTTAACAAACTACCCATTTGCTCAGTAAGTGACAGATGTGAGTCCGTGAAATAAACTAAAACAAATATAAACACAAGTAGTGTATTCGAAAATCTTCACTCATCTAGGATTTTAAAATTTAAACGCTGTTATGGTATTACATGTTTTTATAATTTTTTGCGACCCAACCAATGTTGGCATCATCAGGTGTTACAATATTTTTTTTAGTTTATGTGGAGAGTTCTGACAAGTGTGAATTTGATTAGTTTTGTTTTTAAATAACGAAACAACAGATTTGTAATTTATCAGACATAATGTAAACGCTTAGCTGATATTTCAAAGGAAGAGCGTTGTGTAGTAAAAATGCAAATATGTTTTGAATTTCGTATCAAATCTTGATGAATTATTAATTTATCACTTTCGAAACTTTTCGAACTTTTAAATTTATTCGTAATACATAGATGGCGGTAATGTTTCGCTTTTGACATTTTCTAGATTAATGAATTTTAAATGTCGACCAGGTAATTTATACAATACGTATTTAGATACTGTTGCAAAAGCTGCATTGTAATGTTTTGAAAAGGATTGGAATAATGTGAATACAAAAGTTATTATTTTATATTATCTACATCTGTATCTCTCTTTCTTTATAAATAAATCATTAGGTACCTTGTTTATTAATTAGTCATAATTATAGCCTCTAAATTATCAGTTCCTTTATTATGTAGGTACAGTTAAAGCCATTGACACAATACACATCTATATATAAATCTAAATGCCATTTGAATTATTTGCAGTGCTTTTATTTAGCATTTACAAAATAAGTAGGTACTATGTATGTTTCAAAATTTGCAATAACTAAATAACCATCGCCCTGTTTCCTAGGAGGGATATGTAGAAAGAATGAACCACACACTGTTCTCTTCTGATATACATCTTCAGCATTCTCTAATTACGATTTTATTAATGAATTTAAACACCGTTCTTTCCGCTTTTGAGTTTACTTTTCTCGACATGTTTCGAAGACTTACACCTTCATAATTGAGAGAAATCAGTATTAACGCTTTAAGTTTATCTAAAATTCTTTCTCTGACAGTTTCATGTTACACGTATCCTACACCCGCGTTTAAATAGATAATTAATTGGTCATATTACCTATGTTTTCCTTGGACTCCACTTCTTTTTTCATTTACACTGTTTGTTTAACTATTCGTTTAATATAATAAAGGCTACATACAGGATTTTAATAAGCGGGTTGTAACCGCGTTTGAACCAGGTTCAAATAAAAACTTCTGCAATAAGTGCGGTACACAATAAATATTCAATTCATAAACATTAAACGTATTTTTGTAATATTAACTCTAACATATATGGACATTAGAGTGGCAAGCCCAATACAACCCGTCCACCGTTTATGATATTAGCAGTACATTAACAATTCGAGAGATACGGCAATGACACTGAAACTAAATTAAACGGAAAAATGACGCCATGTTATGTGACTATTTGCATGCAAATAACATGATATTATCCATTCAGTTATCCCGCAAAGCTTTCCCATGTCGCTGACATTATGAAATGAACGACCGTTAACGGACCACTAATATTATATCGCCGCCCAAATCGTGGTTTGTTTCATAGACCATTTTATAATATGGTGACTGATATTATATATCATAATAATGTACCGTTCATGTGACATAAATTTTATATTTTATTATCTGATGTCACTTAGGACATTTGTGGCCGAGTTAGTACTTTGACTGCCACCCCGAAGGTCCCGGGTTCGATTCCCGGTGATGACAGTGTGATTGTCACACTGTTTCTGGTCTGGTGCAGAATTCACGTGACAATAAAATGACGTTAGATAAGCTACCTAACACATGTCACGAGAATCACTATGATAGCTTATACCAGGGATGGCGAACGACGGACCCGCGGGAGAAATTCCGTGACCCGAGGGAGCGACCTCTTTTTTTTTAGTTCATCAGCGACTTCCGGTCAGTAGTCCGGAAAATCGAATTGGTCGCTGCCGAATGCTACCGGCCGGAAGTCGACTTCTAAATAAAAACGTGTCAAGATTTTCATTTAAAAAAAAACCCTAGCGTGCGCTATTTTTTTTAAATATAAATTTGACGGACTTGCGAAAAAGGTTCGCCATCCCTGGCTTATACCCTTCACATCGATTTGTATACTAGTAGATAATTTTTATACCCAATGAGAACTTTTGTTGTTAACAATTTATGAAATTATTTATGAATGAACGAAAGCTTGAGAGGCAATTTTCGGTAAACCTTTTAAATCATTAGTATCATCCTATAATATCTAGAACATGAAATGTTTTTATTATATTTATTGTTTAATCACGCGTTCACGACGAAAAAATAAAAATATTAAAATTCTACTAAATCTTCTGCGTACACTTTAGAAACAAATATTTATTTAAACAATATTTTATGGTGTTTTGCATAGGCTGTTTTTAAGGCTTTGATGATACGCTCGCCTAATGAAAAGACCCCGAGACTATATTATAAAAAAGTGTCTTCCCGTGTCTACGAAGAAGAGAGGGAGAGGAAGAATTTAAACCACCTGGCTGTTGAATATGCAAAAGGACATAAAGACTCTAGTGCTTAAGAAAGAAGATGCCTACTAGCGAAACACGTGGGGCTAATGATAAAAAAAAACCTACCAGAGTAATGGGAAGATGTAAGGAGAAAGAAAAATAAGAATCGATATTTTGGATGAGTGCAAATTCACGAAAAAACAACATTTACGGTGCAGTAAAAAAACTTGTTTATTTCGGCTTAAATATTTCTATTTATTTTAAACATTCTTCTTATAAGATTATGAGGATTACAAGTTGCGTGTGACGTCTTCAAATATAAATCAAGATGCTATTTCAAATAATAATAAAAAAAAATGCTAGGATTAGAACTTGTTTTCAACACACACACACACACACACACACACACACACACACACACACACACACACACACACACACACACATTAATCTTATTAAAAATAAATATTTTTACTATTTTTTGAACAATGATGTTAACATCCATATAAAATAATTAATACGAATAAAAACCACAGTTTTATCATATTTTATGTGAATGATATTTTTACCTCGCCCGTGTTACATTTGATAATGACTGATTTTTTTCACTTTATTGAAGGGTTACCTGAGGATGGCGGAGGCCACCTCCAAAACATGTAGTGTAGTGTATGGTACTCTATAATATTTTCACTTCGTAAACTTTTTTAATAAATAAAGTGGATTATACAGTGTATAAAATACTAAAAAAAATATATATATATTTCACGGAAAAAGTTCATTGTAAATGGTTAAAATCCACCAATGTTAATGGATTTTAACTAAATATACATAAAAAATATTTTATTTTTTATTATTTATGTTTAAAATTCTCCTTTCAAATTGATTTGTATTTACACCATAAATATCGTCCGTCGCATAGGAAACCACAAGACACTGAAAACCAAAGATCCAACGAATAATTAGAATACTTTAAAAATTGCAGAAAAAGAAAATGAAATTTCCACAGAACTTACCTGAACCATTTTAGGCTATTGTTACTTTTGCTTAGATTGAATGTGTTGAATATGTTATCCAGAACATTGTCTAAAACGCGTTTTATTTGTTATGACATGTTTTACGCAAAAAAAAAAAATATATATATTATACTAACCCCCATATGAGGGTATTATTTGCAAATCGGGCAAACTCCATTATTAGATGTTTTGAGTAAATCGCAAAAAACTGATACGCTAATAAAATGCGCTTTTTTACGATATTTATTTTTTTCATCTCAACCAGTTAGTATTTTAAAAGTAATCAGCCATGAAATAATCACCATTATGTTTGATGTGTTTTTGGGTAACACCGTGTGATAACTCCTTCTCGACTGACGTTTCGGAGATCGTTGCAGTCTCCCTTCAGGGTAATAAAACACATCAAACATATTGCTGCCAACCGTGAAAATCTACGCAATAATCATCATTATGTTGATAATTAAAGTAAAATAATAAATTTCATTTTGGAGTTTGCCAGCTTTGCAACACTCAAGTGGAGGTTGCCATGTTTGCAACAAACCCTATATTTTAATAGCAAAATTCTTCAGAATGAAGCCGAATTTGAAACAGAAAATCAATAAAAATTGTGTGCAAATGTATTATGAATAAGACCCAATTCATATCTCACTTTTGATTGTTGGTGGAGTTTGCCGGGTTTGCAAATAATACCCTCATATGCGTGTCTGATTCTCTTTACTAGATCATTTTTTTTTATGAGAGGAAATAATGGTTCAAAGGTAAGTTATTTCCGAAATTCAATTTCTGTAATAAGAAAATGATATAAAGCGCGTCAAGGGACCGCTGAAATATTATACGCTGGGGCTGAAACAGGGACAACCAACGTTTGCTGTGCGCACGCGAGGGAGAGTATATCCTTTGTTTTAGCTCACATGCTATTGGAGAAACGATCGGCCGCTGAACACTTCTCTCTCTACTCACTTCACTGTGCTCTCTCATTGTCTGATGCACGCTCACCGTGCCGGATGTTCGACAACAATGATAATTCGGCAGTGCTTTGGTTAGCACATTCTCCGGCAGCGAGTATACCGAGAATCTAATCGATGGTAAACGTGTTGCGCCAATAAATTATATTTTAGACGTTTGTTTAAGATTTGTAAATATATAAGTCAAATTATTAATTAACAAGACACAAGCATGAATAGTTGACTTATATACAGTTCTGTCCTAAAATATTTAGCTGAAGTCCACTTTGTAAACCGTGATATGCGGGCAAGTCAAATTTTCCGCAAACTGGTATAAAAATATAAATCGTGATCCATTCACATTTTTCAAAATTTTTGCCCATATTACAGTTATTATTCATATAATTTTTCCAATTAATTATTTTTACATCAGTACGGGCATTACAAACAACAATAATTGTAAAAAGTTTATGGTGTATATTTTTAATAGTCATCTTATTTAAAATAAACGGAATAATGTATTTTTTCTGGAAAATTAAGATAACGAACTTAATTTTCCAGAATAAATATAGAACTGACTATTTTAAAAATTTAAAAATTGTTTAAGTACAAATCACAAATAATATAATCAATACGAATGAAAACGTCAGTTTTTTGTTATATTTTATGGGAATGACATGTTTCGCCCTTCTAAGGCATTATCAAATGACATTTGATAATGCTTTAGATGGGCGAAACATGTCATTCCTATAAAATATAATAAAACTTCTAGAAAACTTACGCTTTCATTCATATAAATTATTTAATATGGAGTTTTACATCATTGTTCAAGAAACAATAAACAAATAATGTATGTATTATACTTCCATTTTAATGTCTAATTTAATCTGAAATTTCGCTTATCAAGGTGTTGTGTTATGATCCAAAATCACTAAATACGAATTAAAAATTCATTTATCATATACTCGTATTTTAATATACATTAAACATTTTTTTTGTTTAAATTAATACTATACACATAAAAAAATAATATACACTTTTTATTTTTACAACACTTTATTTTATTTTTGCTGTAAAAAGGTTAAATAAAGTGTTGTGAAAATATAAAGTGAAAATTTATTTATTCAAATTGTGTATCCACTACATAAGTTAAGGCGAATATAGAAGAAATAACATAATACATTTCGTGTTTTTTAATTTTAATGTTTTCATTGTTAGATAATTAAATTGTTCATAGTTCAGAAAAATAAAATTTTATTGGAACACAATTTTATCCTTTTGTATTCAGTTTGATAAGAATTGTACACATTAAGTCAGATTTGTCGGGAAATCAGATAAGGCTCTTGTACTTCAGTATCTACCCCTGTCCTGCCCAGAACCCCAATAATACTAAGAAAACGATAAATACTGTAAGGGTTCACATTTAAGGACCCGAAAGAAAAGAATAAAATATAAAGTATTTCTCAGGAGACCTTTTCTTGAGTATTTATGAAGCGGACATCCTTTGAAGTCACTAATGACATACATTAAATCAAATAAATTATTAATGATTTTTTTTAATTTCATATGAGGCACTCAATTTGAAATGTGACGTTTTTTAAAAATAAAATTAAAAAACTAACTAAGTAACTATCACGCCGTCTCTCCGAAAGGGTAGGCAGAAATAATGAAATACCACACTTTACTTTCCTGACATATTTCTCTCGTGTCCTCAACATTCATACATCGTTTCATGCACACGCGTCGAATTTTCCGACTCCTCACTAAGTAACCATCACGCCGTCTCTCCGAAAGGGTAGGCAGAAATAATGAAATACCACACATTACTTTCCTGACACAGTTCTCTCGATTCCTCAACATTCATACATCGTTTTATGCACGCCCGTCGATTTCCCCGACTCCTCACGTGTCCGAAATGAAATATTTGATTTATTTGATCATGCCACGTTTTCCTCGACATTCCTCTATTTCTAGTTCCATTTAAATCGTTAACATGTACTTTTTACCATTATTTCCATGTGTCCAAACTGTATTTATGATCATGTCATTATTTCTAAAGCTTTCATTCGCACTGCATTCAATTTTTTATATTTTAATTAAACACTCTATCATACACAGAGTTTCCACACATTCGCCTAAGAGATATAATTTCTACCGCATTAATTCTACTTTCATCCTTCTTTTACCACTTCCATGCTTCGATTCCATACATAAGGGTCGGTACTAGAACACAATTATGCCCTGCCATTTAGCTTTTTTGGAGAAATAAATGAAACAATGAAATATTTTGTTATAATACCTATTGATTATTGTTATATAACGACCGACCGAAGCTTTACCAGGGTAACAAAACAAAACCTTTTTTGTTACCCTGATTAAGCAAAACCGATTGGTTAGTTTATATAACACAAGTCACGTGGTGTTTTAACAAAATATTAATATTTATTTTAAAGTTCCAAAATAAATTGTAATTATGTTAAGAAAACTAAAATAATTATGAATTTGAATAAAATGTTTTTTATTACTTTATTTATATAATTTAGTATGATTTTTATTATTTTGAGTTTAACGTTTGATAAAAAAAAAGAATATACATATAACAGGCATACTGAAAATAATACAATTAAAGAAATATATTCAAATTCAGCACACTTTACATAGGCAACGTTTCACTAGAACTCCTACTTTCACTAGAAATTATTTGGATATTCTTTTTTTCAATCGTTTTTAAAAAAAATTGAGAATGGTCGTTCCATGGTTCTCTTTTTAAACGATTTAAAGATTCACATTAGCCCTCGAATACATTTTCAAAAATGTGAACTGGGAAACTAAAGGAATCCGTGTTGATGGAAAATATTTAAACCATCTACGTTTTGCCGATGACATTGTACTCGTGAGCAACACTCCGGAGGAACTACCTTTAATGCTTAAAGAACTAAACGATGTATCCGAATCTGTAGGTTTGAATATGAACCTGGCAAAGACCAAGGTAATGGGCACGGAAAGGCTTGAAGTATACGTGGATGGCAACAGAATCGAGAATGTCCAAGAATAGATACAATATTCGATTGGACCAAACCGCAGAGCTAAAAAGAAGAATTGATCTAGGCTGGCAGCTTTCGGAAACATGGGTTACATCCTTAAAAACCGGAAAATACTGATCAACTTGAAACGAAAAGTCTATGAAGCCTGTGTTCTTCCAGTTGGTACTTATGGTCTTGAAACTGTAACATTGTCCAAACAAAGTGCCGAGAAACTACAAGTGACCCAAAGAGCCATGGAAAGAGCCATGTTAGGAATAAGCCTAAGAGACAGAGTCAGAAACGTTACGGTGAGAGAAAAAACAAAGGTCACTGACATCATCCACCGGGTGGCGACTCTAAAATGGCAATGGGCAGGTCACGAAGCCAGAAGCTCAGATGAAAAATGGACAAGAAGACTGCTGATTTGGAGACCGTGGACAGCAAAGAGAAGTGCAGGGCGACCGCAACTACGGTGGAAGGATGATCTGAACAGACACGTCGGAATAACCTGGATGCAGTATGGTATAAGACAAGGGGTAAGACAGGGATGCTCTCTGTCACCTGCTCTTTTTAACGTTTACATACAGAATGCGATTGACGACTTGAGAGAGAGAATGAGTCACAGAGAAGGTGTAAGGATACACGGGCAAAATATAGACATGATAAGGTTTGCTGACGATATTGCTATGGTTGCTGAAAGTGAGGAGGAACTGCAGGAGGCCTTAGAAACTTTGCAAGACATTCTTCAAGATAGCTACAACATGAAGATAAATAAGGACAAAACAAAGCTGCTGACTGTAGGCCGAACGCAACATCAGATGAGAGTAGTGATGTCAGGAGTTCCACTAAAGAACACCAAGGAGTTTGTCTACCTCGGGAGCAAAATAACATGGGACGGTCGGTCTAAGAGCGAGGTTGACAGCCGTATACATCAGGCTAGGCTTGCATTTAATAAAAGGTCGAAAATAATAGAGTCAAATAATATAGACCTAAAACTGAGAATACTCCTCATCAAGACCTATGTATGGAGTGTCTTGATGTACGGCTGCGAGACATGGTGCCTATCCGAAAGGGATAAGCGGAGACTAGAGGCTTTTGAGATGTGGTCCTATAGAAGACTCTTTGGAATTTCCTGGAGAGACCACATCACGAATGAGGAAGTTCTTCAAGGAATCGAAGGAGGAAGGCACCTGCTCAGGACCTTGTCCGAAAGGCGTGCAAGATGGATCGGCCATGTAATACGTCAAGAAGGTCTCTTGCATGCCATAATGGAGGGTATGACCGAGGGGACAAACTCTAGGGGACGCCCACGCCGAGAGTACCTGGAGGACCTGTTGGTGGACGTACGCTGCTCATCATATGCAGATTTCAAAAGAGCCGCACAAAACAGGGAAAAATGGAAGAGAATAATGGAGGAAATTGCTGCAAACCAATCCCAGGATTGAAACCAGAGAAGAAAGTATGCACAAGACAGAGTGACATGGAAGCGAATGGAGGAGGCCTTTGTCCAGTAGTGGACGGGAATAGGCCGAGGAAGAAGAAGAAGAAAAATAATACATTCTTATAATATAGGTTAGTTTTATATCCAGAGCTCCATTTTGGAAAATAGTACCATTATGCCCTATTTAAAGACGCACGTTCAAATAAACCGAACGTAATGGGTTGCGTGATACACACCCGTTGTTTAACATTCACGTATATTTTCTGTGTATTTATGAAGAGTTCCAAAATATTACGCGTTTTAATTGGTTAATACGCAACCCAAATAAGTAGCACATTATTCAAATACATAAAATATTTTAGATATGAAAAACAAATTATTTTGTCACTAGAGTGACCTAGAAATTAAAAAATATACCTATGCAATGTATGAAAATTCGCATTACGTGAGTTCACGTTTTCATAAATTTGTTCATAATTCCTTCTTACGCTCTACATTCCTTTCTTATATCAGCATTTGAGATTCTGTCGTATATCGTTCTACCACACATACGTCGTACCGCATATATTCTGCTCTCATCCTTCTTCTGCCAGTTCCATGCTTCGCTTCTATAAATTAGTGTTTTGACCAGAACTCCATTCTGAACGGCCGTTTTCGCTTTCATTGATAAATTCTTGTTTTCATAACTATTTTCAAAGCTCCATTCATATTTTAAATGAATTTCGGTAAATTCCATTGTATCACCTATAAATACTTATTTTTATGTATACTAAGAAGAGATACAAAGGAGTATTTCTAATATTCAGAGGATTATATACTTACATAGATGTACTTATTTCACAATAAAGATTTACTTACATTCCGAGATCTTTTCTCCCTTACAATGTCGCACCTTTTTAGAAGGAAGATATTCTTTACATTTGGCAGAGTAAGGGTACCTACTATATATTATAATTTGGGAGAAGACTTCGAGGGGGAGAAAGGCAGATTTACGTAGGCTCGAGTACCTAATACTTATGTACATATCTAAGTCAAACGAATGTTCTATATTATTCTACAGGGTGAAGTCATAACAGACTTGCGGTCCTGTGAACCGCAAACTGAGATCTCCGAGAGAACTTTTGTGCCCTCAACTTTGTTTCCGAGTCTATTTTGGTTATGAACCCTCTCAAATAATATAAATTTTAAGTAACAATATTAAAAACTTGGATTATTAATAAATAAATTTGAATGTTGTAGGATACAGTAGTTTAATTCTTATATACTTAGGAAATTGAAAAACTTTGTTTAATTCACTATTTAATAAAAATAATATTAAAAAACACGACATGTTTCGAAGGATACCTCCATTTTCAGGTGTATAAATATAATAAAAACTAAACAAAGAAAGACTAATAAAAAACGAATTTGAAATTCCTCCGAAACATGTAGTGTTTTTAAATTTTTTTTTATTAAATAGTGGATTAAACAAAGTTTTTCAATTTCCTAAGTATATAACTATGGAATTCCACAATAAGTTTAATTCTTGTAGATACATAATTAATATTGTTAAAAAAATGTTAATTATTATGTGAAAAGAAAATGTTGATTTGTCACTATTAAATCCTATGCCGTGCGGTTTGCGGTGAGTGAAAAGTGGTGGAAGATTCCGCGAAGACGTGGAGTGGAGTAGAGTAGAGCGCTGACCTCTCGGGCTGCGCGGCTCGGGCCCGCTGCCCGCCAAAGGTTGACAGGCAGCCCCAATGGCAACCCATATAAAATTTTCATGGCCACCCCCCGTATCGAGCGCTGACGTAAGGCGCTCGGGCCGGCTGCGCGCGCATCCCGCCGGAGGCCGCCACTGGAGCCTCGCACGCGGCCAGTTTCCCAGTGTCCTCCCGGTCTTCGACACGGAAACATCCCTGTCTCGATACCCCTCAAGGTGCTCACGGTGTCAGAGAATGTTCGAATCGGTCTACCCGGGCGTGGATCGATCTAGATCATGATGGCAGCGCGCGAAGCGACACTCTGGCCGCTCAAAATAATTTGATCACTCCCGTTCCCAGCCATGCCCCGTGGGCGGCCCGCCCAGCGCCTCCACAATCCAGAGTGAACATTCTACGGTTGTAAACACGGCGCGAACCCCAAACTCCGAAGGTTCTAATGTCTTAACTAAACTTCTGAACGGGACAAAATAAATATACACCGAATGCGGACATTGACACTGTTAACCTCGTTTTAAAATAAACTTTAATATACCCCACGAACCTGCATGTTACAAGTGTAAAATAATTGTTGCTTATAACGTAAGGTGGTTCCGTACATACACTCCTCGGCAGTCTGCCTCGGCGGAACATTGGATTTAAGGGACAGAATGGGAAAGCAAGATACACCATGAAATAATCCGGTATGTATCTAATATGTACAATACATTAAATTTAAAATATAACTAAAAATATACGCTGAATAAAAGTTTACCAAACTTAATTTCTTTCCTTTACAACTTCTGAAGTTGTCACATGACGTGTTGATGAGGATCGAAAATATTTATGCCAACAAAAAAAAAAATCAAAAGTAGTCAGTAAATAACACGCATTTAAAAAACAAAAGTATATCAAGTGTGATATTATAATGATGATTCGTTTATTTTTTAAAGTTCCAATAACATGAATTTTGAAAACTCCATTGTTTTTTTTATAAATTGGCTTTGTCATTTTAATTTAACAAATAAAGGCGTAAAAGTAAAAGTCTAACTGAACCTCACTCGCAATGTTTTAATTGAATAAGGGTGCAATCAACCCTGCTCATTGGATTACTGGCTTTATTTCACGTAAGACTTTCATTGCTAGCACGATTGCCTATCCGTTGGCGACTCGTATCCAGTCGCAAATGTTTTATCGAAGTATTTTCCACTACATAAATATTATTAAGCTCCAAGGGCAACTCTTTAATAAAACGATATATTTAGATTATTTAAAAGGATAAAAATTAAACAGGATAAATATTTTTTTTTTTTTTTAATTATTCACATTTATCAAAACGAAATGTTAAACCGTATCTAAAGATTTTCTTTTGGTCGTGGTTTGCTGTTTTTTTTTCTTGCATAATGTGTTGCAACATCTTCAAAAATTAAAATAATATTTTTTATTTATTTAATTAACAGTTTCTAAGTATAAGTACTTATGGTATTGCATCCCAGCTAAGAAAAATACTAAAATAAGCTATTTTTATCCCTTCGTATATGTGAGAGGGTACGAGTAATATTCAGATTTATAAACAGAATCTTTATTTGTATTGTTTTACGTATTAATTTTCCACTTTTACATTTTGAAATCAACACCGTTAATAAAACTATTCATTACAAGTCACTACGAGTATTTTAGTAAAAATATTCCTTTAAGGATTTATTAATGAAAACGACTACTTTCTATAAGTTTTATTTTATTAAATGGAAATGACATGTTTCTTTTTGCTCAGGCATTAAAAATTGTCTATGTGATAATAAATTAGCAGTGCGAAGCATATCATTCACATAAAATATAATAAAACTTCTAGAAAACAGACTTTTTTATTCGTATTAGTTATTAAATATCACTGTTCATATAGATTAATTCGATATTTGTATTCGTCTTTTGTCATTTTACATTCAATAAGTACATTTGTTTATTTGTCTAGCTTGTAGATACTTGTACTCAATTAAATTTGAAGTTTCTAATTAAATAGATAAATAATGTATCAACAATATTCTGTTGCAAAAAATGTATAAATTACAAATATACGCTTGTTTATTTCACCGCACAAAATCGTTTCAAGAGACGGAAAAATCGACACGTTGGGAACAGCTATTAATTCCGATTAATCCACATCGGTTGTCATGTTAAAACATTTCCTCTAGTGACAACCTTTCAGTTGATGTAACGGGGTTTATGATTTATTATCTTATTCTAAAAAAATTTAATAATCAAGTGAATCATTTTGATACAGATATTAAACTAGAGCATATTATGAGTATCATGTTAGTAAATCGATATGTGCTTGATTGAATAAGAAGTTTGGCATATAATCATTTTTTATTTTATTGAATAGGTCTCTTTTATTTATTAAAATATTATAATACAGGTATACTGCATTGAACTTTTTGTATAATTTACTTTACTGCAAAAATGTTTTGAAAATTCAAAATGACGTGGATCGATTTCACGATCCACAAAATATTAAAAATCAGACATGTTTCGGAGCATACCTCCATCTTCAGGTGTAAATAAATAATAAAAACTAAACAATGAAAGACTAATAAAAAATGCATTTAAAAATCGATACAATACAAAGGAACAATACATTCACACCGTTATTTTCAATTTCCAAAGTGTATTACTATGGAATTTCACAGTGTTTATACATTAGCTTTTAATAAATTGAAAAAATGTTTATTGTTCATTGATTGAACCATCACGTCAACACCATCTAACAGCACGCATCATGCAAAATAAAATCAGCAAAGTCAAGAAAGAGAGAAAATTCCTGGATTATTTTTTTCGAGATATTTTAAAATATCTTATTTATCTAAAAATATTAAGAAGTAGAAAAGTTTTCTAAAATTTTCATTCTACAAATAGTCTGAAGGACAAGTTCTACCTTGCTGCACATAATGCCATAGCAAAGCGAAACATGTCACTTCCAAAAAATAATGTACATTGAAACTTATAGAAAATGTTTGTTTTACTTATTATTAATTAATAATAAAAAAAATGAAAATTTTAAATATTGATAACAGCGGATAAATACAGCGGGCTCTTTTTGGAGTGGTGTAAAGGTTCAATTGAAGGATACAAATAAATGCTGAAAGATCCTTAAGGTCAAAGTCACAACGGGATAAAAAGAAGAAGACATAAACAGTTTTTATTAACTTTTTTCGTGAGAGGGTGGTTAAACCATTTTTTTTCCGAAAATATAAATCAGAATCAAAAATTTTTTTTTGGATACGTCGCACGCTTAATAGAACACTGGCTTAACTCAAAAAAGCAAGTTTTGCTCAATCTGACATGAGTCGGTGTTTTAACAAAAACAGTCGAAAAACACATACGAATGGATAGCGTTAACATTGTGAACGATTATCGTACTACGAATGGATAGCATTAACATTGTGAAAAATAGATGGATAGCGTTAACACAAGCCTCTGTCTAATGTTAACTCAATTGTGACCTAAACCATAATCGGTTAGTTTACTATTAAGCGTGCGACGTGTACGATCACATTCGTCTTCATAAATGTGAGATTTTTATTATTGAAGTTTACAATTATTAGGTAATAGATTTGAATTAAAATATAATAATATCGTAAATCGTTATGATTTGATTTTAATTCTCACGAAACAATGTGCACTGTCGATATTGATAAAATGTTGACTATTTCCCACTAAACGAATTCTCAAGGTACTTGCTCAAAAACAAATTGAACTGAGGATGTCAGCTTGACCGATGATGTCGAAATGAGAAATATCCCTCTGTTCCGTTTCTGAAAAGCTCTCCAAATAACGAAAAGATAGAATGTTTCAAATGTTACTCGTTACTCGTACCGCCGACAAAACCATTGTCAATCAATTCTCATCGGTCACGCGAATAGCGTTCTTTAAGTCTGTGCGAAAATTTAGATTTTCTTATTAATAAAAAAATTATGGACCTGTTTACACTTCTGTGACGAGAAAACCTTTTTTACCGAAAGTAACAGTGAAAAACAAATGACATTTTTTTGCAAAATCCGATAAAGGTTATTTAGTGCGTGAGTTTAGTCACTGCACGCGAACTCGGGGGCTTGCCTTAAGGAGAGATGACACGGAGCAATCATTTAAAAATATTATAGAAACACTTCCAGGGCATCATAAAAAAGTTTTTAGATCAAGAAAGACTATCGAAATCGATAAGAAATAGAAAAACAATTTGATTTTTTCCCATTATTGGTTGAATTTTTTGATTACGTCAGTTATGATAAGTCAAGTTAGTTGTAACTCTTGAAATATAATCTTCTTCTTCTTCTCTTTTTTGAACTTGCGATCTGTTTATGCAGGATATTTGTTCTTCATGTGATGAAGACGACCAGCCTTCTCTCCATCTCTTAGGTGGTCGTCTTTGTGGTCGACGGCTTTCTGGAGTCTCGTGCATTACGATATTAGGAATTCTTTCTGGATCCATTCTTTTGATGTGGTCCCTCTAGAATCGTCTTCTCTGCCTACTCAATCTCAATATGTCTTCAATTTTGCAGGATTTGGGAATTTCTTCATTGGGTATCTTATCTCTAAGAGTTCTCCTCATAATAGGTCGCATTTTTCTCATTTCTGCTACTTTTAAGATATGTTTGGTTCTGACAGTGTCTACTCTTGCTTCGATTCCGTGTCATTATGGGCCTCAAAAAGAATTACTATTATAAAAAAATACTTTATCACTTAAAAAACAGGGCAACAAAAAAATAGGCAAGATATTGTTAAAAACAAATACATTTATAAACATATTACTTAAACATTTTTGCACATTTTAAAACTAAATATCAACGGTAAATTCTTTTTTAAATAATTTTAAATACTTGCATAATTTGTTTTTACACATATTTATATTGTACCAACCGATTTCCTTCCTACCGGAGCTTTGTCAGGGTTACAATGTTTATTTTGTAACCCTGATGAAATCCCATCGTGAGCAAAACCGGTTGTTTTGATAAAACCATATAAAGTTGTGTAAAAACAACGTAAACAAGTGTTCTAAATGTTTTTAAATAATACTAAATCAAAAATGAAATACGTTATACGACAATCAATTATTTTATTTGTATTATCAAATGCATTATTTTATTTAAATCACACATTTTGCGGTTAAACAAATATTTTTTGTTAATTTTTTTTTAATCATATCTTCACCTTTCAACCCGCAAGTATACGTAAAGATTAATAAAATAAAATGGATTCGTTTCGGAAAAAAATTGTAAAAAATGTAAATGGTAAATAATAAATAAAATTTGCAGTTAATTAAGTTTTTTAAAACGGGTTTTAAAACAACTAATTTTCTTTTATGCAATTTAAATGCTTATAAGTCCTCAAAGCACATACGAGTATATTTCAGCTTAAATTGAATGCATTTCGCTTTATAGGATTTTGCATAATTGTGCGGCATTTCGAACCATGTCAACCCGGCGTGTTTCCGTGGCATGTGAATGTGGTATTATCGAGCTGAGACCCGCTCCTAGCACGGATCTGAACCGACACGAAAACCTTTGTGGCAAATGAAAACTAAATCCTTTTTGTACCAACTTTACGAGTCGGAGAAATTTGCATTGTGCATTGATGTGGTGTGAAAGAAGAAATAATGATAAAATATTCTTTCACCTCAAATAATGTAATTAATTATAATATAATCCAAACATACATGGTATATTATACAAGCTCTGACGTTTTAATATGTCTACGGCATATACAATTTTTTAATTATCGAAGTAATTCAAAATAAACAATATGTAATGATTACGATAATTTATTAGTAAAAATTTGATAACATTTGTTTATGGTTTCATTTTTAAAATAACATTTTTACATAAACTAAATAATATTAAGTAATACTATGCAGTTCATTGTTTTGGCAAAACACTATGATACTTCAACATTATTAACTGTTAAAATAAAAAAGTATATATCACAATTATTATTGTTAGAATTCAATTGTTATGATATGATATAGCAGTTGTTTGTAACACCTGATGATGCCAATATGGGTTGGCAAAACAGCTGTCGCGTCACTCAAAAAGAGTATTATAAAATTTTTGATATCATAACAGTGTTATATAAACAGATAATATAAACAGATAATATTTATTAAGTATTTACTGATAAAAAACTATTTAACTGATCATCAAGCCGTCTCCTCGAAGGGGTAGGCAGAAAGAAAGGACTGCCACACTTTTTTTCCTGAAATATTTCACTCGATTCCTCAACAGCCATACTTCGTATCATGCCCGTGCGTTAAAATTTATAACACAATTTATATCAGTTAATTTTTATAAGGCGAAACATATATTCATAGAAAATATATAATTTTTTTAGAAAAGAGGAGTTTTCATTCGTATTAATAATTAAGTATGATGTTTTACACCATTGGACAAGAAACAATAAATAATATTTTGTTATTGATTCACGTTATTATGTTTTTTAAACCATCAAATACTTTCACTCCCACAAGTGTTTCGAATTATTCAGTTTTGTCACGATGATGAAGATTTGATGGAGGTGGAACCGGTTGGTTGTTTAAAAAACAAAACATATATATGTTTTCATATTTTGAAAAATGCCATTCAACGAAGTGTTCAAATTTTTTTAGAGATATTTTATATTGTATTGTAAGATTAGCATTTAAAAAAATATTATTATTTATTTAATCAATGCCAAGGATTTTAATCAATATTATGAGAATAATCTTTAAGATAAGCATAAAATAGCTCATTATTATGAAGAAGGAATCTGGTCGCGTCCAGTCTTCAACCCAAAACCCATGGATCGTTCTCCCCCCTTCAGACCACCACCCGAACACTATATATTTATAAGTAATACATAAATTATAGATAACGAAAATTAGCGTTAAATATTAACTAACAAAAATTCGCCATGCTGAAATAGGAAAGCTATAATGACCTAACCCCGATCGTCTCCTGTTTACGAGTCAATAATGTTCCAGCGTGCTCCTCATATTTTGATTAACAAGTTTCATTACTTACTATCCAAACAGAATTACTTTTATAGTGTGACGTAAATATTTTATAGAGTTTCTATAGGACGGGACGAATTCATCGTCGGCCCTTTGTCCGTCGGACTTCTACATAAAGTATGTACCGTAAGCGACTCCAAATGATTCCGCGGAGACTCTAAACTGTCGCCCTAACGAAGCTTTTTTCGCGTGGTGTACAATTATTTCGGGTTTAAAATGAACTTAGTACTATTTTTAGTTTGCAATGATCGTTACATAAGCAAATACGAGTATATTTATTGGTTCTTGAATAATGATAATAAACTCCATATTAAATAATTAATATGAACAAAAACTTCTGTCTTCTAGGAGTTTTATTATATTTTAGATGGAATGACATGGTATGCCCTTCTAAGGCATTATCAAATGTTTATATTTATTCGATAATCAACTTATTGAACGCTAAGGCATTAACACTGTGGAATTCCATAGTAATATACTTAGGAAATTGAAAATAACTTTGTTGAATCCACTAATTATTAAAAGACATGACATACGAGATTTCGGAAGATTTCGGAAGAACTCGTATTTCGGAAGATACCTCCATCTTCAGGTGTAAAAATATAATAAAAAAATATAATATTTTTTTTTTTACTTGTTTTTATTATATTTTTACACCTGAAGATGGAGGGATCCTCCGAAACATGTCGTGTTTTTAAATATTTTTTTAATATGGCAATGGATGGAATCCAGTATTTGTCCCCAAGTATTTGTATACATTCAAAATGTTGTAATAATTAGTGGATTAAACAACGTTATTTTCAATTTCCTAAGTATATTCGATAATGTTCCAGCAATTAATAAATATACATTTGATAACGCCTTAGCAAGGCGAACCGTGTCATGCCTATTAAATATAATAAAACTCCTAGAAGACAGACGTTTTTATTCATATCAATTAAACAAAAGAGATCCGCTTTTGAAATATTATGTGAAGAATACATTTTTCTTCCTCTTTGATGGTGTTACAGCCCAAATTAAACCTTGGCCTCATTTAACTTCTCCCTTCAACTCCTCCTGTCCTCGGCCGCCGTCTTCCAATTCGTAACTTGGAAGAGCTGTGCCGCACCTTCCACCTTAGAGTGGATCCAACTAGAAAGAAGAGACATACATTTAAAATGAAGCTCACATTTACTTATTGTTATTATTTTCCTATGAAAAATCAACACTCATTTCCTATGAAAAAGTATATAGAAATAGTTTACATTGCTTTATTATTGTTGAAGTTTGGGTACAAGTAAAACTAGTTGGCATCAAATATAATACCATTCCGTGATTAAATTACTTAAAATAATATAATCAATTATAACACAATAATTAAAATTTCTTCTCCTTCTTCCTAAACTGGTTGGAGGCCACTAGGGCCTGTTTGTGCATAGTTTGCTGCTTCTTGCGACGTGGATTCCCAGCTGGATTCCCAGTTGTCTTTCCATCTATTATCATCCATTAAAACATACGTTATTTAATACTAATGAAAACATCTGTTTCCTAGAAGTTTGATTATAATTTATGGGAATGACGTGTTTTGCATTTCTAGGGCCTCATCAAATCACATTAGAAAGGCAAAACATGCCATTCCCAAAAATTATAAAAATACTTATAGAAAACAGATGTTTTCATTCGTATGAATTATTGTTAAAAAAACAATAAATAAAACCACAGTTTAATCATTTTCATATTTTCATTTGATGGTCATATAATCAGAAAAGCTCTCACCACAATTAAAATAATATGTCATGAATAATTTCATGTGCACGTATAATTATTATAAAACGTAAAACAAGAGTGTCGTAAGCGTTCGTTTTGCATATTAGGGGTCCGTAAACTCCGTTAATAATAATTGTGTGATTTCTTATCAGCTTTTTGCAGGCAACCACAAAACAAACCAAACTACGGGAGTTACGAACTTGGGGGTAGTTGGCAACTATTAAGTATGGTGCGAAGAAAGGCACGAGTAGCTACTCGCGACCCCCATCTTACGAAAAATTATGTTGTGGTGAATGTTCGTATGGTGAAATACTTTGTCTATGAGCGTTTGTGAATGCATTGTGCTATATAAGTAAATACCTTAAATACATATCTTATATTATATAACCATATTCCCTTTAATGGAGATTTCATTACTTAAATTAGTGTGGGTTACAAAGTATAAGGAAACAGTAATTCACGTTTATTATTTTGATAAAGAATTTGTTTTGGAAAAATGTTATCAAAGGATTAGACACGCCATTAGCAAAAAATTCTTAAGTATTTTCCATAATTCCAAATTATTTATTTTCGCAATTTCATTCTCTTCAATTTATGGCAAATGATATAAAATGAACTTAATCATTATTCTTTCTGGTAAATTAGTAAATTTTGGGTACTTCGTTAATTTCATTAATGTTTGTACTATATATACACGAAGGCCTTCGTGGCAGAGTGGCAATAGCTATGACTGCTACATTGAAGGTCATTGGATCGATAAACGGCAGTGCGATTCTCACAATCTGTTTGTTTTGGTGTATGAATCACAAAAATAAAGTGGCAATAAAATGGCGATAGATTAGCCACCTATCACATGTCATGCGAATCAATATAATAACTATAAACTTTACATCGACTTGGCTCGCGCTGTATTGATGTAAAAAGCTATTCGGCATGATTAAGGTATAGAAAAATAATTGTATGCACGTATGAGGAGTGTAGAATTTGAAGCGCATTTGAGAACATGTATTTTTTTTCAAATATAAAAACAAGTATTAAAATGTATTTATTTTTCGAGAATCATCAATATATGATTATCAATTTTCAATTATGAAATCGGCTTTGTATTTATAAAACGTCATTAACGCTAAAATATTCACGACGGTTTCACAAAAGTTTCGATAAGTAGAAATGCTCGTTCTTTGAAAGTTCGTGAGTTGAGGTTCACCGTGAATTTTAAAATTGGAATCACACCACAATCGTGGCTGGGGGTGGGGCTTTCGATTGATTTGTTAGGAATTTGTGCAAACGGAGAATGTTTTATGAAGTTTTTGGTATTTTTAACCTTATCGATTCGAGATCCCCTGCTTTGGACTTCATCGTCTGTTTTTATGTACATTAGATAAGGTAGAGGATTCACTTATTTATTTATTTGGGGTAACAAACAGCGTTTACAGTACATAAATAAAAGACAAAGAATAATTGAATAAAGCCGATTACATTTTACCACAAGTGTAAATGATAAGAAGAGTTAACCGTACATGCTAGTTAATCAAAATTGGAGTTAAACTAGATTCAAACAAGTGAATTATCTGAATAAACCCTAATTATAAACATACATATGATAGCGGTGCGAATAATGTGAATGCGGTGCGAATGATGGGGTTATGAAATAAATAATGAAAGGATCATTAAGATGGTTTGGACACATGAAAATAATGAATGAACAAAAAATGGTAAAAAAATATATGTTAACGATGTAAATGGAACAAGAAACAGAGGAAGACCGAGGAAAACGTGGCACTATCACAAAATTAAATATTGAAAGTCGGCCACGTGGGGAGTCAGAGAAATCAACGCGCGTGCATGCCACGATGTATGAATGTTGAGGACGCGAGAGAAATATGTCAGGAAAGAAAAGTGTGGCAGTCCATTCATTCTGCCTACCCCTTCGGAGAGACGGCGTGATGGTTAGTTAGTTAATTAGTTTACATATTTACTGAGATGTATATAGATAAAATTTAAAGAAAACTGACGAATGCCACAAAGTTTATAAAACCAAAGTTCAAAAAATTATGAAGGAACTAACTAACCATCACGCTGTTTCTCCAAAGGAGTAGGCAGCAACAATGTACCTCTATACTAAATAATACGAATGAAATTGTCTGTATTCTAAAGTTTTTATTATAAATTATGGGAATGACATGTTTCGCCTTTCTAATGCAATCAATTGTGATATTTTATAAGTGTTTTATTTAAACAGTTAATAATTTTGAAATATCTGTCAAAGTGTTTCCGCCAAAATATTGGATTATCTAATAATTATTAAATAATTAATTTTTATGTCTTACAATGTTGTGCAAATTCTAATGCTTTTTCATCAAAGTTTTAAGTTTTTATAAGCTTACCTACTGAGACCATTAATTTGATATGATTTACGGTTTTCCTTTGAAACGAAACAACTGTAAGTACTTCATAATATTTTTATTACTGTTTCGCATTGCCGTATAATTAGGCAAACTATAAATTGTTGCTAAATCTACTTAACAAGCCGATTAAATTCATTACTTTAAAAATTGACCTAAGGACGGTAACTATTAAATATGTTTATATTTCGAAATAAAATAAAAAATATCTATTGCGTCGCCATAAATCATAGTTTTAAATACATAAAAACAAATCAAATTTTGCGATACTTTGCAATTCGTTTGGAAATTACTTAATATCTTACACAATTGAGATTTCCATTTTTTGGATGAATATATATTTCTTATTTCTGGGTATTTTTTTTTTTTACTTCTCCCCTTTAAACAATATTTTTTATGTAAGGGGATTATGGAAAACAAACAAAAAAATGTGCATTTAAAAAATGAGTACAAAAATATATAAAATCAAATCGCACCGTGAGTGTAAAACCGAAACAAGTGCAAATATACAGTTTGGAGATATGGGAGTTTAAAGACTTCATATTGCTTGGAAAAAATGTTTTTTTTTTTTAAATAAACCAATGATTTTCGGTTTATAGGTATATTACTTTACACTGAAAATCATTGGTTTATTAAAAAAAAAACAGTTTTTCCAAGCAATATGAAGTCTTTATACTCCCATATCTCCCAACTGTATATTTGCACTTGTTTCGGTTTTACACTCAGGGTGCGAAATATTAAAAATATACAAAAAAAAAATGGATGTGTATACTAATTTCCAAATCCCACTCGTACATCCTGTAAAAATAAAAAACCTTGCGTAAATAAAAAATCTTATAGTCCACCTATTCCGGAAACTAATATAGAGCATATATAACCATATATGAGGACTTCTAAAAGCTCAGAGAGTGGCGTTGAGTACCCGCTCGTTCCGTCCGTCCTGCTAAGGCCAACAGAGCTTTTGACTCGCGCCATTTGCATAAGACGCCTCGGATACGCCACCGCACGTACGAAAAAATGAAGTTTTAAAATTGACTGAAAATTATTTAAAGTACATTATAAATTCATAACCAAAGAGTTGAATCGAAAGTGACTACATAAAATGAATATTCATATAAAACCACTAACAAACACATGTAGATTTAAAATGTATTGGAGCTCGTTTTAAAAACAGTAATAAGATTTATTTTTCTATTTTAAATAAAATCGTTTAGTTTTTTAAAATATTGTCGTGATCCTAGAAGCTGTGATGCATCAGATCAGATTACTGGAGGGATAGCTGGGAACCAACTTCCCAAGAGAGGTCGGTCATGGAATAGACCTTCACAGTAATTTTGAACTGAAGCAAAAAATTCTTTAGATTTGGATAAGTAAACTTGTTTAATTGAGTGAATTTTATTCCAAATGGATAAATTGGTTTATCAAAACGACATTTTTTCCGATTGTGTGCTGTCGGAAAAAAATATTTCGAGCGACCATTCCTTAGTGACCAAATGCCAACTCGCGGCTTAATTAAAGTCGAATGAATCTCTAAATTTAATCTTCAGCTGCTTGCCGCCGACTTGTGCTTTGCATAATGAAAAACAAAGCACCTAGGAGCAATGCATTTAAATTAAGAACAGAAATTTAAATACGATAATACCCAGAAATGCAAATAATCGTCAAGTTTAAAAACGAGTAGAAATCGTGAAGTTTTCATACACTGTTGCACGAAAATCTATTTATTTATGTTAAGTAAATCTTCTAATATATACATAATAATGATTTAATGAATCCAATTGAATTATCATCACTTGTATGATTTATAAAATGGTTAAATTAAATGAACATATTATATTATGTTATACTTGAATAATTATGCACATAACCTTTTTGAGTTCGACATAATTTTTTAAAATTAAAAGTTATTAATTATATGATTATATTGATGCTGTTTTTGCGAAGTATCATTGAAAGCAATCAACGCATTACTGTTAAATTAATCAAAAATCTTAACTGCATAAAATATTGCAAAAATGAAATACAAAGTAATTGAAAGTAAGATAAGCACAACTCAAACAATTACATGTGGTGTTCCACAAGGATCCGTTCTAGGTCCACTACTCTTTTTGATATATATAAATGACATAACCGATCTTAAGTTACATGGTACCATACAGCTTTATGCCGATGACACGGTTATCTTCTATCACAACAAAAGTTTACAACAACTGAAAACGGAAATGCAGAATGACGTGACTAAACTTACAGAGTGGCTTAGACTAAACAAACTAACAGTAAACGAAAAAAAAAAATCATTTCTTAATTTTTAATAATAAGTCAAATTGTAATATTGAAATTAAAATGAATGGACATATTCTTCACAAGCAAAACTTTACGAAATACCTTGGTCTTATAATCGATGACAAATTATCCTGGAATCTACACATAGAAAAGATAATTTCAAAGATTTCACCCGTAATTGGAATTCTGTATAGATTCCAAGGAATATTAAATATAAATACATTATTGGCAATCTATTATGCATTTGTTCACTCTCACATATCGTATCTCTCGTGTATCTGGGGATTTGCTACAAAAGAATACATTAATCAATTACAAGTTTTACAAAATAGAGCAATCAGAAATTTACTTAAACTACCACTTGATACCCACTAAAGATATATATAAAAGGACAAATATTTTACCAATAAATATACTTCCTTTATATGAAATAACCTGTACAATAAAACAAATCGTTGATAAATCCTACCATTATAATACAACCTTTAAACTTAATAATGATATTCATAACCACAACACAAGACAAGCAAAAAATATAAATATCCCTAAAGTTAACACCACTAAATACGGAATACAATCCTTACAATATACATATAGCCTTCAATGCTTTAAATAACTTACCAGAACATTTAAAACTAGCTCCCAATATGAAAATAAAAAAATATTACTCTCAACTATATTCCAATAATCCCTCCTAAGTTTCGTTTCACTAACAATAATTTATGTAATTATTTTACTTCAGTGTCCTCATTTTCCTATTGTATATTATTATTATTATTGTTTGTTTACCTTTATGATGTGTTTTTCTTTTTTCCCTTAAGTTCCAATGTGTTAGTTTTTTATTTTCTTTTATACTATGTGTCTACTATGTTACTTAAGATATAATATGTTTGTTATTCTCTCATACTGCTGTTTATTTACATTTATGATGTGTTTTTCCCTTAGGTGATAATGTGTTTGTCTCTCTTTTATACTACTGTTTATATACCTTTATAATGTGCTCTTTCCCTTAAGCTATAATATGTTTGTATTATTTTTATAAATCCAATGTAACAATTTTTGGGATCTCAAAAATGAGTGTTCACAACACTCACGAGACTCCTATACAAAATAAAGATTTTTTATCGACGAAAGTATTGCCTACAATGTCTTACAGGTATATGCTTAAAAAATCAATCAAAGGCAATGAAAATATGTTAAGATCATATATTAATATCATTATAACTCATGGATAACATAAGGAAATTAAAACTTACAAATTTCACAGCTAAAAAATAATTAACCATCATGCCGTCTCTTCAAAGAGGTAGGCAGAAAGAATATACTGCTACACTATTCTTTCGTGACATAGTTATCTTGCTTCCTCAACTTTCATGTCATGCACGCACGTCGATTACTCCGACTCCTCACGTGGCCAACATTTAACGTTTGATTGATTTGTTATGCCACGTTTACAGTATTCCTTTATTTCTTGTTCCGTTTACGTCGTTTACATGTACTATTTTACCATTCTTTCTTCATTATTTATTTCCATGTATCCAAATCATCTAAATGATCATTTCATCATTTTTTTCAGAACATTTTCATTCGCTTTTGATATTTGCATTTGATACTCTATTACAATTTATACAGCATTTATGACATAATCGTCTATGAATTCTCATTTAATGTGATTTAAAAATGTATTCTAAGCTATGCTATCATTATTCTTACAGGAAACATATTTTTATAAAAATACATACCCGTCTACGTTTCAAAATTTGATTCAATGTAAATTTGTGTAAATAAAACCTCCTAAGTAGCTTACTACCGCAGAATACGAGCGAGAACTTGTATATTTAATCGCGTATATGTAAATTGATAATTCGTATTGTAGAATGTCGTAGAACTACGCGAAGCGCCGTGGTTCGTCGCTGTTTGTCGTATATCGTGGGTGGTAGCTATCCGGAGACGGGTGGTAGCTAGGCGGGAGACGGGTGGCGGGGGTTTACATTAGGTAGATTCGGTACCACGTGGGTCTTGTTCGTACTCTATAATCGCTAAAGCATGCTAATATTATGCTCGGAGAAAGGAGATAAGATAATTTATTACATCGGTAAAACATCAGAGTTAGTTAAAGGAACAATTTAATTAAATGCAAGAGCTAGGAATTAATTTGTATTTTTTCTGAGCTGATGACATTTTGCAAACGTCAGCTGAAGTATTAAATGAGTAGGGAGCTTATACAATGTTAAGTATTGTTATTTATTGTTTCTTGAACAATGATGTAAAACTCCTTATTAAATAATTAATATGAATGAGTACATTCTAGAAGTTTTATTATATTTTATGAATGACATGTTTCGTCTTGTTAAGGCATTATCAAATGTAGATTGACGTAAGTGTTTTAACGCAAGTGTTTTCCAATGCTATGATATATATAAACGACCCACAAAAAATGACAATGCACAATTACAAAAAACATGTAACTACGGAGACATTAAAAAAGGGCGGCTTGAATGTAGTATATTTTTTAAAAACAAGTAAATAGTTTAAAAAGTGTTATAATACAGGTATATTATATACGCCAATTAATTTTAAGTTATACACTTTAGAATATGTGTTGCTCCCCTTGTTCATTAATTGTTCCCTAAATTTGTAATTTATATATTGAAATTTAATAGAGTGCGAGGGTTAGAGAGTGCTAGAACGGTTAACCCCAGTTGGGAGGTATTAAAACCATGTACTTTGTAAATGATCAATAAATAAATAAAGATTTGTAGCCATTTTACGTCACATTTGATAATGCTTTTTAGACATGCGAAATATTTCATTCACATAATTTTAATAAAATTTCTAGAAAAAATACGTTTTCATTCGTATTAATTATGAAGTCTTGTTGTTTAAGACATGTTGTAATAACCGAGACGGTGTTATAAATGCGTTAAAAGCTAATTCAAAACGATACCTAATCAGAAAAAAAACATGAAAGGTAGATAATGTGCACAAAAACAGTACTTACTGATAGTATGTGTATATCATGTTTTTCTTACGCCTTCTGAGTAAATATATAGGCAAGGCAGATATGCATTGAAAATATTTCAAATTCAACTGCAAAATGGTTGTGGTCCGTTTAATATCCCTGTATATTTTTGTTATTACTATTTTAGCATAATGCAAAATTTGTACTATTATTTGTAATGCAAAATTGCATTTATCTGCCAACATAAAATAAATAAATGTTTGTCTTGCCAGAACTAATATGCATATTTATTAATGCACACATTAATTCATGTGGTTTTTTTTATATTATGTAAAAGTTATAGTATTGCTGATATAATTTTTAGAAAAGGATTTAACAGTATATAAATTAAATAACTGTCAATCAAACAATTACGTTGTCAACAATCATTATGTTAGTACATGTTCATAATTTTAAATCAACCACACTACATTTTGGCAGAGACTGTTCTGTAAATGATATGTAAGGGACATTCCAATACAATGCAATGTAAGAAGTAAGAAAAAATATATAAACATTTAAGTAATACAAATAAACATGGAACAATAACGTTTTTCTTTGAATGTGTTGTGTTGAGATGAAGCATCAATCAAAACAAAACAAATTAAATGTCTTGTTATGATAGAACCAGTGGAATTTTTAAAGATATCAATAGCGGAAATATCTAGTTTGCAACACGGGAATGTTTCATTTTAAAGTTATGTTGATTGCGTGTATACAGGAGGCAGATATTCATTGAAAATGATTGATGTTTAACATATACATATCATACAAATAATATCGCGTCTTTATTGGGTAAATTGCGATTTATTTTAGTATCGTCTAAAAATACACCTATTCAAATCGTTACACAACTGAATTCCTGGAGAGAACATAGCGAAATATGTTGAAATATCGATTGGCGCGGCTCGTGTGATGATTTAACGGTTTTTAAATTCATTAGCATCGGCCCTCCCTCGGCAATACTTTCATATTAAGTGAATAACGTATAATTTCCGGGAAAAGCTCTCCAGGAAGGCTTTACCTGTGAATATATTCAACGCTAAGCTCCACGCAGATAGGGCCGCTGTAATGGGCAATGGCCCTGTAATAAATAACTCCTACCCCGGCAGGAGAGCGGGAAGGGGATAAACGTGACTAACGATGGGTATGTCCAGCGCACACGTGGGGTTAAGTATCATTCCGACGTAATTATTACACGATAATCACATGAAAATGATACATCCAAAATTACTTGAAATACGAAAAGTAAAAAAAAAGTTTTTCTTTATTTCAATAAAATGACATTCAAAGCATTTAAAAAATAAATACTGAATAATTTAATTGGCCATAAGCTAGATGGTCTGATGATTTCAAGAGAGTGGCAGGAGGTCAATGGCACAGAGCGGCGAGAGATAGGGAGTTGTGAAAGTCGGGAAAGGAGACCTATGTTCAGCACTGGAAGACTAAAGGCTGATGATGATGATGATAATATTATAAAATTTAGAGTACATAGAAATGAAAAACCGCGCCGTTTATATGATATTTAATGGACATCTTCTTCTTCTTCCTCAAGTGCCCTGTCGGGTCCCCCCAACGTTGGCGATTACCTCGGCAAACCTGTTCCTTTCCTGCGCCGCTCAAAACAGCTCTTCCACACTTCGGATGCCGGTCCACTCCCTCACGGTTCGCAGCCAGGACATCTGTCTCCTACTGTTCTTCGATTTTCTCCTCCTATATCAGTTGGAGAAGGGTACTTTTCCCCATACAGTACATGATCCAGATGTGAAATATTCCGAACCTTGATAGTTGACAACAACTCCCTGTGTTCCCTGTAACTCTAGCTCGCCTCAGGACTTCGGTATTGGTAATCATATTTCTCCGGGGAATTCTGAGCATTCAGCGATAGAGCCACATTCAAATGCTTCCAGTCTGTTCTTTGAGTTGACTTTTAAGGTCCACGTTTCACATCCATACAATAAAACAGACCACACATAGCATTTGATCATTCTCTGACGGAGTTTCAAATTTATGGTATCATTGCAGAAGAGTGATTTCATTTTATTAAATGTAGCTCTGTAATGAACGTCAAACGTAAAAATACTTGAATGGAATTCCCAATCTTTATTTTGTGTTGAAAATGCATTGTTTAAGGTCCTACAATAAAAAATACATTAATCCTTTAATTTATTGTAGGTTGTTGCCTAATTGTTAACAATTAATCACTGGAAAACAGTAATTATATACAAAATTATCAGTTTGTCAGTAATTTCACTAGAAGCATGAGAAAAATAAATGTGCTTCTTTTCTATGCAATTAATCGATATCCAAAGTAGATTGATTTTGAATAAGGAATGCCATTCTCACTAATATAAAATGAAATTGCTACTACATTTAGATGGCTAAAATAACTTACAAGTGTAGTATAGACTAAAATAGAATAAGTAAAAACTTAATTTAAATAATTTAAATAACCTATCCAAAAAAGCTAGAATGGCAGCGCACAATGGTGTTCTTCTACCGACCCTTATGTATGGAAGCGAAGTATGCAACTGGCAAAAGAAGGATGAAAGTATAATAAATGCAGCAGAAATGAGATCTCTTAGACGAATGTGTGGATACTCTGTGTATGATAGAGTGTCGAATGAAAATATAAGAAGTGAATGCGGTGCGAATGATGGTATCATGAACAAAATAAAAGGATCATTAAGATGGTTTGGACATATGGAAAGAATAAATGAAGAAAGAATGGTAAAAAAATTATATGTTAATGATGTAAATGGAACCAGAAATAGAGGTAGACCAAGGAAAACGTGGCACGATCAAATAAATCAAATATTGAATGTCGACCAAGTGAGGAGTCAGAGAAATCGACGCGCGTGCATGACACGATGTATGAATGTTGAGGAAGCGAGAGAAATATGTCGGGAAAGAAAAGTGTGACAGTCCATTCTTTCTTCCTACCCCTTCGAGGAGACGGCGTGATGGTTAGTTAGTTAGTTTAATTTAAATAATAAATAGTTCGAATTTTAGGATCTTGGGAAAATCCGTGTAGCTCGTCTTTCTGGACCGATGTTTCGGAGATCGTTGCAGTCTCCATCTTTAGGGTGGTTATATGAAGATTCAGACAGAAAACCGTGAAAATCTACGCAATTTGAGAAATAATTTATTTTGGAACACAACGTACGCGATAAGAGGTATTTCAATTGACTTAAATCAGTTACATCTGGTAGCTGAAATTGCTTCCGAAGCACGAAGCAATTCGTTTTAATCAGTCTTCTACAGTTAACTTGGAGCAATTTATTGTACTTAAATTCAGGATGCAATGTGTAGTGGAGAATGAAGAATGAACCTCCGATGTTCAGTGATGTTTTTGCAAGTCACGGTATGCAGCTCGCGAGATAGCGGCTGTATTCAGCGCCTAAGATGGATGGAGGAAATTGGTTTTAAGGAAGACATTTTCCTACTTTCATGAAAAGAGAGTTTCCTTGTTTATTTTGTTCAGCAACAATTTTTTATGTTTTAAATTGGGAAACAGTTCTTATTGTCTGAAACTGTTTTTTCTATTTCATTATATTGAACTATTTTCACATTAACGTATATAAATATTATATACGTATATAAAATTTGTCTTTTTATTTTTTCATATACTTTGAATATACAACACTATTTAAATTACACATCAGACATGTTTCGGACAACCAGTACTTCTTCAGTGATACATATTATAAAGATACATATTTAAAATATTATAAAATTGATCATATGTATTTGAAAACAATTTTAAATATGTATCACTGAAGAAGGACTGGTTGTCCGAAATATGTCGGATATGTAATTTTAATAGTGTTGTATATACAAAGTATATAAAAAAAGAAAAAGACAAATAAAATATCTGCAACACTAAGTATGGCGAACATAGAAGAAATTATGTAAAACTTCATATTAAATAATAAATACATTATATCATTAATAATGAATGCATTATAAAAATCCTTAATAGCATTGTTGTGATAATAATTGTATTCTACCAAGGTAACTGAAATTTTATATGGAAATTTATGGAAGCAAACCATGGAACTGGCAAAAGAAGGATTAAAGTAGAATAAATGCAGTAGAAATGAGATCTCTTAGACGAATGTATGGTTACTTTGTGTATGATAGAGTGTCGAATGAAAATATTAGAAGTGAATGCGGTGCAAATGATGGTGTTATAAACAAAATAATGAAAGGATCATTAAGATGGTTTGGACATATTAGAAAAAATTAATGAAGAAAGAATGGTAAAAAAAGTATATGTTAACGATGTAAATGGAACCAGAAATAGAAGAAAACCAAGGAAAATGTGGCACGATCAAATAAATCAAATATTGAATGTTGACCACGTGAGGAGTCAGAGAAATCGACGCACGTGCATGACACGATTTATAAATGTTAAGGAAGCGAGAGAAATATGTCAGGACAGAAAAGTGTGGCAGTCCATTATTTCTGCCTACCCCTTCGGAGAGACGGCGTGATGATTAGTTAGTTAGTTAGTTTATATCCCTACCAATCTTCTGTAATTACATTTACCTTTAAAATGTCATCTATAAATAATTTAAATAGATTATTACTTCCATTTCAGCGCTTTTTCCTCTATCCATATGGTAGTGACAGTTTAATAGCACTGTTTATATCCCAAGCGGCCTGTTGGTGTTCAATACCAGGGAGGGGTATATCTATGTCTGTAGTTGAACTGTAGTGGGTGGTATATCTCCGGGTATACCCGAACTGACATTGCATCCATGATTTACGGCACAAGCGAACGTCAGGTGTCATCCGAAGATATGCGGGATATACGAGTATTTCAAACGGATTTTCCGATACGAAGCGTAGCTGAACCGGCAAACTTTTAATAGAACTCACAACCAACGAATTGAAAAATCGATGGAATTCATAATTGCCTATGCAGTTTATAAGGCTATTATATTTGAAAATTTTCTAGAAGTTTCGTTATATTTTTTTGATACTATGCAATGGATTGATACTATGCAATTTTTGATTGATACTATGGTGGTTTGACATATTTAAAAATAAAATTTAACGCCTTTCACTAAGTGTAAACCACTTTATTCATTAAGTAGCGCCAACCGGTTTCACTCTGTGGCGAGCTTCTTCAGAGCTATACACAAACTATAGCCGTGAGGAAGTTCGCTACAGAGTGAAACTGGTTGGCGTTACTAACTCAATAAAGTGATTCATACTAAGTGAAAAGTGTTTAATTTTATTTATTATAGTTTATGGGAAAAACGTGTTTTGTCTTTCTAAGACATTTGGTAATTCCATAGTGTTAATGCCTTAGCGTTCAATAAATTAAGTAATTACTAAAAAAATATGACTTACTTCTAAATTCTAATTCCTTTTGTTCACTAAAGTAAAACATTGATTAATGTTCTAGGTGCTAGTCTTTGAAAAAACTTTAAGATGGAAATAATGAGTTAAGGTAAAATGACGAAGAAAGTGTACGTTAATGACGTGAATTAAATACAAACGCATGGAAGACCGAATAAAACTTGGAAAGACCCAATCAATCTAATTTCAAATATTGAGTACGCTAAATAAATATTATACGTCTTGATATATAATATACATACTCGTATAATGTTGCGGTTCATATAGTTGTCACTCGAACTGTTCTCATTTTTAATTCTTTTTTCATTCGATTAATGAAATATTAATGGATCATTCGCGTATTAAATTGCTGAAAAGGGGGTCAAGGATGTATTAAATACAGTAATTGTATACAAAATGATACAATTATAATGAGGGTACTAACATTTACGTGGATCTAATTCAACTGAAGTCACACCAAAACATTAAAATGGGCTGTCACGCGATTGTTAAAAGATTCCAACCATGAAATATCATAAATATGTGAATATTAACATCCACCATTGACAGTTTTGAGTATTTATACATTGAAAACACAATAGTTTGAGATTATTGAGTATTGAATTAATAATACAACTTCAACCTATGAAGCGAAATTTTTTTTTACTTTCGTATGAGTCACTTAATTTATGGTGTGGCATTATTAAAATAATATTAACACACTTTTACATGACTTCATTTTTTTGTTCACGTCATGTTTTGTCAGGATTACAAATAAATCTGAAGTTCAGTTTTTTAATATATTTTGTAACTCTGACGAAGCTCCGGGGGCGCGAAACTGGTTAGTTTTAACAAAAAAATAAAGTAATCCATTGTTTTGGGGGAAACACTTTGATATTTTAACATTATTAATACTGTTTTAATATCAAAATTAAATTAAAAACACTGTTTTAATATCAAAAATTGAGTTTATTGTAACACCTGACGATGGTAACATCGGTTACCGAAACAGCTGTCACGACGATTTTATAAAAAATAAACTAATTTTTTGACATTAAAACAGTGTTTTTAATTTATCAGTGAAAAAAATAAAGTGGTGTAAGCACTTGTAAGTGTGTTAATATTATTTTTATTCATAATACACCATCATTATTCTCAGCGTTACAACCCTCGGGGGTCTTATTTTACTCATGTCTCTGAATGCAACCTTGCAGTTTTGTTGCCTTAGGGCTCAACAGTCTACCATAATACCATCCAATCATCGCAGTTCATCAACCAATTCACTTAAAACATAGAGGCTTATCAGAATTATTTATCATTCATTAATTCATGTGTTCAAGTTCATTTTGTTCGTAAGCCTTTCACCAGCTCTGCATTTTCTATGTATATCGGCGTTAGACTATCAAATCAATATCTATTACATATTCATTCAATACTTATGTTAGAATTAATAGATTAAAAAAATAAAGTATAACATAAAAAAAAATTTAAACACCGACGAAAGATAAAAACGAGCCGAATGTGTTTATAAATTATTAATATTATATCTCAAAACAGTATAAAAATATATTTAATATTTAAATATGTTCAATAAACAAAGTTATAAATATTAATAAAAACTAATACGAATGAAAGCACCTGTTTTCTATAAGTTGTATAATAATTTAAGGGAATAATATGTTTCGCTTGTCTCAATCATTATCGAATGTTTGAAAATGATTTAATTAATAAAGGCTTCATATACTATTTTCCAACTAAAAATACTATGAATCAAACTGAATACCTCACCGTTGATACAGAAGCTGCAATTAATAAAATTAAAACAAATAATATTATACAATGATACGTTATTTCGGATATACTTAGAAACAAATGACATCTGTTTATTAACATTACAATAATAAATACGTAAACAAAGTTCGATTCGTTAATTCCTCATAAATTATAATAAAACTTCTAGAAAACAGACTTTTACATTCGAATTGATTATTTAATATGGAGTTTTAAACCATTGTTTAAGAAGCAATAAATATTTATAAAAACATCTGTTTTAAACAAGTTCTATTACGGTTTATTATAAAATGACTAAACACTTCTTTCTAAATAAATAATACGAATGAAAACGTTTATTTTTTAGAAGTTTTTACATAGTTTATGGGAATAACATGTTTTGCCTTGTTTCATTGTTCAAGAAACAATACAAATTAGTCGCGAATATTCATATATTCTATTATTAGAACAAAATCAAATCATTTATTTTATTCATATTATTGTATCGAAAATTTGAATTAATTATATAAGCGATTTTAATTTTGCGTACAAAGAGAATTTATTTTACCCATTTAATAGAAGAATTACTCATCCGTTTTCAATACGCCATAAAATTATGAAATTAGTTTATTGCATAAATTCAATATGTTCTCTCTATGACAATTTTTCTCTCAAAGCAGCCTGCAGTGCATGCAGTGCGCAGTGCCATTTGGCAAATTCCATAATCCATTCAAATCTAATAATTATTATGCACTCAGCAATTGCATAGTTTGTTCTGTTAACGATCTGTCACCGGCAGCTGGGGAGTTTCATTCTATTCACGATGGTATGGTAATAACACACGAATATATTGAATGATGGACCAAATTGTCTGTGCGTGATCTATTGTTTCAAGTTGAAATGCTCTCTGAAGTACCCCACTGAAACTACGAAATTATTCATAATTTAAAATAAACACATTTCGAGTATATCTACTTTTACTTTGGTAAAATTCTTTATTTAAAATAGATAATCGTGAAAATTCATACATTGAAATAAAATAATACATATTTCATATCGTTCTTTCGATGATGAAGGTATTGTGTAAGTTTTATTTCTTGAACAACGATGTAAAGTTACGTATTTTAATGAGTGTTTATTAAAGTTGTAGTACTTTTTGCTCCTTGTGGGAAGCCACCCGTACAATTGGGTGCGAAAACTTCTCTGAGGGTGTCCATCGCTGCTCTCCATGATGGAACTTCGGATTTAATTCCTTGCCACCACGTAGCTGCGATGTCCTGGAGGAGTAGAGGTAGACCTTCCAAAGCCCGTTCGTCGGAGATCCCCTCGAAATCCTTGAAGATTGTCGCCGTCCTGATGAAATCTTCAACTTTCTGTATGTCTCTGTCACCATTGAAGCGCGACGTACAGTGAGCGAAACTCCTCTTCGGTTGATTCCCAAGAATCAGCTCGAGCTGGTCAGCAGATATCTGGAGTGCCATCTCAGCTGGTAAGGCTGAGCCGTTGCGTCTAGCCATTGTGCACTTTTATCACTTATCACTAATTTCAAATAAAGTTCAAAACACGAATTCCATTTCACTTTTAACAGTCATAAATCACATTTGTCAATAGTCCTTTCCTAACATATATCGTCAACCTTTTTCCAATAGTTCAACACAATTTTCACATTCACTGATTGTTCATCAAAATTACAATCTTTCGGCAGATTTTTGAATGCAAAACAGATTATCTATTATTTCCAACACAGTTTATACACTTTCACTGATTTGACTTTATTTATTTTTCATCGAAAATCCACAAATTTCGGCAAAATTAACAAACTTAATTGTTCTTATAACACAAATATCCGATTCCTTTACGAATTCAATTGATTTGTCTAATCTATTCCTCGAAAATCTTCAAATTTCGGTAGAGTTTGCAATTACAAAACTACTATTTGACAACAGTTCGATTACTTTTAACACTTTCACTTTATACGTTAACACATTTATACGTTTTCACTGATTTTAATCATTAATGTTTATTAAGAATTCACTGTTTTCGTCAAAGTTCTCAATTTTAACGCACGTATTTCACTACCGTTTTGTTATTTTTAAATTCACGATCGACGGTTTCGTACCGCTGCATCGGGGCGAGCACCCTTAACATTTTTTGTTTGCACTTTTATTGTTTCCTGGAATTTCGTTTCCAACAGTTGACCGTTCGCTATCGTTCGGTTTTAGAGAATTATGTTAATTACTCAATATTTTTGCAACACGCACACGCGTGATTTCTATCATTTCGTTCTCTGATTTGAAACTTTTAGTCCATTTTATTCATTTTACGACTCTTTTATTATTTATTGTTATTATCCATATACGCACATTTTTGCGTTTCAATTTTCAACATTTTAATCGCGACTCTAATTATTTTATTTTTACGCGAAATACACTAAGCTATATAGAATGCCGCGAAGTTGGGCGCCATTTTTGTAGTACTTTTTGCTCCTTGTGGGAAGCCACCCGTACAATTGGGTGCGAAGGAATGATCTTCGATAATAAAACCAAGGGTTGGTTAAGATGTTTATTGTGGGTTCATTCTACATTTAGTGCAATCGTGACATAAACAAAATACATTTATTACAGTCGGGAAACATTAACATTACTTGTGTCGTCTTTCTATAACTAACACAGAAAACTGACTAAATCCGTCAGCGACAAGATCTTAGCATTACGGGACATCGGCTTACTGGGTAGAGGCCGGCAAAAGGTTCATTTTAACATAGGACGAAGGCGGGTGGTTCGGGTCTCGGATTTGTCCCCGGCGTCGAAGAGCCGCAGGTCCTCTCAGGAACGGGGTAGCGTATTGCGCGGTGGGTTATTCCGAGGAGGAATATTACGTCGCAGTGTTATCACCGAAGGGTGGCGATAAGAGCTATCCGCTTCCTATTCTGTCGATTTACTTGGCGCTCGCAATGGACGTAGCTCAGGCCAAGGGAAACTTCGTATTCAAATACCAGGGGTCCCTCCCTGTTCCACCTTACGAGAATACAATTATCTCTACAGGTTCCTCTTTTCGGGTCCTCCCTTGGAGACGTCGCGCTACAACGGAGCGCGATAGGTCTCTCTTCAGGCTGATCCGACCGACGCTGTGGTTCCTTCCGTGCCTTCCCTTGGAGACGTTACGCTACTACGGAGCGCCAGAGATCTCTCTTCAGGTTGGTTTCAGGTTCCTCCCTTGGAGGTGTGGCATTATTACGAATGCGAGAGGCCTCTCTTCGGGTTCTTCCGGGTCTTCCCTTGGAGACGTTACGCTACTACGGAGCGCTAGAGATCTCTCTTCAGGTTGGTTTCACGGTTCTTCCTTTGGAGGTGTGGCATTATTACGAATGCGAGAGGCCTCTCTTCAGGTTTCTTCCGCCCGGTGCTGGGGCTCGTCCCCAACTGTGGCTTCGGGCTGCCCTAGTATGGCTTATAAAGGGCTTCTGGAGCTCTGGATCTTCGTCCCCTCCACTCTGCTGATGATGATAGCAGCGCCGCTCTGGGGATAAACTTTGGGACTAATATTTATGGTATCAGCGCCAAATCGAGTTGAATATGAACTAATCTTGATGAGGTCAGCGCCAAATCGGGTTAAAGGTGAACTACTATGCGGGTGGGCAGCGCCTCGTCGGTGAACGCGTGAGACATCCTTCAGACATTAGCGCCTCTACTGGATAAATCGCGAACTATTCATTAGGGGATGATATCCGTAACGGCTGGTTCGCTCGAGGGAGAGTTTTAACGGCTCGGGTAAGCGCTCGGGTGTCTCCGGAATCTTGGTTCGGCAATGCTCGGGATCTAGGCCCGTGGGACTGCGTGCGCGGCGGCCGGCGGGAGTATCCAGATGTATGTCTTAATATTTGGAGTTTGCTGGGTGCGCAGATGAATATAAAATTTTCGAAATTTCCGTCTGGTTACATCGTATTGTTTTAATTAAATAATTTTCTTCTTCTTCGAGCCAATGGCCAGTTTTTCTTTTATATGATGAGAATAATATTAAACTGGTTTTATATCCAAATCATTACTTGCCATTGCGGTGGAAGTTTTGGCTGAGTTTGTGTCATTTTCAGGGGCGCCAGGTGTTATAGTTTAAGAAATAATACACCTGAAGACATTTTGATGTTTTCCAATATTATATTTTTTATCAGATCTAAGATTTCGAAAAATCTTTTTCATTTTTTGTTATTTTTCTTTTCTAAGTGCCGTCTCTTCTGCGAAGTTTGGCGATCATAATGGCTCTTTACACCTCGTTGACTGCAGCCCTGAACAGCGATGTGGTGCTACTTTTGAACCATTGTCTTAAATTGTACAGCCAAGAGATTCTTTTCAGACCTGGTCCTATTCTCTTTGGTATTTTTACCTGAATTATCAGTTGTAGGAGTTCTGTGTTCTGCCAGTTGGTACTTATAGTCTTGGAATTGTTCAAACAAAGTGCCGAGAAACTACGAGTGACCCAAAGAACCATGAAAAGAACCATGTTAGGAATAAGCCTAAGAGACAGAGTCAGAAACGATACGGCGAGAGAAAAAACAAAGGTCACTGACACCATCCACCGGGTGGCGACTCTCAAATGGATTGCGACTCTAAAATGGATGGCAGGTCACGTAGCCAGAAGCTCAGATAAAAAATGGTCAAGAAGACTGCTGACTTGGAGACCGTGAACGGCAAAGCGAAGTGCAGGGCGACCGCAACTACGGTGGAAGGATGATCTTAACAGACACGTCGGAATAACCTGGATACAGTCTGCACAAGACAGAGTGACATGGAAGTGAATGGAGGAGGCCTCTGTCCAGGAGTGGATGGGAATAGGCTGAGGAAGAAGAAGAAAAAGGAATTGGTATTTTTCTTCTCTCATTACGTGACCAAAGTATTACAATTTCCTTGTTTTAACAATGTCGAGCAACTCTAGATGCTTTTTCATCCGTTGGAGAATAATCTCACGGCAAACTCTGTATTTTTTTGTTATACTTCTTCTTCTTCAAGTGCCCTGTCGGGTCCCCCCAACGTTGGCGATCACCTCGGCGAACCTGTCCCTGTCCTGCGCCGCTCGGAACAACTCCTCCACACTTCGGATGCCGGTCCACTCCCTCACGTTTCGCAGTCAGGACAATTGTCTCCTACAGGGCTCTCGGCGTCCCTCAACTTTCCCCTCCAATATCAATTGGAGAAGGTGGTACTTTTCCCCAGATGAAATTTTCCGAAACTTGATAGTTGATAACAGTTCTCTGTCAACTCTAGCTCACCTCAGGACTTCGGTATTGGTAACCATGTCTTCCAGTCTGTTCATTGAGTTGACTTTTGACTTTCGTTATACGAGTAACATTAATATGTTGAAGACGGATATAACCTTTTTGGAATCGATCGTGACACACCCTTGCGTTTCTCTAACTTATTAGCGAATACTGAGGAGTGGTTTTCACCCGAAAAGATAATGACTACTGCGAAAATAGTATATTTATCCCGTACCTGACTAACGTCGCAATACAATCAGAGCATGTCACGCGAGGAGCGTGCGGTTTAATCATTGCGAGATTTACCTTGCTCGTTCAAAATTCGTGGAAATTCTACATACAAATTTTAATCTACATAATAGGGAGGGACATTATTTTAATTGAATTAGTAGGGGAGAGGGTGGACGGTTCGAACACGAGGAGCCTTTGAACAGACAAAATATTTTGGCCAAATATCTATTTTTCATACATTTGCTTATTTTTTCTTAATGGCAACATTATTGTTTATGGCTGTCACTGACAGGGGAACCCCATTTTGAATTCACTTGACTTGTAGGTGTGATCGTTGACAGTTGTGAATTTTGTTAGAATAAAACCAAGTTGTTTAAAGTACTTTTCTATAATAGACTTTAGTCAATCTGTTTTTGCTGCGAAGAACGTTTATTACAACATATTTTACACGCGTATAAATATAAGTAATTTTATTAGAAACTCACTTTTTAATACTTAATTTTAAATGTTTTTGAAAAATGACAGCCTGAGGAGGTTTTGAACAATGTCTTTGAGGAGCCTTTGAAAGCTGTCCAAAACCTCCTCAGAATGTTCATAACCTCTATATATTAAACTACACCAACCTAGTGTCAGCGGGGGTACAGCCCGTGCAAAAAACATTTATTAAATTTCCTTATTAAATTTTTTCAGCATTTAGTATGCGTTAAATTGAGTATTTTTGTGTTTTTTTTTTAAATATTGGCATTGCAAAGATTATTTGAAGACATTAATGATTTTTTCTTATATTTTTGTCCTTGTTTTATATCTAAAAAACACGCTATTTATGCGTCGTTCAAAGCCTCCTCAATTTCGTTCAAATCTACCCCAGGTTGGGGAAGGTTTGAACAAAATTCGACCTCGCGTAGAAAGTCATGAACGTTAAATATATATTTTTTAATACCTTTAATTTATTTAAAAACTGTTGACCACGTCCGTGGCTAGTATTTGTAATAAAAATAATATTTTTAATTTAATATTTTATCTTCAATATTTCAGAAGATATTAATATTGTTCAAACCCTCCACCCTCTCCCCTATTAACTAGCAAGTAAGTAACACACATAACAATTGATTTATGATATTAAAAAAATACAAAATGTATTTTATGTTTTATATCATATAATCGCTTTTAAATTAAACAAAATTTTGCAATTTTGTTACAATATATTGAGATAATAAATAATGTTAGAATTCAATAATGAATTTAAATTACAAGCCTGGACATTTTAACGGAACACTTAGCCTATTTTTAAGTTTGGATAATTATTTTTAAATATAGGAATATAATAGAACATGCAACTGTCAAAAGAAGGGTGAAAGTAGAATAAATGCAGTAGAAATGAGATCTCTTAGATGCATGTGTATATACTCTGTGTATGAAAGTGTGTCAAATAAAAATATAAGAAGTGAATGATGGTGTAATGAACAAAATAATGAAAGGATCATTAAGATGGTTTGGACACAATTAAATAATGAATGAAGAAAAAAATAATATGTTAACGATATAAATGGAACCAGAAATAGAGGAAGACCTAGGAAAACGTGGCACGATCAAATAAATCAAATATTGAAAATCGACGTGCGTGCATGACACGATGTATGAATGTTAAGGAAGCGAGAGAAGAATTTCAGGAAAGAACAGTTTGGCAGTCTATTATTTCTGCCTACCGCTTCAGAGAGGCGGTGTGGTGGTTATTTAGCTAGTTAGTTTTAACTTATTGAGAGCTTAGGCATTAACACTGGAATTTCATAGTAATATACTTATGAAACGGAAAAAAACTTTGTTTATTTTCCACAAAATATTAACAAATACTAAAAAACACGACATGTTTCGGAGGATACCTCCATCTTCAGGTGTAAATATATAATAAAAACTAAACAAAGAGAGCCTAATATAAAAAAAAACGCATTTAAAATTCGATACAAAAATAGTTAGTTATATAGACTAAAATAAAAATAGATGGATAATCCGTTGTTTTGGCGGAAACACTTTGATATTTTAACATTATTCACTGTTAAATTAAAAACACAGTTTTATTATCAAAAAAATAGTTTATTTTTACGAATTGTGCTAAATGTTCGGTAACCGATGGTAACATCGGCTGTCGCAACGATTTTATAAAAAATAAACTCAATTTTTGATATAAAAACAGTGTTTTTAATTTAACAGTGAAATAAAACAGATAGTTAGTTTTAGTTTGGGAAACCCTCTCATCTTTCCTGTTTCCTTTTCTTTTGATAATGCATTCAATACTTTTATTTCCATGTGGAATTCTTTGATATAAAGATACAGCACAATTCGTCTTAGAGGTCTTATTCTTTTGTCAGTTCGATGTTTCACTTCTGTACATTTTCGCAGTTTTCCGACACATATTATTATCGAGTGTGAGCGCTGCGCGGGTTTCCTATGGTGCAGGTGTATTTAAGCACCCTGGTATTAGTAATTAGGGCACGTATGATCATGAAATCCCTGGGGCTGTATTCTATTTTTTAACACGTTAACTGCCGTGCTACAGCATCAGATTGCGATCAGCCAGCTGGCGCCCCCGTACCCGCCCCCAGCCTGACTCAGCGGTGTCCCTGCCCGTCATTGTGCGCGTGTAGGTACTGCTAATTCGGATTAATTCGTGATGAGCCAACAATTCCTATGTACCTATCCCTCTTGGCCATTATGATAATTTGTGCAGTGGTTTTATTTATTCATTAAAAATTTTGAAATGCTTCCTAAACCTCGTCCTTTGTCCTACATGCCAAAACTGTACTCCACATTTTTCCCCCATCCCGCATTTGTCTCCTCTGCCTCTCCTGTTCTTCCCGCTGTATATTCCTGTGGTGTATCATTCTTTTTATATTTTATATAATGTTCCTAAAATGTTCATGTATTATATTTATATTATGCTTATTTATTCAATAAAGTACAGCGGAGCATAGCAAGTAAGATGGGGTAGATTTAATGTGGTCTGGCACCCCCTTGTTGCTGCCGTCTTTAAATGTAAGTCCTGGATGGACCGGTACAGGCCCAGGGAGTGTACGAGCGAGGCTGACAAAAGGGCGCCGCTACGCCCTATAACAACCTCGGGTATGTGGCGGGAACTTCTATGTTCCTTTAAAAAAAAATCCTATGTACCAGAGGTGTGCAATACTTTGATGATTTAATTGGACTGACGAACAACTTCAGTGTCAGACTGGCAACAGCTATGACTGCCACACCAAAGTTAGAACCCCAGCGATGACAGTGTGAAAAAACGCTGCCTTTGCTCTATTATAAATCACGTGACAATAAAATTGGCGATAGACTAGTTACCCCTTATATGTCATGGAAATTAATAGCTAAAAAAATGTACACAGTAATTGGTTCAAATAACTTGTGAACACAAATGTATAAAGCAACCGGAAACTACCACATTTAAGGCCCAAGTGGCATCACAAGAACCAGCAAAAATGCTAATAGACTTTGCTGCAAACCAATCCCTAGGATTTAAACATCAAACAAATACTTCTAAATAGTCCATTATTTTGACCGAAACACTATGATACTTTAATATTTTAAACTGTTAAATAGGAAACTTTGTTTTATGTTTCACAATTGTATTTTTATTTTACGCGACATACAAAGTAACCCCTGATGATGTCAACATAGGTCGAAGAAACAGCTGTAAAATAAAAATACAATTGTGATACATAAAACAAAGTTTTTTAATATAACGGTTTATAAATACTTCTAATGTAACAGGGTTGTTTTTCCTTGATATTATATAATTTCTCGACACGTGACACACTCATCGCTTCATATGTTTTTTGCATGCGCTATCTCACCTACAATATCCACTCTCTTGATATTTTATTTCGAACCTGATCTCGAATGCTGATCCCAGAATAACCCTCTCCCACGGTTTGCGGGTAGATCGCATGCGTCATGGACTTTTCTCTTAAAATTCACCGAGATTTTCGGGTCCCGTAGGATGTAACTAAACGTGCAAAACGACTCCTTGATCCGATTGATTCACTTGAAATTCTGAGCTTTGTTTAGGTATATTATAAATCTACTTATCTTAATTTATTACACCTTTTTTACTGCCGATTGTCTGAGCTCCTATCATTATCATTAACAGGGAAATTAGAAAATTAATCGCCCCAACGAAAAAACGAACAGTGTTGAAACCTGTCTAAAAAATATTTAATGAAGTGAATTTACTTTAACATTTTTATTTATGGGAATTTTGAGAACGACAAATATAATTTTAAATGTACAATATTTAGTTTAGATAAATAGAGAAACCTTTTCACATGCAAGTGTACGCAATTGGTATGAATGCACGTTTGTACATTCTATGTAACTACCCCTCGGTAGCGTGCCGCCAGTCATGAAATAGGTTGGGGGCGGTTGCTGGGACATACGAGTATGTTGTCAATTTTACATTAAAATTAGAGTAGGTACTATGCATTGCGAAGTGGAATGGGGCTAATTCGGGTAAATTTTCATCCCTTATATACAATAAAAAGTAAACTCACTTTATTTTATCATAGTAGTAAAGTATAATCTGAATAAATAAATAAAAAAATAAAAACGTACGAAAAACTATTTCAAAATCTAACTATTTATTATATAAACTAAATAAACTATGATAACTGACCATCATGCCATCTCCCCGAGGGAGTATACTGTAAGAATGGACTGCTATATTGTTCTTTATTGACATATTCTTTTATTTGTAAAAACAAATTGTTGTTAGTTAATTAATACGGATGAAAACGTCAGTTTTCTAGAAGTTTCATTATATTTTATGGGAATGACATGTTTCGCCCTTATAAGGCATTATCAAATGTTTCATTATCGATCACATTTGATAATGCCTTAGAAGGGCGAAACATGTCATTCCCATAAAATGTAATAAAACTTCTAGAAAACTGATGTTTTCATTCGTATTAATTAATTAATATGGAGTTTATATCATTGTTCAAGAAACAATTGTTGTTAGTTGTTTGTTGTTCTTAATAATAATAAAAAAATAGAATAAAAATGTTGCGTTAATGTGTGACTTAAAAGTTATGGCATAAAATAATTATATTAAAAAAATAATTAAATTATAATAGTAATTAAAAATATTTCATTAATTCTCAAAAAACTTTTCAGAATTACCAAAAATAATTATGTCAAGATTTTATTCTGAAAACCGATTTCTGAAAAAAATTATATATCATTACCAATTTATATATTATGTGATATTTATTATAATCTTTAAGGTTTGTACATTAACGTTAAATTTATTATTAAACGTTAATATAATATACAGACCTCAAGTCAGCGTAAGTCTCTTGTTCGGGCTGTAAACGTCATCGCAAAAGTTAGTTCCTAATTATAATTATAGTCACAAGTACCCCTAAATGGAGAATTTATGTTCGGGTTATACACTAATGTCTGCAATTGACTGGTGCTAATGCCGCTCTTAGAGGGAAACTTTAGCCCTGGCCTGATTGTATTCTGCTTATCAAATATCGTCTGAATAATGAATTATTTTTGCTTTCATACAAATTGCTTACGTGGGGCATAAAATATACTTTACTTACTTAATTAGACAGCCATTGTCGTCCACTGCTGGATATAGGCCTCCCCCATACTTCTCCTCGTATCCCTGTCTTGTGCCTTTTGCATCCAATCGCTAGCAATTCTTCCAATGTCATCGGACCATCGTGTGGGGGGTCTTCCTCTTTTCCGTTTGTCTTAGCGGGGTCTCCACTCTACCACCCTTTTGATCCATCTATCGTCTGGCCAACCTGGCACATGTCCCGAAAATGACCATTTAAGCTTCGCTATCTTTGCGACGACATCTGTTACTCCCGACCTTCTACGTATTTCAGTATTTTTTATCCGGTCTGAGAGTCTTACGTGTAGTATGGCTCTTTCGCGTTTCGAGACACGGAGCCTCCTTATAGTCGACTAGGTGAGGGTTAGCGTTATATAATTAATTAAAAAATATAATAAATTACTTATTTCACCATCACCATCATCAGCGTTAAACCCTTGGTGGGTCTAAACTTCCTCCAAGAAAGGACTCAATCCGGTCCTGACTCAAGCCGCAACTTTCTAGTTTACTGCCCCAGAAATCCAACAGTCTGCCACGTCACCATCCAACCATTGCAGTGTCGGCCTGCCTACGCTTCTTCACTTTACTGGGTCATTAAACGACACTATTTTGGGGGGATCCAGATTCCCTATGCGATATGATCTAGCCAGAGTAATAACTAACTAACTAACTAACCATCACGCCGTTTCCCCAAAGGATGGATCACCACATTGTTCTATCCTGACATAACTCTCGCACTTCTTCTACATTCACACATCGTGACATGAACGCTCGTCGATTGTTCCTACTTCGAACATGACCGCCTTTCAGTAATTAATTAATTTGGTCATGCCATGTATTCCTTGGCCTTCCTCGACTTCTTTTTACATTAACACTACTTCTTTATATCTTTTTAACCATTCTTCCCCCATCCATTCGTTTCATATGTCCAAAACATCTTAGTGACCCTTTTTTGATTTTAATTATCACACATTCATCTGCCTTACACTCCTTTCTTACTTCATCATTAGATAATCTATCATAAATTGTTTTTCCGCACATTATTCTTAGTGACCTCATTTCTACAGCATTTATCCTAATTTCATCATTCTTCTGCCAATCCAAGCTTCACTTCCATACATAAGGGTCGGCACTAGAACTCCATTGTGCACTGCTATCTTTTCTTCAGTCGATATATTTCAATTTGCGATAATGACTTTGAGTGCACCATTTATTTTGTTTCCAGCTCCAACCCTTCTTCCGATATCTTTCTCCATTTTTCCATCTCTTGTAAACATGCTTCCCAAGTAGATAAATTCGATAACTTGCTCTAATTTCTCAGACTCATATGTTGTTTAAATAAACTAGACCACTGTTAAGTCCTGACATGTAGTAGATCGTAGAGCTCTGTGTTGAATCTTTTTCTCCATGTCTGACCATCCTTAATGGATCAGAGTTCAATTTCATTTCGAAGCAGTTTAGTTTCGTTTCATCTGTTAAAACTGGTCTAATCAATGTTTTATATAAATGGGTCTTTGTTTCTCTGGATATTAGTCTAGAAAATGAAATATTTCACTAACCTTGAACGACATAACAAAAAACATTTATTATAAACTTTTCGAGAATGTCACGAAAGGTGTTTCGCCTACCGATATAAGCATTATCAGGTGTTACAAACAACTGAAGGTACAAAATAAAATTTGTTATATTTATGGGGCAAAAAAAACATTTTAGTGATTAGTCATAGCTAAAATTAAGTATGTGAAAATTGTTGACAATTTTATAAACAAATATTGTAAATTTCTTCTATATTCGCCTTTACTTTGTGTTGTGGATTTATATTTGAATAAATATAGTTACACTTTGTATCATTTTTACTGAACTCAGACATGTTTCGGTTACAAGTAACCTTTATCAATGAAATTTTTAATTGTATCTCAATAGAGACGAAGAAACAAACTGGAAACTGAATATGGATGATCAAGGTGTTTACAGGACTTATGACCTGTCATTGGTTGGGTTAAGCGCACGCTTTATGTAATTACACACATTCCCCATTCCACCAGTCTCTATGATCATCCATATTCAGAGTTTGTTTCTTCGTCTCTATTGAGATACAATTAAAAATTTAAATTAACCACCCACAGGTGAAAATCCAGGATTCGTATACAGATATAAGTATACATTTCACAAATATTCTTTATCAATGAATTCAATAAAATTGTATTCATTGATAAAGGTTACTTGTAACCGAAACATTTCTGAGTTCAGTAAAATAAAAAGTGTTGTAAAACAAAGTATAACTATATTTATTCAAATATTATAAAGGTGGGAAAAAACAGTGATCAGAATGACCAATTTTTCATTAAAGGAATTAATAACTATTTTCACACTCAAAAAGTGTACAATAAAAAAGTGATATTAATACTCGTATAGTGTTGTGAATTTAACACGTCTAGAAAACAGATGTTTCATTATTATTAAATAATGCAACTTTTTACTTACAAGCGCGTTTTCTATACCAACTCGACCGATATCTTATTTTGCATATGCCCTTCATAAGAAGTGTCTTGAATAATAAATAATGAATTTTGCACTCTCCCCTGTTCGATATAATTTATAAACTGGTCGGGCGTGGCGCCAATTATTGTTATTGTAGGCCTTGCCATTACCTAAATGTTTTCCGAATATGAAACTCGAGACACACACGCAAAACCTTTTGGCAAGATCCACTGAAAAACAAAAAAGATTTATTATTCCCTATACATCAACGGTACATGTCTTGGCACGTTTCATTTTCTTATTACTTTTGTTTGTGAGACAATTATCTTCTCAGAAATGTGAAAGGCAAACATAATGTATTATCACCAAAAGTTTCATGTTTATATCATAAAAATAACAGATTGATTAATTTAATACACATATTGGGGCAGAATAGCTTCCTTGTAACATTGAAGACAGGTCCGAATACTGTGGTTCCTGCTTACAAAGATTACTTGCCCCAAGTGAAATGGGACATTTCAAAGAGTAAAAAAAGAGAGACAAAGCGTTTTATTTTAAACCGTTAAAATGTTTTTGTTTTTCATCCACAGTTTTCGTTTATAAGTTTATATGGTATTTACGTATTACTCTTCAGTAATAAAAAAAGTCCACGTGTAACGGTGATGTGTAATCACTATACGAGTACTTAAAAAAATGAGAAAATTTAAATAAATATAAAATCGAATATACACAAAAAAAATTCAAGTAATTACCATTGGCATCAAAGGTGACAATATTTTAAATATTATAACCAATAAACAAATACTACCATCAAATGCTCACAAAGTTAAAAAAAAACATCGTAAGAGACAACCGCTCACGGATGACGACCCGAACTTCCGAAAATACGAAACGTTTGTCTCTCTCCCACACGCGAATATAATAGAAGTAAGAATTAGAAGTAAATAATGTTTACCTACTGCAATGCACAACATTACAACACACTCGAATATAAACATATTTTTATTGTATTCGTAATTTGTCTCCGATTTTCTATAAAATACTTATTCTGTACCCAATAACTATTTATTATCGTATATGCGTAACTCACAAATATGTAAAATATGAACTAAGTTATAATTACAGTTATAGAGATATTTAAGTTATTAGAAGCAATGTGTAAGGTTATACAATTTTTGATTAGTTAACATTTTAAAAGATTTAAATATAAAAATACACTGTTAAAGGACACTCGGGACGTTGTTGTTTTTGAAAACCGTTCAATCCTAGGACATGCTTGATTAGTGAATAAATTATTTGTGTATTTACCCAGAATTTCAATAACTATAACTGTGCTTGAACTCAAGTCAGGTATTGTGCCCGTCCTCCAGCACAAAACCATCAAGTTTCGTTTAATTAAAATTTATTCCGACATTTGCCGCCATTGTGAACATTTTAAATTAAATTTGTTAGAGGTAATTGCTTCGCAATCAATTTTGGATTTGTTGTGGCATAAAATAATCTATAAAACGAAACTCGTATTCCGGCAGAATGCCAAACCACAATCCTTCTGTTTCAGCCTGTGTTGGGGGGAACAATGTTTAATTATTTTAATCAAAATCAAAACCTGCCTAGCTCAAGGGACTCTGTAGATTGAAAAATATATGAATATAAATAATTTAATAACCTTTGAAACGTTTTATAAAATAATATCTTCTCCTTTTAGACCCATGGTCTGTTCTTATTATTAGGCGGGCCTCTCTTTGGAAGTTGACAGCTATCCCTCCATCTTTTTTGGTGGTCTTCCGGGGGACGGTAGTCAACAGAAATGGAATGATGCATTACAATGTGTGGGATTTTGAAGGGATCCATCCTTTGCACGTGCGCACGCAGTATCTTCTGCGTAGTCTGCCCCATCTGAAAATATTTCGTATACAGTCGTTTTCTTTACTCTATTCGAAGAGTCATGTTTGCAATTGTCCTCAGCGTCCGCATCTTTTGCTGTTTTGTGGTAACCGTTTTGGTCTCAATGCCAAATGTCAATATCGGCAGGTTTTTGTATATTTTGACTTTATTATCACTTCTCATATATATATTTTTTCTATATGATCGCTTTCAAATAACCTGATATTTTAAAATATGTTCAAGTTAAAATCTGAATCTTTAATATGTATTATACATAGCTATTATGACTAGTTTCATGGCAAACTTTCAACAGGTATGATTGGCTCACCGAAGATCCCGGGTTCGATTCCAGGCGATAATAGTGTGAGTGATGACACTGTCTTTGTTCTGGTGTAGAGTTCACGTTACAATAAAATCCCGAAAGATTAACCACCTATCAATATAATAGCTGTAACCTCTATATAAATTGGATCGTACTCTAATGATGTATCAATTAAATCTAATCAAATCAGTTTATTTCATCAATAGACATTAAAAAATAAGGGTTAAGGCATCTATTGAAAACAGGTAAAATAATATATTTGTAAATAGTATACTACCAGAAACGCATGAGAGATGGTTCGATATTAGGTAGACAAGATACTCTCCAAAATCAAGGCCTTCTGAACGTAATTTCACTTATATGAAAGACGTCGATCTCCGAGGAGACTGCGTTCAGCAGATAAATTGCTCTTCCAACTATTTCTCTAGAGCTATTTAACAAAATAATGTTAATAATGATTGTTATTATAATTGAGTGTTATTTGATAAATAAATAAACCAAAATGTCTGCGTATAATTATACCATTACTTTCCCTTCTTGCTTTTATTGCAATAGTTTTTCATTCCGCAACCCATACGAACTGTTCACCTCACCACAGACTTAATCCTCTTTTATTGAAACTTAGGTGTTAAAATGTTGTATTTTCTTTTCAATACATTGTACCAATTTTGTGTACAGTGTGAGTATACAAGAGCATTATTGTTAGAGTAAGCAGAATAAATGTGTATCATAGAGTGTCGAATGAAAATATAAGAAGTGAATGCGGTGCGAATGATGGTGTTATAAACAAAATAATGAAAGGATCATTTAGATGGTTTGGACACATAGAAAGAATGAATTAAGAAAGAAAAAAAATATATAAATGTTAACGATGTAAATTGAACTAGAAATAGAGGAAGACCGAGGAAATCGTAGCCCGATCAAATAAATCAAATATTGAATGTCGGCGACGTGAGGAGTCGGAGAAATCGACGTGCTTACATGACACGATGAATGAATGTCGAGGAAGTGAGATAAATATGTCAGAAAAGAAAAGTGTGGCAGTCCATGATTTAATCCTACCCCTTCGAGAAGACGACGTGATGGTTTAATAATTAGTTAGAATAAATGTGATCTGGGGTCCCTGATGTCCAGCATGGATGGGAGATGGGCCTAGGAAGTGCAGCAGAGAATCCGATGAATAGGCGCCGCTGTGATCTATAACAGTTTCAGGTGTGAGGCGGCTTCCTGTTTGTTTGTATTATCATAGAAACTTTAAAATCACATTTGGTTAGCGTTGAAAACTACAATGTTGTATCAAAATGTCTCGTGAAATGGTGACGTTCGTAAGTTAGTTGAGATATGTAGATACGTATCTCGCGTTACTCCGAAATTAGCCATTGTTTGTAACTTGCGTAAAAATGTAAATGTTCCTACCCGTCCGTCCGCTCCAGCCTGATTAAGTACTTGATTAATATATGAGTCTGTGAGACATGAGAAAGTCCATCAGCTTAGTGCTATTTAATTCAATTATCCCAGTTTATGTGTCGGCCCACCCCAGTCCTCGCTTCCGGGGGTAGAGTTAGCCTTTGAATCACCTAAATATTTTAAAACCTCTGTTCAAACTTTCAATAATAAATAATTAGATTTCAAATATACTCCCATTCAGTTTATCTAACAATTAATTCATTGAATATAACAGCAAAAAGACAGTCATTGAATGTATGTAAAAATGAATGTACATAAGTATTTATTATACAAAAAAATAAAGCAAAAGTGTCTTGCAAGAAATTAATTGAAACTAATAAATATTAAAATCTTTTTTTAATACATAACTCTGAAGAAAAGAAGAGAAAACCCATGACATTCTCAAAATAACCTCTAGGATGCAGGTAATCCATAAATGACAGAACGCTGGAACAGGTTACGAAGTTCAGATATTTGGGAGGGGATCTGCTCAGTCAAAATGACCTTGTGAAATAATAGGACAAGTCAACAAAGCTTCGGTGGTATCAGGTTGTCTCATGGAGACCATATGGAATAATAACTATATGAGAACAGACAGTAAGGTCAGATATAGACGGGTAGGTCAGGTATACTGACCAGAGCGGATACAACAAGAACGAAGGCTAAAGTGCGGGTGGCAGAGATGGAAGATATCGTAAGATAAGGTAGACAACGTAAAAGATATTGGAATGCACACGTGCAGAGGATGGATCCCTCCAGAATCCCACACGTTGTGGCGCATCTGATTCCTGTTGGCTACTGTCCTGAAATACCGCCAAAGAGATGGAGGAATAGCTGGGAGTCAACTTCCCAAGAGAGACCACCCTTACTACAGGAACAGATCAAAGGGATAAAAGAAGAAGAACTCTGAAGTAATGTGCAATATTACGTGATCATTTATAATTAAATTATTATTACCAATGCACTGTGTCATAATGTATTTATATTAAATAGAATTATAGAATGAAAGTCTTCTGACTTCATAGATTTACAACTTTAACTAACATTACCATAGTTAGGAGTGTTATTCCAATTACCTTACCTGAAATTTTTATTAGTAATGTCGGATATTATGTATATTTCCTGTGTCGTGTGGTGCCGAAATGTTCTTATCGAAATAATGTACGTAATTTGTATTTTTTTCGTAAAGTAAATGAATTTTACAATTTATAACACTTTTATGATATGACAACTTATTTTTATTCACTGAGAATGTTGCGACAGCTGTTTCGCCAACCAATGTTGGCATCATCAGATGTTACAAAAAACGTTTTTTGTAACATCGTTTGGCGAAACAGCTGTTGCGACATTCTCAGTGAATAAAAATAAATTGTGATATTATTATAACAGTGTTATTAATTTTAACAGTAATAATGTTGAAGTATCACAGTGTTTCGGTCAAAACAATGGACTATTTAATGAAATTTAAAATAAACTTTGATTTCAAAATTAAATCTTAGATATTAGAAAATGTTATGTTTCAACGCAAAATATGCAGTTTAAGCCAAAAGATAACTCAGTAGTTTAGCGATATACAGAAAAATATCAATAAATAACTATTAACATGTATGTGTGTATCATTATTATTATCATTATTTTGTTGAATCGCTCTTTACACGATTACAGCGCGAGCCAAATCGATGTAAAGGGTTAGGCTATCATATTGATTCTCGTGACATGTGAAAGGTAGCTAATCTAAAGCCATGTTATTTTTACGTGAATTCTACATCATACAAAACAACTGTGACAATCATACTCCCAATACCGGGAATCGAATCCGGGATCTTAGGTGTGGCAGTCATAGCACTTTCCACTCGGCCACGAAGGTCGTCAATGTATATATCGCCTTTTTGCAAGAATAACGTGACATTTCGAAAATCAAATCCTCCGTGTTCAACATTATTTTCTACAAAAACATGGTAGTTTTAAAGTGAAAAACAGAGAATTTTTGAGGGAAAGAGACAACACAACAGTGGTATATTGTGTTGTCACGTTGTCTCTTTCAGACGGGTATCATATTTTTTATTTTTATTTTTTTTAATAAAAGACTAATATCAAGGATTTACATCAATGATATTGGAATTTATTTTACAATCTTCAATGTGAGCAGAAAATAGCTCATTATTATGAAGAAGGAATCTGGTCGTGTCCAGGCTTGAACCCATGTCCCCTGGATCAGGAGCCAAGCGTTCTATCCCCTAGACCACCACCAGATTTTTAAATTTAAATTTCATTTTTAAATTTTTTTTTTTTTTTAGATAACACGTTATTCTTGCAAAGAGGCGATATGTAACGTTTTTAAAACCCATTAGAAGCCAGATAGCAATGGGTAATAACGTAAATGTAATCAATTTTGACAATAATTGGACAAGTTCGGTATCTGTTAGAGGTTTTCATTAAATTTGGATGAATCATAATTCTGGGAGCGGCTGTGCTCGCGTACATCACATATCCCCAGCCCAGCACACGAGGGTACTCAGGGCGAGTACAGAATACCTCATTGTCGGATGATCAATATTCTGTAATCATGAAAAGCTTTTACTTCAAGTACCCCCTGTTCCGATTAAACATGAATATGGTTTTGGATTCAGTCAATCGATTCCATTAGATTTACAAATACCGCCCCGTATCGGATGGCTGATAAATGGTGTTTGGTTTGGGATCCATCGACTTGTGGCATTATACATTATTTCGGGATTTTGGATCGCATAAGGGCTTCAAATTCACATAACAAACAATCGAGATAGAAATATTCACATAACAAACAATTGAGATAGAAATATTCTCATAACGAACAATTGAGATAGACAAATTCACATAACGAACACTTGAGATAGAAATAATTCACATAACGAATAATTGGGATACCCATATACTCGTGAATGAAGATGGATTTATCACGTGTTTTGGCAAGTAATTTAAATTAAGCTTTTAAATACGACCAAAAGAACATTTTATACTGCGATTGAGTTAATTTTTTAAACATATTATGAAAGTATTATTTATTATAAGCAAACCAAAATTTTATATTTTATACATGTTAAATGAATATTTTCAATAAGTATTTTCATTGTTCTGAATGGGTCTAATAATAGCCCAGTCTCATTTGATCTATCAGTGAGTTACGAGTAAATGATTGCTTTGTGTCATGTATCTTAGAAAAATTGTAACAAATTGCTCGTCAAATATTGAGAACAGTTTCGATGATAAGGGTGACTGGTGGATTCTGTCAATAGGTTGATTGTTGTATTGATTAAGTTCAAATACTTGAATCAACAATTTCTTGTCTAGTTCACGTTGATGTTCATACACAAAAAGGGACGAATATTTATTTATGGTTTTAATCGTGTTAAAATTGTTAGGGATGTTATAAAGAATAATTTGAGGATTTTCTGACGATAGGGTGCTAAGAATAATTTCCTTTACAGGCTTTTATTTCAACACAAGTGAAACCTGCAGAGAAATATATTAATCTTTTGAAATAGTTTTCTAATGTATAAATTTAGTACTACGATAAATCTTAAAAGTATTGGTTATGTTTGCAATCGTGAAAAAAGAGAAAATTCAATTTCCTCTTTGAAGTTAGCTAAAATATTCGTAATTTCGGTTATATGGAGTCACAGCGGAATGCCATCTTTTGTTTTCATTTGACACATAAAAACTTACAAGTGCCGCCAACAGAGACAAAGTTTCCCGCCTCCGCTGAGACGTTCCAAATTTGAGTTTTTTAAATAGCGTCGTAAAAGAGTACAGACGCCGTCTAAGTACCTGACCACTTGGCACCGAAAGCCGCGGCGGCATCAGCATGTGACCATCGGCGCGAGTGCTCATCGCGGAAAGGTGCTGCCGGGTAGGTACTGGCTCCAGGCCAGCGCTGCACACTTTCCCTAGTAGACTGATTTATTAGTGCAGTGTTGCCAAGCATTCACTTTTCCCTTTCCCGCTTATCGGAGAATTCTTTCTATTGATTTTGAAGTAAGAAAACATAGACATTAAGCAAAAGGTTTATACCAAATTAATCGGAATGTTGATAGAAAATGGCAATGGCCTAAACATGGTTTGCATATTTATTAAATAAACTATGATAAAAGATAAAAATTGAATTTTTAACCATTAAGCAAAAATAGAAATAAGGCTGATGGGATATTGGTACTTGCACTATTCCAGGAGTAAAATTAACATCTTTTTTATGGTTTAACATTTCGTTAGTTTATGTAAGAATTAAAGTTTATCAAAATATTTGCATTTTACTAACTAACTAAAATTAACCATCACGCCGTCTCCCCGAAAGGGGGTAGGCAGAAATAATGGACTGCCACACTTTAACGGATGCGGCACTCCACCCTTCTCTTTTCGCCCCCGCGGGAGACGCGGTGTGATGGCTTGTGAACCTCATCGCCAACAATATGCATCTTCCGCGCACATTTCGATCGTCCAACTTTCACTAAATAATTCTAAATCAAATAATATAAAATACAATGATATAAAATAAAATAACAAAATAAAAATAATTAAACACTAAATGCTCTTTTTAGATGGTGCACATATTGTCTATTTAATTTATGTTCCACGTATTCACCGTTTTTTTTAAAATTAGTAGTAATAAGACAATTTTATATAATATAACAGATATTAGGAATTTCCTGGAGAGACCACATCACGAATGAGGAAGTTCTTCAAGGAATCGAAGGAGGAAGGACCTGCTCAGGACCTTGTCCGAAAGGCGTGCAAGATGGATCGGCCATGTAATACGTCAAGAAGGTCTCTTGCATGCCATAATGGAGGGTATGACCGAGGGGACAAACTCCATAGGACGCCCACGCCACCTGGAGGACCTGTTGGTGGATGTGCGCTGCTCATCATATGCAGATTTCAAAAGAGCCGCACAAGACAGAGAAGAATGGAAGAGAATCCAACAAGGATTGAAACTTAAAAAAAAAAATAAAAAAACATAAAAAAAAATCATTAAGGTTTCGTATTCTCTTGAAATGTTCCATATATGAAACAACGTTTGTTTTAACAGAAGAAAAGTTTTTAATTTAATTAAAAGACGAATCTTTTTAATAAAGTTGAATCGCGTAGGCACTTTTATACCCTGGTGTGACGGAGCCTACCTAATTGCGGACGTGACAACAGCCTTCGATGGGGAATCCAGATCTATTTGGGCTATAAAACACCGTGTATCCAGCTTATAAATCTTTTTGCGGAAAAGGATTGGAATAATACTCCTAACTATGACGTCAGGCTCCCCGCCAACATGGCGCCCGAGTATTTACTGTGAAATTCGTGGAGGAAAAATGCTACCGAAAAGACCGTTTGGTCGTTTTTGAGAGCTTCATCATAATAATAGATTTGAAGCCACGTTCCCAAACTTCATCATAATAATATGATAATAATACAATGACGTAATGTAAGCTTTTGAGAATTTGAATTATTTAAATATTTATATCATTCTCTTGCCAGAATTTTTTTTTTAAATAGAATTTATTTTAGTAATGATATCAAATTATTTACAAAATATAACTTAAATTATTTTACAGTCACTTAATTGATACATTGTAATAATTAAATATAATGATGTATTTTGAACTACTTCTACATTTGTCTTTATTTCGACAGCGAGCTTAACGAAACCGGTAAGTAGTTAAAAACATCATTTAAATCAATAATTGTTCAAATTGAATTTCTGTCAAAGATATTTCAGCAAAACCATTCGATGATACATTTTAAACAAGTTATGTATTTTTAAGGATTAATTGTATCTCAATAGAGACGAAGATGTAAATTGTTTTGTTTTTGGAAACAGAATATGGTGGTCGAGGCGTTTACAGGATCTGTCATTGGTTGGGTTAGGTTAGGTTACGATTCAATTCAGTTAACAACATTCAAAAAGTTTTTTTTTTTTTAATAAATATTCTAATGAAAATATTACGTTTTCGAAAACTTATTAAAATGAAAGAAAAAACAATAAGATGCTATACATTAATTTTTAACAGTAAGTTTCAGATAACGTGTATTAAATGCAGAGCAGACTCTAAAATGGTTCTGTGATATGGAGTCCTCACGAGACGAGATACTCCGTTATGGTGGAAACGGTTCAGAAAAAAATTCTGAGGTATCTCTACATGAGGGAATATGGTAGCTATCCGTGTCTCTATCCCACGTTATTTCTTTTTACCTACCGGCTGCCAGAACCAACCTGCCTCTGGTGACACTGGTAGGAAGAACAATTAATCTTCTGAACGCGGTCTCCTCGGAGATCGACGTCTTTCATCAAAAGACAAATACTCTTGATTCTGGAGTGTATAATGTCTTCCTAATGTCCAACCATCTCTCATGCGTTTCTGGTAGTATACTATATACAATAATAATTAAAAAAAAGATGTTTTTTAACTACTTCCACTTTTGTCTTTATTTAGACAGCGACCGGTTTCGCCAGGCTCGCTGGCATCGACAGACTGGTGCCAGCGAGCCTGGCGAAACCGGTCGCTGTCTAAATAAAAACAAAAGTGGAAGTAGTTAAAAAACATCGTTTTATTTAATTATTATTTAAAATGAACTTCCATCAAGAGATTTCAGTAAAATCATTTGATTATCTATATACAATATATTATTTTACCTGTTCTCAATAGATGCCTTAAACCTTAATTTTGTATTGATGAAATAAAATGATTTGAATTTGAATTTGAATTAATGCATATTATATTAGGTCCTTACATATGAAATTGGCGTTTTGCCGTATTGGCAACTTTGATCTCAAATATCTTCTCTTTGGTTAGGAATTCCAAATTCAAATTTATACAGCTATTCACTCAAGTATTTGTTTTTCGAAAATTATAATTCATTTGTTTTTTCCTCAATTATTTTTTTTCTTTGCGTCACTCAGTTTACAAAATGGAAAACTTGAAATATCGCGTTATTTGCGAGTACGAGTTCCACCGTGGCACCAGTGCTGCAGAAACGGCTCGAAGGATTAATGATGTGTATGGCGACGGTGCCGTAAAAGAAAACACAGTGCGTTTTTGGTTCCAACGTTTTCGTTCTGGAAATTTCGACCTGCAGAACAAGCCCCGTGGACGGCTGGAGACCAAAGTTGAGAATGAAGAATTGAAGGCTATTGTGGAAGCGGATCCATCGCAAACCACGTCCGAGTTAGCTTCAGGCTGCGGTGTTAGTGATAAAACTGTTTTAATCCACTTGAAGCAAATTGGGAAGGTGAAAAAGCTTGAAAGGTGGGTACCTCACGAATTGAGTGAAGCAAATCAACAAACGCGCGTTGACTGCTGCGTTGCATTACTCAACCGGCACAATAATGAAGGGATTTTGAATCGAATCATTACTTGTGATGAAAAGTGGATCCTGTATGATAATCGGAAGCGCTCATCGCAATGGCTGAACCCTGCCGAACCAGCCAAACCATGCCCCAAGCGAAAATTGACTCCAAAAAAGTTACTTGTGAGCGTTTGGTGGACTAGTGCTGGTGTCGTTCACTACACGAATTCATTAGGTCCAGATTTTGTTCCAACCTTTATATTAAAAGGTTGCAACCACATTTTCAAAAAACCACTGTCCATTATATTTAATCGATCGCTACAAACGGGTGTCTTTCCGGAACTTTGGAAGATTTCTAAAATCTCTCCAGTTTTCAAGAAAGGCACAAAATCATGTGTTGAAAATTATCGACCAGTAGCAATTTTATCTACACCTGCGAAGGTATTTGAGGCGTTAATACATCGTTTTATGAACCCAAAGATAGAACCATTCATAATTAATGAACAGCATGGATTCAGATCAGGGCGTTCAACCATTACAAATTTGATGGTATTTACGAACTTTGTCACTAAGTGCCTTGATAAAGGTGCACAAGTCGACTGCTCGTATAGCGATTTTTCAAAAGCGTTTGATAAGGTGGACCACCAACTTTTGCTTCGAAAGCTTCAAAGGATTGGCTTTAGTGACAATCTGCTCAAGCTTTTCTCTAGCTATCTAACATCTCGAAAACAATATGTGTCATATGGACTTTTTCAGTCTTCGGCCTTTCACACCTCATCAGGGGTGCCACAAGGGTCTAATTTAGGACCATTGCTTTTCACGATATTCATAAATGATATTTCTAACGAAATAAAGTTTTCAAATTTTTTATTATTTGCTGATGACATAAAAGTTTTCTCTGAAATAGAGAATCCCTCAGATTGCTTGAAGCTTCAGTGTGACATTCAGAGCATAACCCAATGGAGTAAACGTAATAAATTATTCTTCAACGTCTCCAAGTGCTTTGTTATGTCATACACACGGGCATCGAAAACATTATACTTTCGCTATCTTATGGATGGGGTACAGCTTGAAAGAGCTTCTACATCCAGAGATCTCGGTGTTCTGTTCGATGCTCAATTATCGTTCAATCTTCACATAGTTGCTCTATGTAATAGTTCCATTAAAATGCTTGGATTTGTTTTCAGGAATGCCAAGATATTTTCGAACACACAGGTACTTAGGGTGTTGTATAATTCCCTGGTAAGAAGTCGGCTGGAATATAGTTCCGTTATTTGGTCACCGCCTGGGATCCGATATTCTCTGATGGTGGAGCGAGTGCAGAAAAAATTTCTGCGCTTTCTTTACCTCAGGGAGCGCGGTTATTACCCGTGGCTCTTTCCGACTGAATTCTTGCTAGGTATGCTAAGCTACCAATCATTGGAGAGAAGGAGGAACATTCACTTGGGAGTTCACTTCTTTCAGCTGATTGGCGGCCGTATACAGAACTCGGATGTCCTGAGTGATGTAGGTCTATTTGTCCCTGATAATTACCTTCGTCAAAGACAGCACAGATTGTTTTATTTGCCACGCTGCAGAACCAACCTGCCAATGGTAATGCCTGTGGGTAGGGCAATCTTATTGCTTAATCGGATCGCCTCGGAGGTCGACATATTTCGTGATAGTGTGAGTTGCCTCAGGGATGCAATATCAATGTTATGATTTTTTCTTACTCTTAAGCTTAATTTTTATTTTTTTAATGCTTCTCTGTTTATAATGTAATTGCAAATGATTTGGAATTGTATGTCTGTAATGTTTGTGATTATTAGCAAAATAAATGAAATAAATGAAAAAATGAAATACAGCTTTCTTAAATCTGGACAGACGATTACGGCAGATGTCTATTGTCAGCAACTGCAAACCATGATGTAAAAGCTAGCTGCTTAACAACCGAGGCTGGTTAATCGCTCTAGGCCACTGCTGCTTCATAAAATAAACTGATTTGATTTGATTTGATTCATGATAACGCTAGACCACACACTGCACAACAGACGGCTACCAAATTAGAAGAGCTTCAATTGGAATGTCTAAGACGTCCACCGTACTCTCCGGACCTTGCCCCAACAGATTACTATTTTTTTAGAAATTTGGATAACTTCTTGCAAGGGAAAAAATTCAACTCCGATGGGGCAGTCCAAACCGACTTCAAAGATTTTATTGATTCCCGTCCGAATGTTTTTTTTAGTAAAGGGATCGATGAACTACCTATGAGATGGCACAAGTGCATAGATAGCAATGGTACATACTTTGATTAAATAAATATATTATATTTAAAAAAAATCAACTTTATGTTCCTCCCATACAAAACGCCAATTTCATATGTAAGGACCTAATATATTAAACGAATACTTTATATTTATTCAAACGACAGGTTCAAAATTATTTTAAAGATATTACATTTTTTGTCACGTTTATTTATTTTGCGACCTACTTTATATTAAAGGAATACAAAATGATAACATTTGCAGGCAATACTGTCTTTTTTTTCTTCTCTGATTTGAATGACTCTGGAAACAACAGTTTCGAATTTCACATAAAACTTTTACCGCACTTCAGTTTTTAATCTAAATACTCCTTCTGCTGTTATTGAATCCTTGGAGAAATTCTGAAACACATCTCGGAGTCGTTTTTCCAATTTTATGAGCTGTTTCGGAAGAATCTTCCGGGGTATTGCGATTCTCCGAACTGATCGCCAGTTTATTCGATTAATACGGGTTTATTCGTCTCGGGAATTTCATTATCGCAATAAAACAGACCATTTTTTGCCGTGCGAATAAATAATTCTAGGCGTTTTATTTTTGTTGGGCTATTGTGATCGGTCCGTAGAATATAGATATTGTATGCTTAAAATAATAGCTAAATCAAATGAAAAGCGCCATCTTCTGAAACATCAAATCGTCCATCACCATAGATTTCCTTAAAATTCTGTAGTCTTCTTCGTGTCAATGGCGAGTATTTTTGTAGGTACGCCCTTAAAATATCTCTCCTCGTATTTTGTCATCGGGGTGGAAGGTTTGGCTGACACTGTATCTTTTCCAGGAGCGCCGGGTGTTACAGGTATAGTTCCACCACAATTAGAGGCACCCATATTATTTCTTTAGTTATTAAACATTATAATATTTATTTTGGTTGACTTGAGACCGTGGACGGCAAAGAGGAGTGCAGGGCGACCGCAACTTCGGTGGAAGGATGATCTGAACAGACACATCGGAATAACCTGGATGCAGTCTGCACAGGACAGAGTGACATGGAAGTGAATGGAGGAGGCCTTTGTCCAGGAGTGGACGGGAATAGGCTAAGGAAGAAGAAGAATGTTTATTTTGGTAATTATTTTTCAACGATCCATACAGTGCTGGAGGATGTTTGTCTTTTTGTCCCTGATAGATATTTCCGACAGCGATAGCATATATTGTTACCGGCCCCTAGAACCAGCCTGCCTTTGGTGACACCGGTGGTAGGAGCAATTAATCTGCTGAATGCGGTCTCCTCGGAGATCGACGTCCTCCATATGAGTGATAGTACATTCAGAATACAAATACTCTTGACTTTAGAGAGTATCTTGTCTTCCTAAAGTCGAATCATTTCTCATGCGTTCCTGGTTGTATATACTCGCATTATATTGTATATATTACATTTTACCTGTACTCAATTGAAGTCTTAATCCTTAATATTGTTTTTAACGTGTATTGAGAGTTTGGAAATTGGAAAGACTACAGGTTTACGGTACCAAAAAATTAATAAAATTCGACACAATTTTTAATTCACACAGACACAACATTCTTCATAAAGATACCGTCATAATTACACATTTATGTGACGTGATATTATAGTTTTATCTCTTTGTTTACATAGAATAAAGAATCAGTTTTAAAGTTTCCCCACCAGATTCGCCCGCTTCCTGTTTTCCGCTGCAGACATAAAATTATTTGAAATTGACTTTCTGGAATGTCTATTCCCAACTATCTGCGACCCGGTGGCGCCAGAAACCCGAAACTCTTCCTATTTGTAAAGATACCTATCGCGAAAACTGGTTTGACATTTCCCTGGTACTTTACCTTGTGACCTATAGGCGAATTCTTTGCTATAACTTTGTTTATTTCTTCTGCGAGCATCATTCATAGTTTCCTTTGTCTTATTTAATGAAATTTTTCTCTATCAATACAGATATTATGTTCTCTTTATCAGGATAATAATATATAATGAACGATTTTAATAGGAACCAATTTTTTCCCGTTGTATTCAATAAAAATACCGAAACACCAAACACTATTTTTTATGTCTTTTGTATACAACAGATCGTTGGAACCCAATTACTGTATACAACTTTTTAGCTATTATATTAATTCTCATGCCATGTAATAAGTAGCTAATCAATAGCCATTTTATTGTCACGTGAATTCTATCAGACCATAGACGGATAGACCTTCGGTACGGCAGTTAGAACTCCAACGACTCTGCCACGAAGGGCATTATGTATGCATTCGGAATCTATCAATGTAATACATTTGTCTAGAAATAAACTAACTAACAAAGCATCACGCGTCTCTCGGAGGGGTTAAGCAGAAATAATGAACCGCAATAAAATTGTATCCTGACATACTCCTCTCACTTCCTTAAGATACATTGTCCCATGCACGCACGTAGATTTCCCCGACTCCTCACGTGTCCGAAATTTAATATAAAAATTCAACGCATTTATTAGAAAACACATTATTATAATTTCAAAATTTACGTGGCACGATCAAATAAATCAAATATTGAATGTCGGCCATGTGAGGAGTCAGAGAAATCGACGCGCGTGCATGACACGATGTATGAATGTTGAGGAAGCGAGAGAAATATGTCAGGAAAGAAAAGTGTGGCAGTCCATTCTTTCTGCCTACCCCTTCGGGGAGACGGCGTGATGGTTAGTTAGTTAGTTAGTTTTCAAAATTTCAGTATATTACACAAAAAATAAAAATAAATTACATTTATTAATATAATGGGCATTTCTTATACGAGTATATATGATATAAATGCCATAAACGGCTGTAAATTGGGTCACATATATTGTACTGAAAAGATAAAACGTTACACGTGACGTTAGTTTTTTCCTATAAGTTTTTCTGTAGAAATAAAACGATAAATAACCAGAATAAATTGCATAGCATTGGTGTTATTTATGATAGACTCTCAATTAGGAAAGTCGCTGTAACTGTTAAAATAATGTGTTATACGAGTGCTATATTTGGATTTATCTTGTTCGACTTGACATGAAACGTTTTTAAAACAGATATCGTGAATTCAATTTTGAATGATTAAATATGCATTAAAATATCTTCTTCTTTCTCGTGTCAATAGAAAGGCCATATCTCTCTTGTTCTCTTGCCGTTGTGGTGGAAGGTTTGGATAACTTTGTTTAGTTTCCAGGAAGGCCGAGTGTTACGTTTCTAGTAACATTACACGTGGATGCACCTTCCTTGCCATAAAAAATTTCAATTTGTTATCAAAATATATTTACAATAAAAATATTTTTATGAGTAACAAGAACTTGCAATCGACTTTAAATGGAAGTGGTAAATGGCGATTTAAACGATTATTTGTGATTGAAAAGTATATAAAATTGATTTCCGTAATAAAGTTTTATCACTGAGTAAATTATAGGACATACTCGTATTTTAAGTTTTTTTAAATATAATATTTCAAAGCAGTCGGTTTTTTCCAAATTAAGAAGAAGAAAAAGAAGAGTATATAATGCAAAATTAATTTCGAAGCAATCGGTAAATAACGCAATTTCAAAGCAATCGATTATTTCCAAAAAAGAAGAAGAAGAGGATGCAGAAGAAGAAGAATGTATAAAAACATGCGCGTATACTAATGCAACGTTATGTCAAAATTTCGAAGCAATCGGTAAATAACAAAATTTCAAAGCAATCGTTTTTTTCTTCAAAATTTCATTCAAATTGGATTTCATTCAAACTACTCTCAAAACCTTCCTAGGACAAATAAGAACAATTTGTGAAATTTTCAGCGAAATCGGTTCAGTAATTTTCGAGAAAACCATGGACAGACACACAGACATTCATTTTTATATATTCGTATATAGATATTGTACAATATATTATACAATTTTCACTAGGATTTTAAATAACGTAAATTTTCGCTTAACTAACTAACTAACCATCATGCCTTTATCCCGGAGGGGTAGACATATAGGATGGACCGTCATACGGCGCTGTCTGAGCTTGCTCTATATTCATACATTATATAACATGCTCGCTCGTCGATTTTTCTAACATCAAATGTGGTAGCCTTTTAGAATTTGTTTAATTTGTTCATACCATGCTTTTATTGGGCTTTTGTTTCCACTCACACTCCTTGTATACAACATTTAAACCATTCTTCTTTTGTTTATTCGTTCCATATGTCCATCTCAGGGATAATTTTTTAAATTTACGTTTGATGCAGTCATCTGCCTTACGTTTTCCTACCAATTATTCTCAGGTTTTTTAATTTCTACGGCATTCTTCCTACTTACATCATTCTGTTGCCAGATTCTTAAAATATGTATAACCCGTTTTTTAGATACAAGATGAAATAAGTTTTTTCTTTCTTATATAGTTCTGTGCATGTTAGATATGTGTCCAGTAACAGCGGATCCTAGGTTGAACCCGACACTTTACTTTTCATTTCGACCTCCACTCAAACGTGAAAAAAACCCTTTTCCACCGGTCAATAGTTCTCCGATAGCGGACGTTCATCCCAACTCGCCATCCAAATCCTATCTTTACAAACAACTTTATGCCTGACACGTTCGAAAATACTCAACGCCAAATGACATGAAATGGGAAAATACGTCACCAACGTATGCACGCTTCCTGGAATTATTTATTTATTTAATGAATTCCTACGAATCGTTGAAGGCAAATAATTGTTTTTATTTAACCCTTCATTTTATGATTCTTTTATTTTATCAAAAATATTATTCTTAATTCTTCCATGCTTTCAATCCAAGGAATTTGTTTGCAGTAAAGTGTAACATTTTCTTGCTGGTTTTTGGGATGCCACTCAGGCTATTAATGTGGTAGTTTCCTGTTGCTTTTCACATTTGTAAACATCAGGTTATTTGACAGACTGATAAAGCTGCAGTTATATCGGGATGCCTAAAAGACACTGTCTAGGACCCATCAGACGTACGGAATCTTAGCAAGTGCAGACACTATCAGAACCAAACATCTCTTAAGAGAAACAGAAATGAGAACATTACGACCTATTGTGGGGAGAACCCTTAGAGATAGGATACCCAATGAAAAAATTCGCAAATCCTGCAAAATTGATAACATAGTGAGATGGAGTAGGCAGAGAAGACGATTCTGGAGGGACCACATCGAGATAATGGATCCAGCAAAAATTCCTTATATCGTGACGAGACTTCAGAGGGCCGTCGACCACCAGGACGACCACCAAAGAGATGGAGAGAAGGCTGGTCGTCTTCATCACAGGAAGAAAGTTGATATCCTGCATAAAAAGATCGCAAGATCTACAATCAGAAGAAGAAGAAGTATATAACTTTTCAGCTATTGATTCTAATAACTGTTGCCATTTTATTGTAACGTAAATTCTACACCAGACCAATGACAATCACACTGCCATCGCCGGGAATCGAAACCGGGGCCTTCGGTATGACTTTCATTGCTCTTGCCGCTCTAGCACGAAGGGTGTCTAAAAAAAAGTTTGATTATAGCAAAATAAAAGATGGGGAAAAAATTACTTTGTTTATTTACATAGCTTCTATCGATATAAATGTGTTTTTAGCAAATTTACTAGAAAGCTAAATTTGATAATATTTTTATTACATACAATAATTGAATGACCAAGATTTAAATACTCTCCCGGCAATAAAGCTATTTTAAATTTATTTGAAAAATAATATTTATTTTTAAACTCAAAATGTGTCTAAAAAACTGACAGTAATCGAATCAAGTTAACCGTCAACCAAATGTCAAATACAATGTTTTTTTGTAAACTAGCGCCACAAGCGACGGCTTGTTTAACTTAAATAGGTAGTGGGAATGTTATTGTAGCTTAAAACAAAAATATACATGATGTTCAAATATTCTGTACAAATATATAAGTTTTCTTTTAGAGGTATACAATACATATTCAAAATGAAAAGAAAAAAAACACATTGAAATAATGTTAATGTCTATGATATTGGCTTTATTTAATATATATTTTATGCCAATTTATAAATATGATTTCGGGCATATGAGAGCCACGGCTAGCTCGAATGAAGCGCAATCATGAAATCCAATTTTCGACAATTGTCGTCTTTGTGGATGCGTATTATCCACTAGAGTGTACGTGGTACGAAAACGATCCATGGTTTTCCGAATAACTTGCTCGGATGGATGATTTTGGCGACCGTAAAATGCACATAGTGCACGATAAGTGTGCAAGCGTTGTTCTGACGTCAGTCTCAATTCATGGTAAAATGGCAAAACGTACCGACTACAAATCAACTGTTAACTGTTAAATTGACAGTCTGTAGAAACATTGTTTGCCAGTTTAAAATCCAAACCTCTAAAAAAAACATCTTGTATTATGGTATACATTTTTCGGTTAATAACAAATTTGATACACCATGAAATGCAGGGTTAGAATTTTTTAAATGCGCTGGTACTGTAATTGTCTTTTCAGGCCAATGAAAAGCTTAATAAATGCACAAAATGTTCTGGAATGACGCGTTCGTATGAAAATCTGCATTAAAAAAGGCCACGTTGTTGTTTGATGGGAGTAACAGGAGAGTAAATTAGCACCAGAGCGGCGCGGGTAGGAATAAATTCATTTTTAGTTTTCCGCGCGGCAACGCCATAGAATTTTTATTATATTCCATGTTTTATGACTGCATACAAATTCCTAGTAAAAAAACGTTCAACGTCCGAAATGATGAAAAAATTCCAATTGGTATTTCGTTATTCAAGTCTATTTAAAATAGTTTTTAACAAAAAAAACTTTATGACTAATACTTGTTTGATTTATAATAATAATTTATCGCCAACTCTGCGGAATTGCATGATAAATATTTAAATTTATTTATTGTATTTTTCTTTCTATTTTTATCGTTATTTTTTTCTACTATTGCATTTGATAAGCTTTTAGAGCACTTTTTCTTCATTATAAGAATATATTTAGTTATAAATTTTACTATCCAACGCGATTGTTTAATGAGTTTTACATAGATTGTGATAGAAGTGATGCTTTTTTAACTTAAATTATGATGCAATCACCAGTCTTAGATTTCTTCCTTATTTCGTTATTTGGGATTATATCATATGTCGTTTTCCCATGTATTATTTTCAGTGATCTCATTTGTACGACATTAATCCTACATTCACCCCTCTTTTGCCAGCTCCAAGCTTGACTTATATACATAAGGGTTGGCACTAAAACTTTATTATGAACTGCCATCTAAGCTTCAATGGATATATTTTATTTGGAATGATGACTTTGATTGTACCATTTATTTTGTTCCCAGCACCAACAACTACGTCAAAATGTACCACTTACTCTAATAGCAAATCCTATAGTAAGCCCTAAATCGGGCAGAGCCTCTTTTTTAAATAACGAATATTTTCGATTTGTAGATTGTAAAATGGAAAAACACATGTTGGGCGTCAGTCTCCGCGATAAAATTAAAATTGAGGAGATAAGACGTCGAACAAAAGTTACCGATATCGTAGAAAAAACAGCAAAGCTGAAATGGCAATGGGCGAGGCATGTGGCGAGACAAGATGGGCTCAGATGGTCACTTAGGATCCTGAAGTGGAGTCCTTGGAATAACAGAAGTGGCATCGGAAGACCACAAAAATGTGGATGGATGATATTATCCAACTTGAGGATGGCAATACGCTGTCTGTTCAAAAAGTATCACGAATTTTATATTTTTTCAAAAAGTATTTATTTATTCATGAATATCTATTTTGTCCCCTTCAAAGTAATTCCCCTCGGATATAATACATTTATGCCAACGTTTTTTCCAATCCTCGAAGCACTTAAAAAAATCATTTTTGTGATCTTGTTCAGCTCCTCCTTCGATGCCGTCTTTATCTCCTCAATCGTGGCGTAGCGTCGTCCTTTCATGGGCCTCTTCAGTTTTGGAAACAGGAAAAAGTCACAGGGGGCCAGGTCTGGGGAATACGGTGGCTGCGGCACCATTACTGTGTTGTTTTTGGCCAAATATTCGCGCACAAGCAACGATGTGTGAGCAGGGGCGTTATCATGGTGCAAAAGCCAGTTTTTGTTCTTCCACAAACGGGCGTTTCTGGCGGATTGCTTCGCGCAAATTGCGCATAACTTGCAGGTAATATTCCTTATTGACCGTACTACCCTGTGGCAAGAACTCATGATGCACCACGCCCCTGCAATCGAAGAAAACTGTGAGCAAAACCTTCACGTTCGACCGAACTTGGCGCGCTTTTTTTGGTCTTGGCTCATGCGGCAGCTTCCATTGGGATGATTGAGCTTTGGTTTCCACGTCATAACCATAAACCCATAATTCGTCACCAGTTATGACCCTCTGGAGCACATTTGGGTCGTCACGGACCGAGTCCAACATCTCCTGAGCAATGTTAACGCGATGCTGTTTTTGGTCGAAATTGAGCAATTTTGGCACGAATTTCGCGGCGACCCGACTCATGCCAAAATCATTGGTTAAAATCGAATGGCACGAGCCAATCGATATGTTTAGGTCCTCAGCAACTTCTCTAATGGTGATTCGACGATTGGCTAATACTATTTTCTTCACTTTATCAATGTTTTCGTCTGTTGTTGACGTGCTCGGGCGTCCGGCACGCTCTTCGTCGTTCATATCTTCTCGGCCCTCTGAGAACATTTTGTACCACCGATAAACGTTGCTTTGGTCCAAGGTAGCTTCACCATATGCCACAGTCAACATTCGAAATGCGTCCGCGCACTTTATTTTGTTTTTCACACAAAATTTGATACAGATTCTTTAATCCATTTTTTGGAATAGGCAAAAATCGAAGACGAGCCAAAACACATCCAAGCAAAACAGCTGTCAAAAATTAACTAAACATTCAAAATGGCCGACCTTATCAGCATAAGTAAGGGACATGAGTACCAACATAACGCTACAAAAAAATCAAAAATCAAATATACGTAGCCAGCGGAAATTCAAAATTCGCGATTCTTTTTGAACAGACAGATAGCCCAAGATAGAAAATGTTGGATAAGTTTAAATCAAATTAGTTTATTTGATCAAAAGATAATATAAACAAAATTTAAGTTAAATAAGGACTAACATGTTCGAAACATATTTTTTTAAATATAATTGTTGTGTATACAAAGTATACAAAAAAGAAAAAGAGAAATAGTCTTTCGAAAGCTTTAAATATCTGTCAAAACTGACCACATTCGTGATTAAAAAAATATATATTTGTTATATTTATATAATATCACTGATGAAGGGCTTGTGTGTCCGAAACATGTTTGATTTAATTTTTTTATTTTTTAATAAAGTGTGTGTTGTATACAAAGTATATATAAAAATAAATATGAAGAGTATTTGTATTCTGAACGTACTTTTACTAATATGAAAGATATCGATCTCCGAGGAGATCGTGTTCAGCAGACTGATTGCTGACTGGTAGAAGAGGTCTGCCATATAACCAACAGTGGAATAAATTTTTCTGAAAATAAGAAGCGTAATGTTTAAAAAACTGAATGATAGTTTATACCTCGGATACCCGCCGAATTTCTCTATGGTTTCGTGAATGAAATCGAGCAGTCAATACACAATCTTAATAGAAATCGGCTGTGGTCCAAACAGACGAGAAAACCTGTTACCGCCACACGCCGCCATCACGTATTTCACAAAATTGAAAAATGTTATTTTTTGCATATTCATTCTCTACCTCGTGGAAAATATGCTTCTCAAACATTCATATTTGGCCTTCTCGCACAGGCGCGCCTCCCATCACGAGTGGGAAAATTTCGTATTCTCAAGATGTATTTTACGGTTCGGGAACTTTTTATAAGAGCCCCCTCACAATACGCCGAGATGTTAAAATGGCAAGTTCAATGTACTGCGCGCAGATTTAGAGTCAATATTTTCCTTTTGCTCCTCAATTTTTTTATTTGATGTTTAAAAACACGCTTCGAACTTTTCGTATCATATTTTAACGAGTTATAATCTCTTCTAACGTCTTTATCATGTTATGATTTACACTCAAATTGGGTTTATCTATAAGCTGATGCTTTTATTATATGAATCGATTTGGTCTTGAAATATAATGTTTTTGGATTTCATGTATTGTAACTAACTAACTAACTAACGACGGGTAGGCAGAAAGGAAAGACCGTCATACCATTCTGTCCCGACATACCTTTCTTGATTCCTCCACATGCACGTTCGTCGATTTTTCCGACTTCAAATGTGGCCGCCTTTCAATATTTGATTAATTTGATCTTGCAATGCTTACCCTGGTCTTCCACGACTTCTCTTTCCACTCACACTGCTTGTATACAACATTTTAACGATTCTTCAAATAATCTGTTGTATACAAAAATGTGGACAGCAACGGGAAAATATCACATAAAAAGGCCCAAGTAATATCGCAAGAATCAGCGAAGATGTTAATAGACTTTGTTGCAAACAAATCCCTAGGATTGAAACTTAAAAAAAATATCTAAGTGATATTGGATGTAAAAATTAATAATATAAAAAATTTCTTAGTAAACACATTACATAATATCATTTCTTCTATATTAGCCAGACTTTGTGTTGTTAATGCTTTATTTCTCTTTTTCTTATTTTTATACACTTTGTTTTTACAACACTGTTATTAATTTTTTTTAATTATATTGACATGTTTCGGACAACCAGTCCTTCTTCAGGACTGGTTGTCCGAAACATATCAATATAATTTTTTTTTTAATATAAGTGTTGCATAAACAAAGTGTATGAAAAAGAAAAAGAGAAATACATTATATAATTTTTCGAAAAAAAAAGAAATTCTCAGTTTGTGTTAGGAAAACAACGGTTTTTGAATTATGAAAATTTGATTCCATCTTGATAGGAAGGTGATTCGGGTACCTTTGTTTATGTAAATATACGATATATATATTTAACTGTAAATTCTGTTGAAGTTACATAGTGTTTCGGCCAAAACACTGGACGATATACGTTTATTTAATATTAACTAGATTTTTTTTATTTACATGGGTAAAATAATGTTATATTACTAATTTAACACGCGCATAACTTCTTAATTGGATACTATGAGAGATGTTTCCCATCCTAAACACTTTATGCTCTTCCTTAAGCAAACTCCGCGAGAAGGAAGCATAAAAGAATCCTAAAACAGAACCAAAAATTGTTGTTTGCTACATTAGTGCTGTTCCATTAAAAGCAATGACGGGCTCATATTACATTAAAAGGCGGGAAAACTCATTGTTTACTTTTAGGGACAGTTAAAATTGGTATTTCTCCGTCGGGTTTGTCGGTTACTTCGAGAAATTTGCTCCAATAAAATACACAAGCGGACGCAGGGAGAACCGAATTAATATCTTCGTTCAACTGTAAATTTTAATACCTGTTTTCTTCCTGAATTCTCAGATAAGTAGCTTTTTGAGTATACCCTTAGAAATTTTAGCTTAAACCAAATGTTTATTTGGCTTTACGCCCAAAAACGGAATTTTACATTTAGTATTTGCATACTCGTATATATTTAGATAATACATAATAAAGTTATGTTATTTGATTATAAGAGTTTATTAATGTTAATATTATGAACTATTTAGATAAAAACACCATTATAGAATATCACAATTGATTATATTTCTTTCGAAATTGTCGCAACAGCTGTTTCGCTAACCGATGTTAGCATCGTTAGGTGTTGCTAACTGATGTTGGCATCATCAACTGTTGTTAATATTATATAGTACAAAACCAAAGATTAAGAAATGAGAAATCATATATTATATTAATATAAATTATTAATTTTATAACACATGATGGTTTATTTGATAATATAGGTAATCTCTTCTATGTTCGCCATAAATTTGTGTTGTAGATGTTTAATGTTTCTTTTTATGTACTTTGTATACAACAGTCACATTAAAAAATATAAATTAAATATCAAACATGTTTTGGACTAACCAGCCCTTCATCAGTGATATTATATAAATATTTAAAATATTGTAAAATTGTTTACTAATATGGTCAGTTTTGACAGATGATGATTTATTTTGGAACGTTTATGCTTTTGTTATAACCATTTAAAAAAAGATCATTCATTTAATAAAGATAATTGCGTTGAAATTTTGCATGTTAATAATAGAAATATAACTTTGAACAATCTCGAAATTTTGAAAATTAAAAAATCAAAACAAAATGCAGAAAATTTCTCCCGAAAGTCTCCTCGAAGAGGTTCGTCGAAAGAATGGACTACCACACTTTAACCGATGCGGCACTTCATCCTTCTCTTTTCGCCCCATTAATATTTTAAATATTTATAAAATATCACTGATGAAGGGCTGATTAGTCCGAAATATGTTTGATATTTAATTTTTATTTTTTAAATAAATGTGAGTGTTGTTGTATACAAATTATATAAAAAAAAACATATAGGTAATCATTTTATTGTTATGAATTTTGGATGTGAAAAATATACCACGGAGAAGGCAACAGAAAACAACTCCGTAGTCATAGTGATCGCCAAAGTCAGGGGATCTGGCACGGCACTATTAGAAGAAAAATGAACTTTTAATAAAACCTTTAATAAGAAGAAATATACATTAGGATTTAGGTTTTTAGAAAAAAAATACTAATTATAGAATGAGATGAACTCTTTCAATTGGCAGATTTAACTACATACCACAAGTACTTTTTATAAGTATTATATCTACTATATAAAGCGCTGAAGTTTTTTTTATGTACCGAAACAAACGAATAAAGAATTTGAAAAAATGATAAAAGTAACATGTTTTGTGTTTCTTTGCACGTAGAGACGCCCATTGAAATAGTACATACTATATAATATAATGTACATATTCGTTTTCACTGAATTGTGTATAGTCGAATACACGTATGTGCGTATAAACATATGGTATATGATACATGGGATTGACGCCTCCGGTAGTACATGGGCGAGCTTACGAAAGCTCCGGAGTATAAGCGAAATTTCAGCAAAATACAGCACGGAACTTCTGGGGACTATATCGCTTGCAAAAAGTAAAGAAATTCCTTGATATTAGAAGCGATGTATCTACTACGCGGTATTTTTTTATGATCCTACTTCCTGAGCTAAACTGTCATAAATTTTGAAAAGTAATATTACGTAACCTTAAGAAAAGCGTGTTCTATGAACATTTTTCTTCGTATTATACCTTAAGTGGTTTATATAGCTTTAGTGGTGGAATATTGCAAAGGTTTAGAATATTTTAATTGACTTAAATTGCTAATTAAAATCCACTCTTGGTAATATGATATAATTAATTTCATAACAAATAGGTTAATTGGAAGAAAATATGGTATTACTTCTATATTCGCCATCACCATTTTTATTTTCATTGAAAGGTATCCTTAGAACATTTGGAAAATATATTTCAAATCTTAAAACAAATGGTTTTAAAGTTATTCGGTTTTAATTATATCTCATTTACATGTTCAAAAAAACATAATTATTATTATCTGTCCAAAAGTCCAAAAGATTCGCGAACCACCCGAAGAAAAAGATATTTGAAATGTGCATCCTCTACTGACATACAGGCTGGAAACAGTTACGTTCATAAGAATAACAATACAGAAACTCCAAGTGACCCAGCGGGCAGTCTGCGAGACAGGAAGCGAAATGAATGGATCAGGGAAAGGATTAATGTTGCGGACATGGCGTGCAAAATAGCCTCGTTGAAGTGGAATTGGGCCGGCCATATAGCGAGGATAACGGATGATCGGTGGACAAGACGCACCCTGGAGCGGCGACCGAGAACCGGCCATAGAAATCTTGGCTGACCACAAACCAGATGGTCTGATGGCTTCAAGAGAGTGGCAGGAGGTCAATAGCACAGAGCGGCGAGAGATAGAGTTGTGGAAGTCGGGAAGGGAGGCCTATGTTCAGCACTGGACGACTAAAGGCTGATGATGATGATAATTATTATTATCTTTGATTTATGATAGGCCATAAAATCATGTACCATATTTTGCTCTATTTTGTGAGATTGGGACATTGAAGTGAATTGAAATTAAACTACTAGACACCAGGTGCATTATCCAGCTAATGTAAGTCCCGCGTGGGTGGGGCGAGCCTAGAGATTGTATGAGCGAAGCTGACGAAAGGGCGCCGCTGCGTCCTATAACAGCTTCGGGAAAGCGGCGGGTAACCTTCTATGTCTTTATTTAACTGAATGTTGGTTCATTTGTATGTGTATTAACAATCACAGTATTTTTACCCTACAATAAATAAATAATCCGATTTATGGTGATAAACTTGTAAAACTCAAACAAAATATTTTTTCTACAATTGAAACATAAACAATACTTGTTTTTCACATAGTAAAAATCGTGTATATGATGTTCGATTTCCATAATACGCCTTAGAACATAAGATAATATTTCGTAAAATTCACAAGACATGAAATAAATTACGAATTATAAGATTCTTATATTCGTATAAACGAAACGCTTCCTTATTTTGATGTCAAAACACTCATATCACGTAAATACTTTTATTAATGTCCTTTGAAATTCAATCTTCCTAAAACGTCGACAGATATTCCGACGTAAACACATATTTATATATAAGAAATACCGTTGATTAAAACAGACAGAAGAAGAGACCGTGACATATCTTTCTGTTGTTTTCCCAGTTCTTTTATCTCATATCGTATCATTTGTAACTTTGGTGCGAGGGGTAGTCAATAAATTCCAGGGATGTATAAAAGGAAAACGATGAAGTGCACGAATTAAGATTGTAAAAAACATTTACTTATTTAATAAATAAAAAACCCAGCTGATTTGATCATTATCAAATGACGTTTGATAATGCTTAGATAGGTGAAAGATGGTATTCCCATAAATTATAATTAAACTACTAGAAAACATACGTTTTCGTTTGTATTAATTACTTAATGTGGAGTTTTATATCATTATTCAAGAAACAATAAATCATACTTCTTCTTCCATTAGATCGCGTGATTCGTTGTCTCGGGATTTGCCTCCTCTTGCGATGCGGAAGACTAGCTATCTCTCCATCTTTGAGTGGACTCACAGGTGGACGTTGAATAATAAAAAATAAATATTAATTTTTCAAAATTTCTTTATTATTATATACTTAGTTAGCTGATGGAAGATGGCAGCAAACTGCCGAAACCGGTCGACGTTGAACACAAATGGAAGCTAACATAATATATAATAATGATAAAAAATTGTATCAATATATCTTTTATTTTTCATCATTAAAATGAACTTCTACTAAGAAACTTCAATTAAAAATATTTTTTTTTTGAAGGTGGACGTTGGCTTACGGGTACCCAATTTTTTTTAGCAATGTATATGATTCTGTGAGTATCTATGCAGTGCTATAGAGAAATCTGGTAGTGTCCATTCTTTGAACATGACCGTACCAGTCACTTTTTTGCTGTCTGCTCCATTTTATAATATCCTCAACCTCACATATCTCTCTTATTTTGGTGTTCCTCACGCGATCTCTCAGCGTCTTGCCTGCTATCGCCCTCAGTGTTTTCATCTCGGAAGTCCTCAAAACTTGTTTGGTCCTTGTTTTGTCTGCCTTTGCTTCGACGCCATATGTTATTATTGGTCTTACTCATGCTTTATAGATTCTCATCTTACTCTTAATGGCCATGTTTGTATTCCATATTGTGGATTTTATAGCGCCAGAGATTGCAGCTGCCTTGTTTACTTGGGCTTGTATTTTTTCCTGCAGATCAGCTCCTCCCACCAGGTCTATGCTTAGATACTTGAAGGTTCTACCTGTTCTATTCGATACATTTGAGATTGTATAATGAATTTCTGATACCATTGATTGAAATCGTTTTAATAAAAGAAAAGATTTATGAGATAAAACAATACATTTATTAAATTTATACATAGTATACATTCCAGCGAATTTTTATGCTTATTCCATGGAAATTTTGACCTCCTCTCATACATTCTGTTTTGACGTTCTTAATGTCATTTCTAACAAATGTTTACTGCTGGCGGTGGAGAATGTAGGTCAGATATTCAGCGGGTTTGGGAGCAGCAGTTCCATTCTTCTTGCTTAGCATTAACTTCAAGGGCAGGCACATCTATTGCACCATATAACTAATGCTTTCGACCCAGGGCGGGAGAATGATTCTACAGGGAGCTATAAGGGAAATATCTAGGGACAAAAGGGGACCTAAAATGGACTGCTGATTTAGAAAACAAACCTTATCGTTATGTAATAGTACTAATAACGTGATTTTGCGAAACCGACAGTTTTCTAGGAGTTTTATTATGTTTCAACGGAATGAGATATTATTATTATTATTATTATTTTGTTGAATCGCTCTTTACATCATTACAGTGCGAGCCAAATCAATGTAAAGGGTATAGTTATCGTATTGATTCTCGTGACATGTGATAATCTATCGCCATTTTATTGTCACGTAAATTCTGCACTAGACCAACGTCAGTGTGACAATCACACTGCCATCGCCGGGAATCGAACCTGGGACCTTCGGGGTGGCAGTCAAAGCACTTGCCACTTGGCCACGAAGGTCGTCTTATATATATTTTCCTTTACTGGTATTATTAAATGTATCATATTAAATATTGAAAAAAAAGTTGATTTTATCCAAATAAGACGAAACATTTTGTACCCATAAAACATAAACATCTTGAAATCGCAATTAACGTTACAATTTTACGTTTTCATCAATATTAAAATACTTAATATGGAGTTTTATATAATTGATTAAGAAAAATAAATACACAATTGATTGTTACGATACATTACAAAAAATATATAATTTTATATCCCTTGTATCATTAAATTGTTAGATTCAGTTGACCGTAACAAGTTAAGATGAAACTAACATAAACACATTATTGCTAAAATTAAAGGCGTTAATACTGTGGAATTCTAAAATGTCGATAGTTCATTAATTTAAATACATTTTTTTCACTTTTGTGTCTATGTTTTTCATCTTCATCTTCAGGAGAACGACGTTAATTCAAATTTAAATTAATGTGGAAAAACCCAGTCTCTTGATTCATAAACAAATTGTAATTATTCTGTTATATTAGAAACAATTAATACGAACGGAATTGTCCGGTTTCTAGTAGTTTTATTTTATTTTATGGAAATGATATATATTTTTTGCTCTAAATCATTGTTAATAATTGTATATCACGACAATACAGTTAAGTACCGTATACAGCAACGCGTTTGATTGCGTCATTAAGGTGTAATATGTCATTCCCAGAAAATAAAATAAATGTGTGGAAAACGGACGTAAATATCTAGAAAACAGACGTTTTCATTAATATAAATGATTAAATACGGAGTCTTAGATATTTTATCTCCCGTGGGGCGAAAAGAGAGGGATGGAGTGCCGCATCGGTTAAAGTGTGACAGTTCATTCTTTCTGCCTACCCTTTCGGGGAGACGGCATGATGGTTAGTTAGTAGGTTTTTATACTTAGAATTGCCTCTTTCTCTAACGTGACAAAATACAAATCACGTAGGATTACATTCGATTAAATATTTTTTTATTTATATCATAAATTCAAATGTACAATCATTGCACATAAAACTACTCATTAGTTTATTCACGTAATATTTGTATTTTTTAATTCCCATCCATTATGTTTTTTATTTACAAGCAATGTTTAAACGTCTTCTTTTTATTGCTTACTCGAGATACGAGTTTTCTAGTAATAAAGTCGCAATATAGTTACAATTTTCTTTTCTACGTTGAACTGAATGATGTAGACTTATAAATAATAATTCGGAATTCATCAATAACCTAGATACGAGTATAACAAGATTCCGTAGACTTTCTGGAGTAATTTATCATAAATCATCTAAAAAAATATATCTCAAATATGTTTTACTGACAAAATAAACCGATAAACTATTTCGCGTAGATAGTTTATCAAAAGTGAAGAAAATTAACTTTCGCAAAGATAATATACTCTTGATATTAAAACACAAAGTTTGAAAAGCATATTTGGAAAAGAAAGAAAAATTGCTTTCCTGCTACCAACGCTGTATATGATTAAGCGAGCTTACAAAAGTCTTTTTATCCTATGAAGTAAATTTGGTATAGTAAAAAGGTTTATTACGAAATTTCTGGAACCAATAGGCGTATTAACACTATCTTTATATATAAATCTTCTGTACGGGTGTATGTAGATGTACTCTTCCTAAACAGCTGGACCGATTTTGATGAAAATTTTAGTGTGTGTTTATTATTATTATTATTATTTTGTTGAATCGCTCTTTTCACCATGACAGCGCGAGCCAAATCGATGTAAAGGGTAAAGTTATCATATTGATTCTCGTGATATGTGACAGGTAGCTATTCTATCGTAATTTTATTGTCACGTGAATTCTGCACCAGAAAAAACGACAGTGCGACAATCACACTGCCATTGTCGGGAATCGAACCCGGGACCTTCGGGGTGGTGGTCAAAGCACTTATCACTCGGCCACGAAGGTCGTTTAGGTTCACCATTGGACCCGGTAGGTAGCCGTTGAAACCTTCTAGGAAGTTCATGAATAATTAACCTTTTGAGAATAATCCAAAGTTATGCTTTTTTACCATAGATGGCGCTAATCTTGTATTCTGTGGTATATATGATTAAAGCATGCGCAAATCACTTGCTTTATAGCGTGGCATAGATTTATAATTAAATAGCGTGCATATGAGTGTATAATTGGCAATAGGACAACGTCTGAAACGCATGAGAGATGGTTCGATATTAGGAAGACAATATTCTCTCCAAAATCAAGAGTATTTGCCTTCTGAACGTACTTTCACTAATATGAAAGATGTCAATCTCTGAGGAGACCGCGTTAAGCAGATTAATTACTCTTCCCACTGGTGTCACAAGAGGCAAGTTGGTTCTGTCAGCCAGTAGATAAAACAATCTGTGCTGTCGATGTCGGAGATATCTATCAGGGACAAAAAGCCGAACACCCTCCAGCACGACCGAGTTCTCAAAATATCCCCTGAGTAATCTAAATAAATGGTTTACGAGATGCCCATCTCTTTGAAGCTGCCAAGAGTTGGTCCCAAGCATTACCAAAAGAAAAGTCGTGAGATAGAGCCACGTTTTATTAAATGTTTAATGTTGAAACACTGTTATTGCATATAATTTATTTATATGAGTTTGTCGCGACAGAAGTTTCGCCAGCCAATGTTGGCATCATCGAGAGGAGATCGGAACCGGTTCATCATCATCATCAGCCGTCTGTCATCCACTGCTGAATGTAGGCCTCTCCCAAAGCCCGCCACCGCCCCCTATCCATTGCCGCTCCCATCCATCCATGTCCAGCAATCCTCTTCAGATCGTCGCTCCAGCGGGCAGGGGGACGTCCAACTCTACGGAATCCTGTACGCGGTCTCCACTCCAGAACCCGTCTTTCCCATCGGCTGTCGATTCTCCGACAGACATGGCCAGCCCACCGCCACTTCAGCCCGCCTATCCGTAGAGCCACCTCAGTCACCTTGGTTTGTTGTCGAATAAATTCGTTTCTAAATCTGTCCCTCAAGGTTATTCCAAGCATGGCTCTTTCCATGGCGCGCTGGGCAACCTTGAATCTGTAGACTAGACCTTTTGTCAATGTCCACGTCTCGGCTCCGTACGTCATGACTGGCAAAACGCGTTGTTACTGACTGGATCCGGTTGTAACTGAATAATTTGAAAAATAGAATTTGTATACTAAATAAAATATCTTCGTATTTTTTTTACTAACATTTATCTTAGTAGACTTCAATTAAAAGATCTGAATTATATTAAAATACACAATTTTTTTATTGCGGTCAGAATTAAGGAAATAAATTAAATACTTTTTAAGGATTAATTGTACATATCTCAGTAGAGACGAAGATGTAAACTGGAAACAGAATATGGTGGTCGAGGCGTTTATAGGACTTATGACCTGTCATTGGTTGGGTTAAGCGCACGCTTTATGTAATACAATATTCCCCATTCCGACCTTCTTACGACCACCACCTCTGACAAATTTTTGGAAAATGTATATATGCTACAATGTTGGACTACATTTCACATTTTTAAGATCAATCTACACTAGCGCCATCTATTAAGATTGGAAATACTTTTTGTTTCTTATAACCCCTATTTCTCTCCTGTAATGCGGATATATATTTAAATTTATATCATGCTCCTTATCACTCTTGGGAATTTTTATCTATAAATCAAGATGTAGGGTACACAGAAGAAGGGCAGCTCTACCTTCCTAATCATGATAAAGCTATTGAAAAGGGTTTTCCAGTAATTTATATCCATATTTCGGTTATTGACGCTTTTTCTAGTGTTCTCGTCTGACCCTTCATCCCTTGTAAACAAAGTTCCTCTACATACCCCACCTAATCCCGGCTTGTACCCCATCCCTTGTCACATGTTCTCATGAAATTATTGAAGCGACCCGTTTCAGTTTTACATATACATTGAAGGAACGTGAAATAAAGCGATGTTCTGAGGAAAAATCTTCACGTAATAAATATGAAAATAAATAATACTACGTTTATTTAGAAATCAGAACGTGTTTATTTTATTTTTAATTTTCACACTGTATTTAAAACAAAAGCCTATCCAAAAAAGCTAAGATGGCAGTGCACAGTAGTGTTCTTGTGCCGACCCCTATGTATCGAAGTGAAGCATGGAACTGACAAATTAATTATAAAAATAGAATAAATGCGGTAGAAATGAGATCTCTTAGACTAATGTGTGGATACTCTGTTATAGAGTGTCATATGAAAATTTAATAAGTGAATGCAGTGCGAATGAAAGTGTTATGAACAAAATAATGAAAGGAACGATTGAGATGTTTTGGTCACATAGAAATAATGAATTGAGAAATAATGGTTCAAAAGTATATATATAAACGACATAAGCGGAATTATTATAAAAATAAAAGAAGATCGAGAAAAATGTGGCACGATCAAATCAATCAAATATGAAACGTCGTTCACGTGAGATTTAGGAAATATCGACGCATGACACGATGTAAACATGCTTAGTAAGCGAGATTAGTATGTCAAAATATGCTATTTTACAGCAAATAAATAAAATGTTGATTGACAACTTAAATATTTATAATAAATATGAATGAAAACATCTGCTTTCTAGAAGCTTCAAGCGAGGTCTGTTCAAAAAGTATCGCGAATTTTGAATTTCCGCTGGCTACGTATATTTGATTTTTGATTTTTTTGTAGCGTTATGTTGGTACTTATGTCCCTTACTTATGCTGACAAGGTCGGCCATTTTGAATGTTTAGTTAATTTTTGACAGCTGTTTTGCTTGGATGTGTTTTGGCTCGTCTTCGATTTTTGCCTATTCCAAAAAATGGATTAAAGAATCTGTATCAAATTTTGTGTGAAAAACAAAATAAAGTGCGCGGACGCATTTCGAATGTTGACTGTGGCATATGGTGAAGCTACCTTGGACCAAAGCAACGTTTATCGGTGGTACAAAATGTTCTCAGAGGGCCGAGAAGATATGAACGACGAAGAGCGTGCCGGACGCCCGAGCACGTCAACAACAGACAAAAACATTGATAAAGTGAAGAAAATAGTATTAGCCAATCGTCGAATCACCGTTAGAGAAGTTGCTGAGGACCTAAACATATCGATTGGCTCGTGCCATTCGATTTTAACCAATGATTTGGGCATGAGTCGGGTCGCCGCGAAATTCGTGCCAAAATTGCTCAATTTCGACCAAAAACAGCATCGCGTTAACATTGCTCAGGAGATGTTGGACTCGGTCCGTGACGACCCAAATGTGCTCCAGAGGGTCATAACTGGTGACGAATTATGGGTTTATGGTTATGACGTGGAAACCAAAGCTCAATCATCCCAATGGAAGCTGCCGCATGAGCCAAGACCAAAAAAAGCGCGCCAAGTTCGGTCGAACGTGAAGGTTTTGCTCACAGTTTTCTTCGATTGCAGGGGCGTGGTGCATCATGAGTTCTTGCCACAGGGTAGTACGGTCAATAAGGAATATTACCTGCAAGTTATGCGCAATTTGCGCGAAGCAATCCGCCAGAAACGCCCGGATTTGTGGAAGAACAAAAACTGGCTTTTGCACCATGATAACGCCCCTGCTCACACATCGTTGCTTGTGCGCGAATATTTGGCCAAAAACAACACAGTAATGGTGCCGCAGCCACCGTATTCCCCAGACCTGGCCCCCTGTGACTTTTTCCTGTTTCCAAAACTGAAGAGGCCCATGAAAGGACGACGCTACGCCACGATTGAGGAGATAAAGACGGCATCGAAGGAGGAGCTGAACAAGATCACAAAAAATGATTTTTTTAAGTGCTTCGAGGATTGGAAAAAATGTTGGCATAAATGTATTATATCCGAGGGGAATTACTTTGAAGGGGACAAAATAGATATTCATGAATAAATAAATACTTTTTGAAAAAAATATAAGATTCGCGATACTTTTTGAACAGACCTCGTATTTGATTAAAATGACATGTTTCGCTTCACTAAGGCATTTTTAAACGTCACACTCAAATACGAGTACTATAGCAATGCAAAACATGCCATTCCCATAAAATTTAACAAAACTTCTAGAAAATAGACGTTTTCGGTTATTAATTAGTGTTTTAATTCATAACAAAATTGATCCGATTCTTTTTCAATTTCATTACTATAAAAAAGCTGTCTTGATTCATGCATGTTTCTTTGGTTGCTCCTTGACATCTATGTGATTTAACGAGCCGTCACTGTCTACGGGGACATTGGGAGCTGGATTACACGAGATATTAAGGTGGGATTAGGGAATGGGTCCTCGGTCGGCTATATTTAAGTCGCGGGCAGGTGGGCGGGCCCCACAATTAATTGCATTGTGTTCCGTCTCCGGCGCTTTGAGGCGGGAACCAAATCGTCAGCGATACGTCAGACCTCCCCTTAGTCGACCTTGCGACCCCTTTATTTAATTACCAAATGTCAACATATAAAGGATTCCAACATTACTCGTACACTGTTTTATATTTGAATGGAATGATTAATATTTAAGTTTTAAAACTTATGTAAAATTTCGTATCAAATTGTTGCCGAGAAAATAAAACAAAGTAATTGAAATGTTTGCATTTTTATTGTATCTTGAATAATTATGTAAAACTCCATATTAAATAATATACGAATAAAAATGTCAGTTTTCTTGAAGTTTTTACATATTTTATAGGAATGAAATGTTTTGCCCTTCTAAGGCATTATCAAATGTGACGAAATTTCAGCTCGTTGCTGTTTATATACACTAGTAAATGGAGCAGAATATGTTAATTAACGAAAATTGATGTGACTATATACATTTTTAACAAATAATTATTTGGGTAGGCCCGGAAAGTGCTTCTTGGAAATCTTTAAGAAATTTTATGACAATAATTACATAATTTAAGGATTAATTGTATTTCAATAGAGACGAAGATGTAAATTATTTGGAAACAGAATACGGTAGTCGAGGCGTTAGTTGGGTTAAGCGATCACTTTATGTTTAGCAACATTCACCATTCCGCCCTTCTTACGACACCACGTCTGGCAAATTTTTGGGACTGTATATATGTTAATATTTTTTAATAACTACACTGTTGGTAGGGACATCTATACTAGCGCCATCTATTAATATAAAATTTAATCATTAAAAAAATATTAACCCGCAATGGGTAAAAATCCAGTATTTGTCTACAAGAATTTGTATACAAAATAAAACAAAAAATAATAATAACATAGTTAGAGAACACTAAATGTTTTTTTTTCGGAACACGTTAGGTGTGACTGGTCTAGACTAAATAAATCAAAATCCCAATTTGCCAAACATCTACTAGACAATAAACACACCCTGTATCCAAATAACGTACCAATTTCGCTACACATTTTTATTATGAATGTGTAGCGAAATTGGTACACTCTTAACCTCTGTTTTACTCTGTAGCGAGCTGAGTAAGCTCGCTACAGAGTAAAACCGGTTGGCGCTACTAACTCAAATAAAGTGGTTTTTACTTAAAAGCGTTTTATGTGAAAAAGTGTTTAATTTTATTTTTAAATAATTTAATAACACATTTAATAAAATAAATAAATGATTAGTTCAAAAGTAGACGCTGACAAGGGGTCTAGTATACGAATACTATATAGTAAGTTTCAAATAAAAAAAATGCGTAAAAGAGCCAAGTTTGTAATAACCTTGAGGGACAGAATCAGAAATGAATTTCATTAATACGAACGAAAACGTTTGCTTTCTATAAGTTTTTCAGAACAAAACTTCTAGAAAACAGCCATTTTCATTCGTAATAATAATTTAATATATAGTTTAACATCATTTTTCAAGAAACAATGCATTAGAAATTAATTTAACTTGACAAAAAAACAAGATTTCTGAGGTGCATCTGAAGATAGGCGGGCTGAAATGGCGGTGAGCCACATTTGTCGGAGAACCGATAGCCGATTTAAAGACGGCTTCTTGAGAGGAGACTGCGCACAGGATTCCGTGACGTCATCGTGTTCACTGGACCGACGATATTATAAGGATTGCTGGACGTGGATGGATTAGAGCGGCAATTGATTGGGGGCAGAAGCGTGCTTCGGTAGAGGCTTACGTTCAGCAGTGGACGACAGACGGCTAATAATAAATGAACTACCATAATAAAGTTTATTTTTTTCAACTGTTTCAATGATATTTTAATCTTATTTATTGTTTCTTGAACAATGATGTAAAACTTCACAATAAATAATTAATACGAATGAAAACGTCTGTTTTCTAAAAGTTTTACAATATTTTATGGAAATGCCATGTTTCGCCTGTCTAAGGGATTATCAAATTTCTTAGACAGGTGAAACATGTCATTCCTATAAAATATAACAAAACTTCTAGAAAACAGACGTTTTCATTCGTATTTATGATATTTTTATCATTATAATATAAAATATCATGAATACGAATACTTATATTAACTAAGAAAAATCAGAGTAAAAGAAGTGACATGGCAGAGTGGTGAGAGCTCTGACTGCCATACCGAAGGTCCCGGATTCGATTCCCGGCGATGGCAGTGTGATTATCACAATGTCTTTGGTCTGGTGTAGAATTCATGTGACAATAAAATGGCGATATCACATGTCACAAAAATCAATATAATAGCTAAAAACAAAATTTATAAGGTAATTGATTTCAAACGACTGTTGTGTACACAATTAAACCGAAAAGTAGAAAAAACGTTACTTTTTAAACTTAAAATATATCATTTTTATAAAATTTGTAAATAATAAAAATAAATTCCAAGAAAGGTATATCCAACACTATACATACATATATGTCTCAATAATCTTTCAAATAATTGTGTTCTACCAGCTTCTCTTTATTTACGAGAGAAGAATCAACCATGCCAAGAAGGAACTGTTATCAATAGAAAACTAAAATGAAATTGTATTAAAAATAAACTCATTCCGATACAGATCAGGTCCATTCATGTGTACTCTGATTTCTTTCTCTCCGCAGTTGGCTTCAACTGGGCGGACAATTGGATTTTCCGAAACGTGTAATTAAAGTTCCCTGCTTTGTGAGACGAGAATAAGGCTAAACGAAAAAGAGAAACACGTTAGTTCTGACAGTCGACTTGGACCAATATTAGCTCCAAACTAGCTTTGCCTTCAGTTTCGTATTAAGGATTCTTTCCGTGTCACTGGTTCGCATTGTCGCATTCTAATAAATGAAACAACATACATGTGTACAATGTGTACAATTATGATGCCTATGTACTCTTTCAATGTGTACAATTATGATGCCTATGTACTCTTTCAAATAGGACATACTACATGGATGCAAACAAACAAGTTTATTAATTTGTCTTTTTTTTTTTATATACTTTGTATATACAACACTAACTTTAAAATAAATTAAATTGCATATCAGACATGTTTTGGACAACCAGTCCTTCTTCAGTGATACATATAATATTATAAAGATACATATTTAAAATATTATAAAATTGTCTGATGTGAATATATCCGAAACATGTCTGATATGTAATTTTATTATTTTTAAAGTTAGTGTTGTATACAAGTATATAAAAGTATATAAAAAATAAAAAGACAAATAAAACATCTACAACACAAAGTATGGCGAACATAGAAGAAAAGTTTTTTAATGTTCTTTAAAAAAATATCTTCCTTACTTAGATTATTATAATAGAGTAATGTATTTATTGTTTCTTGAACAATAATGTCAATCTACATATAATAAATATAACGCATAGATATAAAACAAAACACTTTGTATTTGACCACAGTATGGTAATATGTAATGACGATAAAAAAAAACACGTTTTTTCCACTTTTAAGTTTATTTTTCTTGACTTGTTTCGAAGGTTTTGGGTTTTTCGACACTTAAAGATCAACAAAGAATCTACAAGTTTGAAAACAGGATCCTAAGAATGATTCTGAGATCCAGACCTGGTGTTGCAGCGAGATCTTGAAGGCATAGGAGCAAACCAAAGATCCATACAATGATCCAGCAGCTCCTTAACGAGCACAGTGAGAGCCGGTCACCTAACAAGGATTGGGCACGTGTGCTGAGCCGTTAAGATCAGAGCAACCAAGATCTTGTACACGTCAAAAACAACCGGAGCAAGACCTCTAGGAAGGCCTATGTAGCGCCTAATGGATAATGTTCTGGCTGATATGGCTAAGTTTTGCAAAACGGACTGCTGGGAGCAAACGGCGCAAGATCGAAGAGCTTGGAATAAAATCATCTTCAAGATTTGTGTAGTCATAAGAAATTCGTAAGATGAAGCTCTGAATGGAGCGAACTGGTCGGCAGTTTAAATAAAAAAATAAAGTATTTTGTAAATCATACATTATATTGTTACATTTCGATTGAAATAATTGTGTAAATTTTATTTATTGTATCTTGAACAACGATGTTGATCTCAATATGGAATAATTAATAAGAATGATATCGGTATGAGATGGAGTAGGCAGAGATCCATCAAGAATCCCTAATATCGTGATGCACGAGACTCCAGAGGGCCATCGACCACCAGGGCGACCACTAGAAATAGAGAGAAGGCTGATATCCTTCGATGATGGTTTTTGTCATAGGAAGAATGTTGATATCCTGCATAAACAGATCGCAAGATCTAAAAACAGAAGAAGAATAAGAAGAAGATATCGTTTTCTAGAAGTTAAATTAATAAATAGTTACATCTGATAATGCCTAAGACAGGCAAAACATGTTATTCACATTTAATATAATAAAACTTCTAGTAAACAGACGTTTTCATTCGTATTAATTGTGTAAATCTTATTAAAATAAATGAAAAGCTACATGGCAGTGGTTCCGATAGAGTGGAGTTTACGGAAAGTTTCCTCCAGACTGACACAATTATATTTTCGCTCGCTTCTCCAGCCTCATCTCGCTCGAGAAGCATCTGATGCTAGCGGAATCATTGTTAGTGTTGTAACAGCGGCCCCTTACAAAGGAATTTCTCGAATAACATGGGGCTAAATGAGCATTACCGCGGGAAAACTTTGCCAAAATAAGGAAAATATTTTTGAAAGAATATTGCTCCAAGTAATTTGCATAGCGTAGAAAAAATTCTGTACACATTTTATTACGTTTATTAAGACTTTGTTCTTACCAAGGACGCGTATTACATTAATAAATATTTTAATGCGTTTAGTTCGACAATTTTTGAAATGTTTTGTTTGTTTCTGAAGTTTACGAGTATTTTCGAGATAATCACTTGTTATTTTACGACGATTCCGATACTAAAATTGCGAATGGTGGCTATGCGACGTAAAATAGCTGAAGTTATTGGAATTTTTACGTGTTTTTAGACAATACCAAAGAAAGTTATTTATTTGTTAATTTATATTTTAATGACAATCATAAAAAAGTAAGTAATTTCTTTTACTCATTTTAATCACCGTATGAGTTTTGATTTGTTAATGACTTATCCTGATTACTGCATACAAAGGGTTTTCCAATAGGGGCTTCCAAACTTTGACACTTGATAGGGGCCATATTTTTGAAGCGACATTTATTCAGTCTGTTTTGCCAAATCACCATGAACGGATATAGCGTTCAACAACACGTGCAAATGATAAAATTGTTTTATCAAAATGGGTGTACTGTTCATTACTAACTTCTTTTGGCCTGAATTGGATGATATGGACACCAACGACATGTGGTTTCAGCAGGACGGCGCTACGTGTCATGTGTGGCTTATGGCACATTAGAAATTCTGCATGAGCGATTTGAGGGCGTGGTAATCTCACGAGATCGTTCGATTTGACCCGTTAGACTTTTTATTGTGGGGTTTTCTTCGCACGTCTATGCGAATAAGCCACAAACCACAGCGGCCATTAAAAGTCAACATAACTCATGCTATCGGTCAAATTCAGAGTCATGGAAAATTGGACATTTCGGATGTGAGCCACCCTGAGAAGCCGCGGCAGACATTTGAACAGTGTTATATTTCATACATAATGGATAGGTCTTTCAAACGAATTAAAAATTTGATGATATATCACACACACTTTGTTTAATTTAAATTTAAAGAGTCCTTAATTAGAGACCCTTTAAAAATATTTTAAACTCATTAAATTCAAATTGAAATATTGACCACAAAATATTATTGCCTAGATCAGGGTTTCCCAAACTATGTTTCGTGAAACACCATTGTTCCGCTGAACCTTAATTGGTGCTCCGCAACGATTAGCAGTAATTAGAAAGGCGAGTAATAAACAATATCAACTATTGTTTATGTCGTCAAGTATCTATGTACAGGGTGGAGGACCATATTTTCTCACACCGCACGCATGAAAGAAATGGATAATATTGTTTTTACATGACCGTCTAAATATTGTGTTTTAATATATATTTTCACTAGTAGGAATTACCCAATCCAAAAAATAATCTAAGTGTTCCATGAAAAGAATCGATAAAGATAGAATGGTGAAGAAAGTTTACGTAAATGACATAAACGAAACTTGAAATAGAGGAAAACCGATGAAAATGTGCCATGATCAAATATTAAATGACGGCCACGTAAGAAGTCGGAGGAATAGACGTTCGTGCATGATACATTGTATTAATGTAGAGAAATCGATAGAAGTATGTTAGAACAGAACAATGTGGCGGTGCATTCTTTCTGCCCACGCCTCCGGGGAGACGGCGTGATGATTAGTTAGTTAGTGATATCCAATCTTTCAATACACTTGTATTTGAAAAGGCATACGTGGCCGAATCTTACAATACACTATCTACCAATGCACTTGTTTCTGAAGAAGCACACGCGACCGGCATCAATATAAAACATTATCAATATCAATTTATTTTTAGAAAGTCTTCCGTTGAAATTTACGAGTTTACGAAGTGTTTCATTTCATGAAAAGTTTGGTAAACCCTGGCCTCAACTGTCGTAGAAGACGAGTACATTGCTGTAAACCAAATGATTGCCCGGAATATATAAAAGATTTGATCTTCAATTTGGAATCCCTCAGACATTCGACGGCTTACTTTATTACCGATCGCTGGAACGGGGCTCTAGTTAGGCCATTCCGGGGGCGACCAGAAGCCATTAAAACTTTTTAATGACCTCAACAAAGCGACTGATTTCCATAAGCGTCTAGTTTGTACCGGAATAGTTCAACACGAGAAAGAGAACAGTCATTTAACCGCAAACCGATTTTGTGATCGGCAATTATGGTTATTTTAAATATTCATGGTGATATTTTACTGACTGTTATACAGATAAGTAAAATATAGAACTCTTTTGAAAGATGAGAAATAGTAAAATAAATGTGGTGATGACGAGTTTTTAAAAATAAATGTATTTGTGCATTTTAAAGAGAAAATCAGAAAATCTCACTAACATCGACATATTTGAGATCCTTCTGAGATACTCGTATGTTATTATCTCTTAGTTTCATATCAATATCAACTTGTAAACAGTTCCGAAATCCTGAAGCTATGACATCAATGTTTGGGTTTCAGTGTTCCACTGCTGAATTTTTGTGCGTCATACTTAATTACCAGGAGTCAATCTGTAAGGATTGGTGGATGTAATTCTTAAGAGTTCCCCACATTATGGATGCGAAACGTGGACCTTGAAACTCAACTTAATCAACAGACTGGAAGCATTTGAAATGTGGCTCCATAATCGAATGCTCAGAATTCCCTGGACAGACATGGTTACCAATACCGAAGTCTTGAGGCGAGTTGCGAGTTGACAGGGAACTTTTATCAACTATCAACTTTCGGAAGATTTCACATCTGGGTCATAAGCTGCGTGGGGAAAAGTACCACCTTCTCCAACTGATATTTGAGGGAAAAATTGAGGGATGCCAAGACAAATGTCCTGGCTGCGAAACGTGAGGGATTGGACCGGTATCCGAAGTGTGGAAGAGCTGTTCCGAGCGGTGCGGGACAGTTTCGCCAAGGTGATCGATCAACGTTGGGGGGACCCGACAGGGCACTTGAAGAAAAAGAAAATGTTTTTGACTAGCTTTTTGGTTATGTTTAAATAATTCGTGTATTGTTTGTGGTGTTGGTCCGTTTAGCCGCTTTCCGTTTGAACTTGTTGTATTATTTTCCGCTGATAGGATCGCTCATGTTTGCTGCGAGCAGTTTCAGCGTGTGTGGAACACTTTCCGCAGACACGGTCAATGTAACATCGGGCTATTTCTGCCCCCTAGCCGGTAATTGACCCCTGTAGAACGCTTAGTTTCCATAATAGTTGTACCACCGCAGTGTCGTAGCGAAGCGGTATTTCGAAGAACTTTTTGAAAACATTGAATTTCCATAACACTTTCAGATAATCAAACGATTTTACAGAAATCTCTTCATGAAGTTAATTTTATATAATAATTAAATAAAACGATGTTTTTTTAACTACTTCCACTTTTGTCATTATTTCGACAGCGACCGGTTTCGCCAGGCTCGCTGTCGACTAGTCAACCAGTCGGTCGCTATCGAAATAATGACAAAAGTGGAAGTAGTTAAAAATACCGCTTTATTCAATTATTTCTTTTTTTCACTTCACAAACATGGGATGCAGAAGTCCTTCCTATTTAAATCTCTAGACTGCTTAACATTTCTACACTGAAAGGCATCTGTACCCCGAAACATGTTTGTGAAAAGTGAAAAATGTTTAAAAAAAATCTATTTTAAAAAAGTTACTCAATTGCAAATCCACAACCCAAAGTGATGAGCGAATAAAAAAAAATTGGTTTTGCTTGTTTTTATACTACTGTTACTAACTAACTAATCATCACGCCATTCCCCCGGAGTGGTAGGCAGAGAGGATAGATCGCCACGCTTTTCTATCCTGACATAACTCCCGCGCCTCTTTTACATTCACACATCGTGATATGCACGCTCGTTGATTGTTCCTGCTTCGAACACGGCTGCCATTCAGTAATTGATTAATTTGGCCATGTATGTGTGCCTTGGCCTTCCTCGACTTCCTTTTTCATTCACAATACTTGTATATATCTTTTTAACCATTATTTCCTCATTCATTCGTTTCATATATCCAAACCATAATAGTGACCCTTTATTAATTTTATTTATCACGCATTCATCCGACCTATATTCCCTAATTATTAAATCATTAGATATTTTATCATACATTGTTTTTCTACCGTACAATGACCTACTTCAAAGAAAATTCAATTAAGAACGTTCGTTTACGCACTAAGAAGCTAGATTGTGTTTTAGATTATTGCGTTTCTAGTTTTTTTGCAACTACACTGGTGTTTACTATTTTCGTTATAGCCGTCGAGGTAATGAGGGGGTATTTAAGTATACTATTGTGTATCCCTGTTTGTATGTGTGTAACACGTAAGCTGTAGTAAGTGTATAACGCGTAGTGTGAAGGTGCCCCGCCAAAGTTAAATGAGTACCTACTTTTACGAGAACAGAGCTTTTATGTCAGTTTTTATATCTCCATTTTATTATGCCATTCTGTATTGTTATCTCCTTACCACTGGCTGTGTTAATACTCTGACCACAATGCTAATACTTATTTCTTTATTAGCGATCTAACTTGTACGATTCTATGGTTCGCTAGTGTCATTTGTATTTTAATACTGAGCTATATATAATATACTATACTACGAGTCAATATAATTAGATTAACTTTAATAATAAAAATAGATACGTTCATCCCAAGCATTCAAATAAAATTACTATATAAGTACCAACCTTAGAGATATGTGAATCAAATCTAGATCAACATCAAATAAACATTTATCATCAAATTGCTTTTACTATTCTTTATATTTCAAATAATTACATTGAAAAATTAAACTTAAGAATTAATTATATAATATTGCATATTTGAAGCGTGTAAATAGAATTTTATATCAAAATACTCGTATGATGAAAGAAAATGAACAACTTAATTCAAATTAAAGAATTTTCTTAGCAGTAAAATTGGCGCAAAAGACGAAAGTAAAATGATTGCTAAATATTTATTAATTGATAAAAATTATATTCAATGTTTTTAAGTGAATAATGGTTATCACGCAAAAAAAGGTTTGACGTGTACAAATTCACTTTGTTACTGTGATAAATAAAAATCATTCAAAACATTAAATTTTATGATACAAAATAAAAAATAAGAACACCATTAAGAACATTTTTAATTATAAAAACACAGAAAAAATTATGGCACTTTTTTTTTAAATGAAAGATTTATTATTTTAAATTTAATTTTATATGCATATCTATAATATTTGGACTAGTTCCATATAGTTTTATGTATTTGGCAAGAACACTTAGACTCCCATGAAAGCTGATGAAACTTCTGCAGCGCAGAAATAAAAAGTATATTACAGTAGTCATATTATAAATCGAGGGATATTGTTATTGTTATAACCTTCGGTGATATTGACATAGATATAAACATAATAATATAATAATCAAGTCTTCTATGTATGTGTGGTAGAACGATATACGACAGAATCTCAAATGCTGATATGAGAAAGGAATGTAGAGCGGAAGAAGATATTATGAACAAAATTATGAAAGGATCGTTGGTTCGGAAATATGGAGCGCATGGATGGGGTAAGAATGGTTAAGAAAGTATACGTTAATGATGTAAATGGAGTACGAAGTCGTGGCAGACCGAGGAAAACATGCCATGACCAAATTAATCAAATTTTAAAGGTTGGTCATGTTAGAAGTCAGAAGAATCGACGTGCGTGTATGTGTAGGAAGCTAGAGAGGTGTGCCAGGATACAGTATGATGGCAGTCCATTTTCTCTACCTACCCCTACGGGGAAACGGCGTGATGGTTTGTTTGTTTGTTTACTCAAGTCTTCATATTATCCTTCTTCCTTGCTATACACCAGGGTTTCCTAACCTTATTTGTACGATGCCCCTCTTCAACGATTCAATAATTTCTACGCCCCCCCCCCCCCTACCAATTTCTTATTTACCTAACAAATTCTAAAAAAAATATTTATAATTGCTTCAAATAAAAAATGCACCAATGCAATAAATACTATTTTATTTTCATAAATAAATCAATGGTTGAGTTATCCAAGATGGGAAAGAAAATTCTTTCTTTCCCAGATTGCACCTTTCTCTAAAAGACGATCATGTCAAAAAGATATACGAGTATACGAGAAACTAAAATGCCTTTTAAAAATTTCGAATCGAAGTTTAACCTATAATGACTCGTCCATAAAACATTCAGTAATTAAAACAAAGTGCTTTGATCCGCGTCCCATCGCTAAATCTCTTTGACTCGAAGTAATGAAAAGTTTTTCCATTTTCAAAAGTCTTTATAACTGATAAAACTCATCGCGGCCATGTCCCGAAGCCGTGAAATGAATGACGGCCTTATGAGATAATTAACGACGATATTCTTGTTATAAAAAGCACATCTGAAAAATTTAGACTTTTCTTCAAAAGCGGCATTTTGTAAAAATAACGTGGTATTCAAATTAAACTTTTCACATTTACTAGAAATGTTAGGTACTGGTTAACTGGTATTTGTTCTGACTGAAACAAACCATACTAAAAATATACATGTCTTTGTGAAAACCTCACCTTATATGTATTATATAATTAATAATAATAATAATAATTAGGTTAATTCGTATAGCGCCGTTTTCGTGAATAGTCATGGGAGCTACATGTGACACCAGCAATCAGATAACCGTTGTTTACATTTTATGCGATATTTTGAAAAGGTGGGTTTTTAGGTGAGATTTAAAATCTGTCGGATTGTCAATGCATCTGAGACGTGCAGGAAGCATATTCCAGGCGGACGGACCTGCCACTGCGAAAGCCCGATCTCCGAAATTTGTCCGGGGTTGCGCTTTGGCTCAACTAATCTGCCTAATGCCTAATGAGGAGTTTGCTAATCGAAATGTAGATTGCCGCAAGTTAGGACATCAGCAACACAAAGTTCAGATATATAGGCTGGTGCCATTCTGTGAAGCGCTTTAAAAACCGTCAAGCATAGTTTATACTGGATTCTTTCAGGACACTTGAGCCAGTGAAGATCTTTTAGATTTTGTGAAATATGCGAGTTTTTTGGAACCCCTTTTATAAGTCGTGCTACCGCATTGAAAACAGACTGAAGTTTATTTGTTTGTTTCGTTATTAATATACCTGAAAACGCCTGTTTTATTATAATTTATCGAAATGACATATATCACATTTTTAAGGCATTATTAAATACAATATTGCATTAAATAATGACTTAAAAAGCCGAAACATGTAATTTCCATAAATTAAAATAAGACATTTAGAAAACAGATAATTCCATTCGTATTAATAATTTAATATGAAGTTTTTTTTATTATTGTGTAAGAAACAATAAATTATATAATGGCCCTATATATAACTCAGTGAGGATAACCAATTTTACTCAAAACCTCGTTTGCCATTAAATTTGATGAGAAGCTTTGATTTATTAGGTATCAGCTATGTATAAACATACTCGTTTAATCTGATCTTAATCTCGCATACAAATTTCACAGGTTATATAAATACTATAAATTCATAATAATTAAAAATATCTTTAATTTTTATCTTACATCATTTTTAGATTACTAATAGTATGGAAATAATGATTTTTAAATTATAAATTAAAAATAACTAATCGAACTGACGAAAATAGGTATTATGAATTTAGTTTTGAATTAAATATTTCTATAATTTGATTTTAAGTCTAGAAAACAAAATTATCACCCAAAGCATATGTTTTTTTTTATCGGAGAGGCATATAAAATATGCATATTTAATCAAAACATATAAATTAACAAATAATATTTATTAATATGTGGAGGTCATTTTATCTTATAAAATATTCTTAAATAAATTTAAGTATTTAAAATTAAAAAAAAAATTCTATTTGTGAGTTTGAACACATCTGCACAATTTAATTAAAAACCGTAATCCCGTCACTAGCTCTTGGCGTCCATAGAAGTTGTACGTTCGTCTGTGAGTAGTTGCGGGTAGGTCCGTAATGAGTTAAGTGACAGAGATAAGCACCCTCGAACCGAGCGCCCTCAGTAAAAGTACTTACCCATGTTTATGACGGCAGAGTACCTACTCACGTTCGCAATCAGAAAATAAAAAATCTTATTACTGGAAACCAATACTACCCTCGCTAATTTGTGGATTTATATTGAGAATTAGATATTTATTTATATTACATATTTAAAAAACGACAATTACGTAATTATTTGTAATATTGGTATATGTAAGATATTCTTGGACCCATTATTATGATAAATAACCATTTTTAAGAGACTCTTTATTTCAAATGAAAATTTCATTTTAAAAGATTTCACGAATTTTTCTCTAAAGATTTTTTTCGGATATCCCAAATTGTCTTACCCAAGTTTAATTATTTTAAAGTATTTTATGGGTATTATTGAAAAATATTTATAAAAATCCGACCAAAAATAATTGATTAAAAATCCCTTTATTTTTATTTGAATTGAACGTGAATAATTTCAAATATTAAAATAATTATGTTAAGAATACGTTAAATATATTTTTTGCTACAAATTTAATGTCAATTATTAATTATCGATTGTATTGCTATGAAAGTGAACACGTAAATTTGATGGCGTTGGACAAATTATTACACTATCGAAAGGCAACATAAACTTAAATTTAAATAGGTCTATGATTTCTCACAAGAGCCACGTGTCTGCGCATGCGTCCCTGTTGAATTTAAAATGATTCGAAATTGCCCCTTTTCAATAATGCCCCCCTGGTACTTACTTGCCTTCTCCCCGCGGTTATGTGTCTGCCAGCTGTCTTCGTTCGCCTGACCCGCTCATGGAACATGCATGAGGAAGGGTGGTAGCTGCCGTCTGCTCCCAGTATTCTGGAGCCTTGGAAGATCACCCAAAGCTGCTGCCTGAGGGTTACATAATAGAGACATAAAATAGTGTGCAGAGATCGATCAAGATATACAATGGAATTTTTTCATAATATTTAACTTCTCGAGTAGTAAGATATTAACGACATTTACGAAACATTATTTTTTCAGTTTGTTTAACATGTAATTAGTCAATACATTATTTAATTTTGTGTACACCAATAGGTGTCGCTGGTAGTACATTTTTTAAAATAACATTTGGAGAAATTTAGCGTATTTATAAAAGTACAAGTATATACATTTAATAAAGAAATAAAATATTTCGAAATAAATGTGGATACATTTAATAAAGAAAACGGTATTGAAAGTTTGCATATTAATAATAAAAACCTAACTTTGAATAATTTAGAAATTTTAGAAATCAAAAAAGCCATAAAAAATAATGAAAATATAGTAAATAACCAAATTAAAATTTTAATTCAATTCCCATGCTCGATATGTTTCCGTTACATCTCGCCTCTCCTCAATCCAAATTATACCCCTTCCACTCGATATGTTCCCGTTACATCACCCCTCTCCTTATTCCTAATTATACCCCTTCCACCTTTATACATGACTTGATCTCCATTTAGTATATAAGTGACCGCTCTGTTTTATTTGATTGTTAAAATTGTATACACTGATAAAGGTTACTTGTAACCGAAACATGTCCGAGTTCAGTGAAAATAAAAAGAGTTGTAATGGAAAGTATAATTATATTTATTCATATATGAATCCGCAACACAAAGTGAAGGTGAATAAATAATCTGAGAATGTTCGAAAAATTAAAAAAGTGCCCCAAGCATGGGTCTATATACTATCTGACCATGTATTCAATAGCCCCACGGTTGGGGCGGTACGCACGGAGAGGTTAATATTGAAAACATACGTTCTCTGTAAGTTTTGTAATATAATATTTTATAAATACGCTAAATTTCGTCATTTTTTGGCATTGTAAAATAAAATGTTCTGTTTTTACCCACCGTAATATAAAATAAATACTCTAGCATCACACGTGGGTAATTGTTTAAATAACAACCTCTTGCTTATTTTTGAAATTGTGATAATTTCAGGAGGAGCTTACTATTAATTACACTTTAAACAAATTCTGAAATATATATTACCATTAATTAAAGTCCATTACCACGCATAAACTTCACAAGTAAAATGAATAAGCTGGAAATAAAAACATAACGTTATAATTTAAGAAAGTCAGTAAAAAAAACTGTCTTTTCTTGCATGCCGGACAATGGTAGTTTTATCGATCTCAAAAATATTTAACATTGTTTAAAATATAAAATAATTGAAAATAAAAATAAACAAATGAAAGAAAATCAACACCAAAACGTTTCTTTTCTTTGAGTTCCGAAATACGGCGTCTTATGTATATATATATCAAAATACAATGAACTTATGGCACACACAGCGGTCATAAAATAAAACTTGAAATATTTTGTTTGCGTATAAGGCAGATAGCGGATAATGCGACAACCAACATCTGCCAAACTCCGTAATAAGGAAAATGAACGTTCACAAATTTCAATTCCGAGTGTCACTTGAGCGGCAATATTTCAGTAACCCTTGAAAATTACATCGAAATAGACTTATGTTTTGATCGTAAATCCTTAAGAGCACCTCTGTATTTTACGCGGAAGGCACTCTGAATCTCATTTGCTTTATAAGATTTTGCGAATTACGAAACTGTAGACCTTAATTATTCCATAAATAACTCATCTGCGATGGTCAATAAATTGAAAATTTTGACATACAAAACTTTATTAATGCAATTACAAATGAGTAATGATGTTCTTTGGGAATTATCTCCTGGGTTCCTGTTTCCAAACCCTCCTTTTGGTACTGAATTTCTCTACTAATCTATTGAGTGAACATAAGTTTGGCTTTCTGGGTCTTTTGGGATCACGCGAATCTAGGCATTATATCTAACTAAAGTGTTATAACTCAACAACAAAGGAGCAAAAGGTAGAGTCCGTTCATTCCAGGGAGATTGTTTGCAGAAGTGTGAGTGACAGTGCGTTTACAAAAAAAAAACTGGACGCTGTTTTTTTTTACGAATAGAAAAAGCAAATAAATATTTCAATAATAATTTATATTCAAACATTGAAATAAACAAGTAAGTTTATTTTTTTTTTAAATAAATATTCAAATCGATTGTATAATCCCAAAAATATAGTCCATTATATTTTTAATGTTGTTTATTGATGTGAATAATATTCATTGATACTGTAAAATGTTAAATTTAATGGAAAAATATTTATTGTTTCTTGAACAATGATGTAAAACTCCATATGAAATAATTAATACGAATTACAACGAGTTCCTAAAAACACTTTTCAATATTTCTGGACCTACCCAAATAATGATTTGTTAAATATCTATAAAATCACATAAATTTTCGTTAATTACCATATTCTGCTTCATTTTCTAGTGTATATAAACAGCAACGAGCTGAAATTTCGTCACATTTGAAAATGCGCCATTGAGATGAGTAATTCATAAAAATGGCGCTATATAAATCACCCAATTTTTTTATTATTATTATGCCTTAGAAGGGCAAAACATGTCATTCCCATAAAATATAATAAAATCTCTAGAAAACTGACGTTTTCATTCGTATTAATTATTTAAAGGTAACAGTTTTTTTTACTATATTTAATTACTAGCTGACCCGGCAACGCTTCGCTATTGCTAAATTCGAGTACATAAATAAACCCAATATATATTCAACAAATACAATTAAAGTTCAATAACAATTCGTTTATTTATTGGATTAAATGCCATGTGTATGGATGCAAAAATGTGTGTCTATATCTTTAAAACAAAGTTTCAATCCAAGCAAACTCGCTGTGAATTATAAACTTGAATACATATTACTAAGGTAATTGAAAAACTATTTTTTGAATATTTTATATGAAATTTAATAATCAAATAAACAATATTATATCACATTTGCAGAAAACATTCATTATATTAAAGAAACAAAACTCTTGATTTTGTTGTCCATGAAATTCACATCAGAGCCAATAAAGTAAGTTTCTACGATCGTGATTTCGGCACTGCGAGTCCGCTGGCGTGGAATAGTAATATAGATGATAATACTACAAAAGCCTCCCTTCCCGACTTCCACAACTGTATCCCTCGCCGCTCTGCGCCATTGACCTCCTGCCACTCGTTTAATGTCATCAGACCATCTTGCTTGTGATCTGCCAGAATTTGTGTAGCTGTTTCTCTTTCGCCACTCCAGGCCAGAAGATCTTATCACCCGTTGTCCTTGCTTTATGACCGATCCCATTCCATTTAAACATTAGTTATTTTACACGCTGCATCGGCAACTTTGGTCCGATCCTTGATTCATCAATTTTGGGCCCTGGAATTAAAAAAAAAAAAATTGAATTGCCATAAGGCGGACACCGAAGAGACGCATAAGGCAAAATTTAAATTTCCATACAATGAATGAATTACAACTGTTTTTCACTTGTTTGCTGAAGATATTCTTCATATAAAAGGCAGTTCATGCTATATGCATAATAATAATAATAATAATTAGGCTAATTTGTCAAATTAACTAACTAACTAACTAACCATCACGCCGTCTCCCCGAAAGTGTAAGCAGAGAGAATGGACTGTCACACTTTTACTGATGCGGCACTCCATCCTTCTCTTTTCGCCCCGCGGGAGGCGCGGTGTGATGGGTTGCGAACCTCATCGCCACCAATAGGCATCTCCCGCGCACACTTCGATCGTCCAACACCCACAAAATAAATCTAAAACAAATAATATAAAATACAATGATATAAAATAAAATAACAAAATAAAAATAATTTTACACAAAATGTTCTTTTTAGACGGTGCACATATTGTCTATTTAATTTATAATATGTTCCACGTATCCACTGTTTTTTAATTTAGCACATAATGTAATAACACATAATGTTTTTTTCGATGTTGCACATGTTGACTTGGACGATCCGGACATTTGTGTTTATTTAATTTATGTTACACGTATCCACCATTTTTTAAATTATCTGTAGTAAGGCACTTAACCAGCAAGAACTTGAAAATAATATTGAAGAAATGATTCAAATTGTCATTGGAACAAATGAAAAATTTATTTCTACACCTGTCAAAATTCTTTACAAAAACGATAAAACTAATAAAACCTTTTAATCTGATTAATTTGTCAAATTAATTAAACTAATCAGATTTTAAAGGTTGGTCATGTTAGAAGTCGGAGGAATCGACATGCGTGTATGACTCGTTGTATGAATGTGGAGGAAGCTAGAGAGGTTTGCCAGGATAGAGTAGTGTTATGGTCCATTCTCTCTGCCTACCCCTGTGGGGAAACGGCGTGATGGTTTGTTTGTTTGTTTAATTTGTATAATCGCCGTTTTCGTGAATAGCTCACCTCAAGGGCGCTTTGACATTGTTTTTAGTCATGAAAGGTGCATGTGACAACAGCGAAATCACGATCGTAGAAACTTAATTTATTGGCTCTGATGTGAATTTCATGGACAACAAAATCAAGAATTTTGTTTCTCTAAACATATGAATGTTTTGTGCAAATGTGATATAATATTGTTTATTGATATACAGACAACCGTTGTTAACATTTTATGCGATAATTTGAAAAGGTGGGTTTTTAGGTGATATTTAAAGTCTGTCGGATTGTCAATGCATCTGAGGCGTGCAGGAAGCATATTTCAGGCGGACGAACCTACTACTGTGAAAGCCCGAGCAACACAAAATTCAGATATACTCGTATAGGTGGCACGTTTGGGAATGTGCTTAATTATTGTCTATAAACTGTAAATTTAAAAACCTTACCTGAAATTAATAATGGAATTTTCATATATGAATGAAAACTACTAAAAGTAGCTTATGTGTAATGTAAAAATGTAAAAATGTAATGTAAAAATTACTTTTAAGTTGATCAGATTGAAGTTTTTGGTTCGACATCATTATTAAATCATTAGGGAGTTTATTAAATTCTGTAGAGGCTATAAATTGTAAGGATTTTACACCGAATCTAGTTGAACGCAATGCTTCTTATTCTGTGAGCGCGTATCATGTTGGTGTACGTCCGTATTGAATATTGGTGGAGTATTAGAGCGCGTTGATGACTTTATTATTTGTATTATAGTTTTAGTGATCTCTAATTTTGGATGGATTTGAAATGGAATTATTTTCGTCTGAGAATATAGGGCCCTTACATGAGTGTACCACGGTAGACGGAAAATATTTCTAACAGCCCGATTTTGGATCACCTGAATCTCATTAGCTTTCTTCTTTGTAATAAAGCCCCAAATACAGGAAAGGTAAGACAGATGAGAATGTATCATGGAGTAGTAAACATAAATTGTCTATATTCTTATGTAACGAATTAAACCAATTAATCCAATTTAAACCTGTACATACCATTCCAAATTAGTTCATAAAGATAACAACATTGTCTTGTGATACGCATATATCGAAGTGTGGGATCCATCCTCTGGACATGCGAACTCCAGTATCTTCTGCGTTGTTTTCCCCATCCTCTGCACATGCGCAATCCATTATCTTCTGCGTTGTCTTCCCCATCCTCAAGCAAATGAAATAACCTGAAATCAATTTCATTATCTTTGAATATTTTAAATCTCAGCATAATGTAGAATTTAATGGTCAAAAATGGAATATTACTGGACTCTTCTAACTGAGGCAGCTAATGCTGCATATAAGGATATGTTTACCTATCACAGCATTTGTTTTCAGAGAAAAACTAAAACAGCTGAAGTAACTCATAGTGTATTTGGGTATGTGTGCTGCTGGAATTACTCAGTGGAATGGAAAATAAAGGAGAATTGCAACATGCAGATGCACCAATATGGCTCATTATCAAAATAATTTCAATCCCAATACAAAAATATCCCCATTAGACCAGTGGTCTCTCACAACCAGGCAATTATTTTATCAAAACTTAATATCTAATCCCAAAGATATAGATTTTCGCCCTGCCAGAACAATTTTACATTAAAACAACATTATTAAAATAGATTATACCAATTAACTAATTATTACACAACGAAACGTCATAACCTAAAATGACACGTAAGTAAAACGAATAAATTGATATTGTATATCATTAGAACTTTCTTATCGTTGCTGTGGTAATTTTAATATTTCCCTGACCAAAGTACGCGTATAAAGAACACCTTTATGTTTGAATTCATCAAATGTCATATTAATTGTATTTTAAATAACTAATTAAAATCATAATAATTAAATAACATTAATAAAATAGCGCAATACCATTCAAAATTCTGCCAGTTGTTACTCGCCCGCTACTCCAGGGTGCATCTTATCATCCGTTGTCCCTGCTATATGACCGATTCCATTCCGATCTCTGATTAATTAATATTGTTTCCTAGAAATAAAAAAAAATAATATTGGAATTGGCATAAGGCGGACATCGAAGAGGCGCATATGGCAAATTTTCAACTTCCATACAATTAATGAATTCCAAGTGTTCACTAAGCAGTATATTTAAAAAAAATACTCGAGGCTCTTGATCCAGCATTGCAAAAGTTGCGTGTAAATTTGTTATATTATATGTAGGAGATTTTAGAAACTTTACCTGAACGGCAAAAATAACTACCAAAAACTATGCTAATCAATGCAGTAATGATTGTGCTAAAGAAATAACAAAAATTTTACAAAAGCATTCATTACAACCAGACTCCTTCATATAAATTGTCTATATTCTTATATACACAAAATAAACCAATTAATTCAAAATTTAAACCTGTACATATCAAAATATAAACATTGAACTTACGGAACTGATAATCGCCGTTTTCGTGAATAGCTCACCTCAAGGGCGCTTTGACAATGTTTTTAGTCATGAAAGGTGCATGTAACAACAGCGAAATCACGATCGTAGAAACTTACTTTATTGGCTCTGATGTGAATTTCATGGACAACAAAATCAAGAATTTTGTTTCTCTAAACATATGAATGTTTTTTGCAAATGTGATATAATATTGTTTATTGATATACAGACAACCGTTGTTACCATTTTATGCGATAATTTGAAAAGGTGGGTTTTTAGGTGAGAATTAAAGTCTGTCGGCTTGTCAATGCATCTGAGGCGTGCAGGAAGCATATTTCAGGCAGCCCGAGCAACACAAAATTCAGATATATAGGTGGCACGTTTGGGAATGTGCTTAATTATTGTCTATAAACTGTAAATTTAAAAACTTTACCTGAAATTAATAATGGAATTTTCATATATGAATGAAAACTACTAAAAGTAGCTTATGTGTAATGTAAAAATGAGCCGGTTTTCATTCGCCACTCCAGGGTACATCTAATTCACTGATCATCCGTTGTTTGATTGATCTAATTCCATTTTAACGAAGTTATTTTGCACGCTGCATCGGTAATTTTCGTCCCATCTCTGATCCGTTACTTTATTTTCCTAGAAATAAACGGAAAAAGTCATAAGAATTGTGTCATTCATTCATATTGTAATTCATATTGTATATCATTAGAACTTTCTTACCGTTGCTGTGGTAATGTAACAATTTCCCTGACCAAAGTATGCGTATAAAGAAAACAGCAAAATAGAATAAACTGAAAATATATTTATGAATTAGAAATATAAATATTATATTATACTTACGGAAGCAAGTTTCTTCATATTCTTGTAGAGCTTCGACGTCCAATATTTTATATTTTCGCTATCATCCTTTGAAATAACCTGAACAATTTAATTATCATTGAATATTTTTAATCCCAAAAACTTCATAACCTAAAAGTACCGAAACTTCATACCTACAAAATATTACGACGTACAAAGAGATTGTGACAGTTCAGAGACCACGTGACCAATCGAACGGCTAGAACTCTAGAAAACGAATATCATTAAGTAATCACCGTCGAACGTAAGAGAAACGAATAAGTTTCAGCCACACGAAAAAATAAAATTTCGTTCATAACCTCAAATTGACGCGTAAAAATTATACTCGCCAAAATTAAGAAGTATAATTACCTGTCTGCATTAGTGTACATTAAAATATGGCCAATAAAATATACTGTACCAATTAAACAACCAATTATTTTAGTACGTAATAAGCAAAACGTATTAAGTATTATACATCCCAAAGTAAAACGCAATATATTGGACTATCAGAAAGCAAAACACATTGTTGCCACTACACAAAATTACATGGAGACTGAATTCTCTCCAGACCGTGTCAAACGAATATAGACTCAAAAGATTGATACTCAGGTGATACGAACATTAAGGTCTATATTCGTTTGCACTACGAAAATTTTCAATTAATTGATTAATTTATAAAGTTAATTAGAGCTCGATTAATAACGAAAATATGCCTATGACGACCGCTAAATTCCAATTAGTCCATTCCCCAAGATACAGAAGGATCAGCTCAGGAATAACCTCAGAAATAGTCGACACACACTCGGAAGATCGCCTTTTATTTATATAGATTTCATATATCTGGCTAATGGTGTCTGGAAATTCCTATTTTACTGGCAAATTTGAGTTGTTATTGGAATTCAAAAATAAAATCACAAACACGAAGATGTCCATTTTTAAAAATTAATATTTTCTTAATTTCGAGAGAGTAGTAATTTTCTAACCACCAAGTGTTTTAGAAGCCAATGCCGTACACTGCCTACTTAGAGCTAGGAACCAATCAGATAGCGTTCTATAACCAATTTAAGATGTGTTACTAACACCATTGCAAATAATCTCTCTGAAGTAAATAAACTTGATTCGATCTATGATATATTGCTTGATAGGTGACAGCTTTATATAATACATTCAGTAAAGTCTGAGTGAATGATATCGAGAAACTTTACAAAATATGTACCATCGGTGCGTGTATTGCTTTTCAGATCACGTACAACTATCTACGTTTATGGACTGCTAATAGATATTTTGGGAACGTACAGATATTGTATCAACATAAACATCGCAGGACCTTCATAATGTTGTTTTAATTTAGCACCATTCTAGGAAATTTAGTGAACCGTCGATATGTTCAACGTTTATGGGGCCGTTTAAGTTTCCTTGACTCAGCTGGAGAAAAATATTTTATCTCTTATCTAAAATTTATGTCTGCCACAATGACTAAAACAGTATTGGGTACTCGGCTACACCCCTTGGTCGCTCTAGGCCAATCATACTCAACCTGCGGCCCGCGGGCCGTATGCGGTCTGCCAGGCTTTTATGTGTGGCCCTAAACACACTTATTATCAGGAACATCTTCTTCTTCTTCTTTCTTATTGTCGACCTACGTGGTCTGTTCTCCAGAGTGTTACTCCTCCTGTGAGTTAGATTTCCAGCTGTCCTTCCATCTTTTAGGAGGCCTTCCATGAGGACGTGTCCCATGAGGCCGATTATGCAATGCGGTATAGGGGAGTCTAGTGGTGTCCATTCTTTGAACACAACCGTACCAGTCCCTTTTTCGCCTTATAATATCCTCAACCTTACATATCTCTCTTTTTCTTGTGTTCCTCACACGATCTCTCAGTGTATTGCCTGCTATCGTCCTCAGTGTCTTCATTTCGGAAGTCCTCAAAACTTGTTTGGTCCTTAATGTGTCTGCCCTTGCTTCGACGCCATATGTTATTGGTCTTACGCATGCTTTATAGATTCTCATCGTACTCTTAATGGCCATGTCTTTGTTTTTCCATATTGTGGATTTTAGAGTGCCAGAGATTGCAGCTGCCTTGTTTACTTGGGCTTGTATTTCTTCCCGCAGATCAGCTCCTCCTACCAGATCTCTCCCTAGATACTTGAAGGTCCTGACCTGTTCTATGGGTTGATTATCTATAGCCAGATTATATGTTTTGGGTGTTTTGGAAAAGGTCATACATTTTGATTTTTCGATAGAGACCGTCACGTTGTATTTCTTACAGGGGTGATGAAGTCTGTAATCAGGAACATGATTTTTAAAAATCTGGCATTCTAAATTTCGTATATCTTGATATTCGTTTCGACTTTGACGCACAGATAGTGACACCCGAAGAGGACTGTCAATATGATCTACATCAGATCTGGTATAAGAGTGTTGTTATATCACACGTTAGATTTATTCACAAAAAAAAACAAATATTTTACAGACAAGCACGCGCGCAAATAATTTTGCTTGTGGCAACACATAAAAGTTTGAGAGCAGATATAACACAATTAACTGCATTGGGATTGCAGATTATGCAGAGTTTTTTGATGAATTTATCGAATTTAAGAACGATACTTACCCGTACTGCCAGCAAATTTTGTATCAATGTTCTTTTGTTTTCATTAATCACAATTTCGTTTTATTCACTGCTACTGTCGCGACAGCTGTTTCGCCAACCGATGTTGGCATCATCAGGTGTTACAATAAACTATTTATTATAACACCTGATGATGCCAACATCGGTTGGGGAAACAGCTGTCGCGACACTCACTGAATAAAACGAAATTTTGATATTATAACATTGTTTTAAATTTTAACAGTAATATTCTGTTTTAGTTTATAATTTTTAAAATGTTTTCTAAAAAAAAGTGGGGGTTTTCTGATTTTTTTCGTCGTACCAGTAAAGTGTTGCAGCCCGCGTCAGTTTTACAAATATAATATAATATATGTATGTATGTGGCCCGAAGAAAAAAATGGTTGAGTATCTTTGCTCTAGGCCGACATTTCCGCATTATCACTTTGGTCAAGGCTAGACTTCGAAGTCTTTCCCAATAAACCCCAAATTTACATACGTAAAGACCGGACGAACGATAAAAGCTTAGTTCTCCCGAAAAGTTGGCAAGCTGCTAATAATTGGTTTGACCAGGCGAAAAATAAAGGAAGTTTTTGAATTACATTATTCTTCTCATATAATAATTTGTGGGGTTTTAATAAAACATAAATAAACTCTTCCGTAGAATAATATAACATGTTGAAGTAACTACTCAGAGTTCTAAAAATAGGGTATATTTACAAAGCACATTTTTGGTCACATGCCAAAGGAAAGATTATATACGAGTATTATACATTTTTGGTTCTAAACAATATTCTGAGCCCACATAATCTTACTTTATTTCTAACATGCACATTTTTTCAGAAAAAAATTCTGAGGTATCTCTACATGAAGGAGTATAGTAGCTATCCGTGGCTCTATCCCACGGCATTTCTTTTGGGAATGCTCGGAACCAACTCTCTACAGCTTCGAAGAGATGGACATCTAATTACCCATTTCTTTAGATTAATTAGGGGATACTTCGAGAACTCGGCCGTACTGGAGGGTGTTCGGCTTTTTGTCCCCGATATATATCTGCGATAGCGACAGCACAGATTGTTTTACCTACCGGCCGCCAGAACCAATCTGCCTCTGGTGACACCGGTGGGAAGAGCAATTAGTCTGCTAAACGCGGTCTCCTCGGAGATCGACGTTTTTCATGTTAGTAAAAGTACGTTCAGAAAGCAACTCTTAATTCTGGAGAGTATCCTGTCTTCCTAATGTTGAACCATCTCTCATGCGTTTCTGGTAGTATACTATACATAATATATTATTTTACCTGTTCTCAATAGATGCCGTAAAAATATTTTTTGTAATGTTTGTTGATGAAATAATATAATTTGATTTGATTGATTTGATTTTTTTATAGACTTCACTTTCCCATTGTGGAAGATTCACTTTCATACGTAAGGGTTTTACATACATATATAAAACAACAAAACAAATAACTCCGATATTTTTATCAGTTCAAACAATATAAAATTCGGCATAACAAGGTTTTTCAAAATTAAATTCAATGGAGTGCAATTAAAGTTGTCCCTGCAAACAAAAGCCTATCCAGAAAAGCTAATATGGCAGTGCACAATGGTGTTCTTGTGCATACACTTATGCATGGAAGTTGAGCATGGAACTGGCAAAAGAAGGATGAAAATAGAATAAATGCAGTAGAAATGAGATCTCTAAGACGAATGTGTAGAAAATCTGCATGTGAGTGTCAAATGCAAATATAAGAAGTTATGCGGTGCGAATAAAAGTGTTATGAAAAAAATAATAATTGGGTCGTTTAGATGTTTTGGACACATGGAAAGAATGAGTGAAGACAGAATGGTGAAGAAGGTATATGTTAACGACGTGATAGGAGCTAGAAATAGAGGAACGCCGTGGAAAACTTGACACGATCAAATCAATCAAAGATTAAATGTCGGTCACGTGAAGAATCTAAAAAATCGACGTGCATGCATAGCACGATGTATGAATGTAGAGGAATCAAGAAATGTATGTCAGGACCGAACAGTTTGGCGGTTAGTTAGTCAATATGAATGAAAACACTTGTTTTCTAGAAGTTTTATTGTAATTTATGGGAATGATATGTTTCGCCTATCTGAGAAAGAAAGATTAAATGTTATATATGTCTGTTATACTATATGACTGCGAAACCTGGACTCGAAAGTGAATGTAATGAACCGGTAGGAAGCGTTCGAGATATAGATATACAGAATGCTCCGTATACCGTGGACCGATAGGGTCAGTAATGCAGAACGTACTGCAGAGAGCCAGAGCCAATAGATAGCTGTTGTCAAGTGTGAAAATTAGAAAAGTCTCATATTTGGGTCATGTGCTAAAGGGAGAAAAATACCACCTACTTCGACTGATATTAATGGGTAAGAAAATAATAGAGTCAAATAATATAGACCTAAAACTGAGAATACTCCTCATCAAGACATATGTATGGAGTGTTTTGATGTACGGCTGCGTGACATGGTGCCTTTCCGAAAGAGATAAGCGGAGACTAGAAGCTTTTGAGATGTGGTCCTATAGAAGACTATTTGAAATTTTCTGGAGAGACCACATTATAAATGAGGAGGTTCTCCAAAGAATCGAAGGAGGAAGGCACCTGCTCAGGACCTTGTCCGAAAGGCGTGCAAGATGGATCGGCCATGTAATACGACAAGAAGGCCTCTTGCATGCCATAATGCAGGGTATGGCCGAGGGGACAAACTCTAGGGGACGCCCACGCCGAGAGTACCTGGAGGACCTGTTAGTGGACGTGCGCTGCTCATCATATGCAGATTTCAAAAGAGCCGCACAAGACAGGGTAGAATGGAAGAGAAGAATAGAGGAAATTGCTGCAAACCAATCCCAGGATTGAAACCAGAGAAGAAGAAAGTGGAGGGAAGTCGGGGAGTTGGTAGAAGGCAACTGTCCTGGCTGCAGAACAACAAAGAGTGGACAGGAATAATTAGAGTTCAGAACCTGTTCCAAGTGGCACAGAATAGAGATGCCTTTGCTGTAGTGATCGCCAATGTTGGGGAGACCTGACACGGCACCGAAAGAAGAAGAATCATTTATAGATTTAATACATACTCGTACTAGTCTATAAGATTCAATTTCAACTTCATTTATTCTATTTTTATTTCATATATTTTTTAAGTCAATCAAAAATAACGAAGAAAAGCTGCAGCAGATTTGCTAATATTCTACGTTATTCCATGCTTTTCAACGTGGTATGTTTATTCCTACAGTCCGTGTATAACCTACTTATGTATAGATTAACTGGTATGCCATAAAGCTCCCAGTTGCAGTATACGACAAAGTAATCGGTCTAGGGGGAAACGGACGTTTAACGGCTGTAAAAGACGTGCATTTTATAAACACAGTAAAAATTAAATTGGCGGCATTAAGTATGGCAGTGGGTAAAGTTAGATCGCGTGCCGAGGTCACTTTAAGCACAAAGCAGACTGCTTTCTTTTAACAATAAACAATCCAATATAGCGCCATAATAAGCTTTTATCTTAAGCTGAAATTTAAGGCGCCTTATTTTCTTAACATAAGTTTGTGATTAGAGGATAAAGTTTATTTTTGGAAGTTAATTACGAATTCATTATTTGACACACAAATTTCGCGTCGTGACGCCGGCGTCGGTGGTCGTGCAGCTCGCATTCCGTAACGACCCGACGTGCGTGGTATTGTAAGTTTATTCCACGAGTAAAATGAAACTGTATAGTGAATGCATTTTTGGTATTGGGAAATAAAAGATTCCAATATAAAAACTTTATAATTGTATCGGCTGTTTTAATAATAAAATTATTTTTAAATATTAAGTAGATTATTGATATTCATTTCTAAGGATTAATTGTATCTAAATGGAAACGAAGATGTAAATTATTTGGAAACAGAATATGGTAGTCGAGGCGTTTACAGGACTTATGACCTGTCATTTTTTTGGGTTAAGCGATCACTTTATGTTTAACAACATTCCCAATTCCACCCTTCTTACGACACCACGTCTGACAAATTTTTGGAACTTGTAAATATGTTAATATTTTTTAATAACTTCACTGTTGTGGTAGATCAATCTACACTAGCGCCATCTATTAAGATAATTTGTAAGCATTAAGCATTAAGTCAATGACAGGTCATAAGTCCTGTAAACGCCTCGACTACCATATTCTGTTTCCAAATAATTTACATCTTCGTCTCTATTGAGATACAATTAATCCTTAAAAATGATTAACCTGCAATGGGTAAAAATTTGTCCACAAGTATTTGTATTCACAAAAACAAAATGATATTCATTTCATTTCATTTATTTAATTAAATATATCCAAAGCATTACATAATTATTTTCCAATACATTCAAGAAATAAGATACTTGAAACATAATAACAAATTTAAAATGTGGTTAGACACCTAATGAAGGCACTAATTTTGCAGTTTTAAGAAATAATCCCAGGATTAAATTCATACACTGTTCTTTCCTGACATACTTCTCTGGTATCCTCAACATTCACATATCTTGTCGTGCACGTCGATTTCTGAAATATTCGATTTATTTGGTCGCGCCACGTTTTCCTCTGTTTTCCTCTTCTTCTAGGTCCGTTTACGTCGTTTACATATACTTTCTTTACCATTCTTTCTTCATTTATTCTTTTCATGTATCAAAAACATTTAATGATCCTCTCATTATTTTGTTCGTGACACTTTCATTCGCACTGCATTCACTTCTTATATTTGAATTTGACACTCTATCAAATAAAGATTTACCACACAGTCGTCTTAGAGATCATTTACACTGCAACTATTCTACTTTCTTTCTTCTCTTGAAAGTTCCATGCTTCATTTCAAAACATAAGGGTCGATACAAGAACAAAGTTGGGCACTGCCATCTAAGCTAAGTAATAAGAAATAATAATAAATGTTATATAACAAGAAATAATAATGTAATATTTTAGTAACAACAGTAAATTTTTTTTTTTTTTCAATTTTAGATAAACTTAAGGCGTTTGTATCTTTTTTCTTATGTTGAAGGTGTGAAGCTTTCGAAATATGTCGAAAAATTTAAATTCAAAAGTGAATAAATCTGTATTTTAACTAAAAAAAAACTAACTAACCATCACGCCGTCTCCCCGAAAGGGTAGGCAGAAAGAATGGACTGTCACACTTTAACCGATGCGGCACTCCATCCTTCACATTTCGCCCTGTGGGAGATTTTAATTCTGTATTTATTCATAAAATAATTGATAAAATTTTCTAGAAAATCAGAAAATAAATCCAACGATTAAGGGATTCGGGATTTATCTAAGGACATTTTGTATCCGATTTAAATGACAATAAACAGAAATTTCCCATTTTTAGAGGACCCGCGATCGCTGAGATTAGAGCTGACAAACAGCTATCAGCAAAAAGTCCCGCAAGGGCTTGTCTTATGACTCCACAGTACTTTGTGTCCCCGACCGACCGATTTGAATACAAAGCCGTGGACAATAGGAGCGAATGGGGGTTTATCGCTCTCGCCTTTGTACTGGCTGTTATTATTTCACGTTTCGAGAGACACATCTTTTCGGAGCACTTGTCAAAACGAATATTCCACAAAATCTGTCGTGTCTATAGCACTCATTAAATTGTACGGAAAACAACACAAAAATTCACGTGAAAATGTTTTTAGTAACGTTAACGGTTTATGATAAAAACAACACTTGGATACAAACTACTTACAATTTGATTGTTTCAGAAAATATTTTTTATTTCACAGTTCTGTTGAAAAAAAAGTAAGCATTTAAGATTTTTGAAAGTTAATCAACTGCACTCATTTTATTATCAAATCAAATTAGTTTATTATCTCAACAGATATTACAAACAATATTAATGTGTAAGACATATATTGAGTACATGTAAAATATAATATACACAATATAAAACCAGGAACCTACGAGAGATGGTTCGATATTAGAAATACAATATAAGATTATACGGATAGTAACATAAAAAGTCACGTAAATCGTTTTTAGTAACGTTATCGGTTTTTAAAAATGAATGTTAGCATTTACTTACCGAATTTACAAGGTTGAAGACATTGTCAGATGGGAACACCAAATAAGATACTGATACGAGTATGTATCCCATATGCATGAAAATAGGATCCCAAAGGATAGCTCAAGACGGTCTACCGAAGAGTTCCCGACCACCGAAAAGGTAGCGTGATATTTGGCAGTCCACATCCCAGGAGGACGGAGATACCACCAACAACAGGTCACCAGGCCTATAAGAAGAATAAGAAGAAGACTCACTTACTAACAATATAATTGGACACAAAAAATAAGTGTTCGGTTAAAACAAAAGTAAGCAAATATAATAAGATTTTTTTTAATTTCAAACTATTGCGTGAAAATGATCTAAATCAGGACGTCAGCATGTTCAAGTTTATCAATATTAACAGATTACGCTGCCTAGGTCTTGTATCGCATTCGGGTTCTGGAGTTCCCCAGACGAGTGTTGTTTAATAATCCAGTAGGGCGAAGACGTGTCAGCAGGACGAGACTGTGATGGTTAGAAGGTGTCGTGGCAGACTGTCAGACCCTGGGGCAGCAAGACTGGGGTGACGACCAGATACAGGATGGAGACGTTTCTCGGAGGAAGCTAAGACCCACCAAGTTTTAAAATCAACCCAACCAACCATTGCGTGAAAATGTGTCTGCTTCAAAGCGATTTGCGATATGTTTCTTTAGGATGCTTTGTTTATATTGTATTTCGTACTGTATTTAAAACAAAAGCCTGTCCAAAAAAGCTAAAATGGCAGTGCACAATGGTGTTCTTGTACCGACCCTTATGTATGGCGGTGCAGCATGGAACTGGAAAAATAATGATGCAAGTAGAATAAAAACAGTAGAAATGAGATCATTTAGACGAATGTGTAGAAACACATTACAACGAATGTGTATAAGAAGCACATGCACGAATAAAAGTTTTATGATCAAAATAATGAAAGGATCATTAAGATGCTTTGGACTCATGGAAAAAATGGACTCATGGACTCATGAAAATAATGAAGAAAGAATGGTAAAAAATATATGTAAAACGAAACTTGAAATAGAATACGACAGAGGAAAATATGACACGATCAAATAAGTGAGGAGTCGGAGAAATCGACGTGCGTACATGACACGATGAGTGAATGTTGAGGATTCGAGAGAAATATGTCTGGAAAGAACAGTGTGGCGGTCCATTATTTTTGCCAGCCCCTTCGGGGAGACGGCGTGATAGTTATTTACTGTATTAAATGCGTTGAAAAGAATCGTCATTATTCAAATTGTTAAATCTCTACTTAGTTAAGAGGTGTTATGAACATCAACTTCTTGAAAGTTAAGGCATTAACACTGTGGAATTCCATAATAATCTACTTTGAGAATTAAAAAAAACATTGTTTAAACCACTTTTTAATAAAAAAAAATATTAAAATACACGATACGTTTCGAAGGATACCTCCATCTTCAGGTGTAAAAATATAATAAAAACTAAACAAAGAAAGACTAATAAAAACAATTCAAAATTCGATATAAAAATTCAAATTTAAAAATTAAGTTGGGCTATTTGTTATAAGTAGGTACTAACAATTCCCAAAGTAGATTGTTATGAATAAGTTTATCTAATATAGTTTTCAGTAAAATTCATCTTTGATTATTTTTTCAAAGTATAAGTAAAAATGTTTTTGCTTACCTAAAATATTAAAAACTTCATAGGGAGACTTAAGTAGGCTATTCGATTAAAAATCGGACATGAAAAGGAAGGTGGCTTCCAGAGAAACGCTTCTCTGCGAGATAAATCGATAATCCAATTAATTTTGCAAATTAAACAGCTGATGTTTACTGCGAATAATTACGGAACTTCTATTGAATTTCGTTTAAAATAACACCCCAAAGAGGAAGGTAAATATTTTGTGATAAGTTCACGTCACATTTTGAAAACATTTACGTAATATTGAGTTTTTAGTAAGGTATAATGTGTTTAATGAATCCTCAAACTGTTGATTAATTTTAAATGGATGTAAATATGGAAATAGTAAGAACTTTAACAAATATGTTTCTATTAAAAAATATATTGAATTGACAGATTCTGCTGATATGCGCGAAATTTGGAAACTTGAATGGTCATAACGACCTTAGTTCTTACGCGTTTCAATATTTCAATTTTATGTCTCATTGTAAGGTCAAAGCACCAATGAATGACCGTTTAAGGTTCAGCTTGTACTGAAATCCACATTAAAGGCAATAATTTCATTATTTCATTGTAAAAAATAAAAGAAAACAATAAAAAACATATTGACTTCTCTAAATTCTCTAATTTTTTTTATTGAAATATGAGTATTACTATTAAAATTAATATTTCTTTAAAAAAATAGCACAATCACCAGTAAATGACCACTTCAGGTTATATTGATACAATACATAGATTTTGTTACATTGTCACATTATGAAACACCCTAACATATAAAAATATGTAAATATTCAAAGAATTGCATAAGAAATAACATTAAGAAAACACATACCACACTTTTTCTTATAAAAAACTACTAACAATCTCAAAACAACAACGGGAAGACGCACTTTTACCGTTTGACAAGGCACAATTCAAAACTGATAGTTTTGTTTCTTACCAACAGTTGTCTCTGCCTACCTCTTTTGTCATAGTTTCTTGGGATTAAAGTTTTTTGACTGGACACATAGAGAAATTCTTATTATATTTTGTTTTATTAACCAACGGTCATTTACTGGGGGGCGGTCAAATACTGGTGCTTCGACCCTACGAGTATATGAATTCAGAAGCTATTATTGAAAGAGTTTTACAGCGGTGAACTAAAATATTTTTTTAAATCACCGCAGTATTCAATGAAATCATTTGGCCATTTCAATCGCACAAAGAAACAGTCGCTGACATATTTTTCCTTTCAAATTCTTCGGCCCCTTTTCACGAAATGTTCACGCCTCACCCTTTGTGGGTTAGTTTGTAACCACAGCGTTTGTTCGTCTGCAATGCTACACCCACACATTCGTGCATGTCTACCAAATAAAGGGCAGGGAATAAGTCGAGAATGCAGAAAACTTTACATATTTCGTGTTCGTAATGTAGTATGGGGAGTTCTGCAAACATTTGATTCCGAAAATTTTCATACGTTACTCACGTTTGGACTTGCAGCTTGAATATTTTACGTGTAAGTGGTAATTCTTATATTTACGTTAATGCTTGTAAGTAACAAAGGAATAATATTATGTTAATATGGTCAGCGGACACGCCACAGTGCCCATGATCTAAATACATATTTATATTAAAAATAAACATTTGCTTTCGAATGAAACATTGTTACCTTTCTATAAAAAAATGCCCCCTTTGTATCATACACATAATTTTTAACATTAACTCACTATAAAAATGATAAAATTTAAGTGATAGATTTCTTAAATAAATCTCTAATAAATTGTTAAGGAAACATAGTAAGTACAGTTTCAAAATGAATTACTGAAATTCCAGCTCGAAATATTTTGAATAAAAGATTTTTAATTAATAATTAGATAAGACGATGATTATTATTAACTACTTCCACTTATTGTATTTATTTTGACAGCGACCGGCTTCGCAAGGCTATCTAGAATCGACAGACTTGTATTCTACTTGATGATTGCCTACCAATGAGAATCAATATAATAGCTAAAATAAAAATTGTGTACAGTAATTGGGTTCAAACGACCTGTTGTGTTTGTAAAATAAAAATTAAAAATTAAAAAAAAAAACATTGTCATAGCGCGTTTGAGGTGAGTTACTCACGAAAACGGCGCTATACAAATTCGCCCAATTATTATAATATTATAATTCGTATCTATTTTTTATACTTGTAGAGTACCTGCTTTAAAATACCCACTGTCGGGTGTAGGTGACAACTCGGTATAAAAATATTATTTTCCTTTCCCCTTTCCTTATATAAACCATACACACACAGCTCTCGGCTTATTAAATGTATTTTTGATAACGTTCTTGCAATGACGTCACTATAGTCACGTGGTTTATTTTTTTCCTGTCGTATTATTGGAAATTCACGCATTGTGTGCGGAAGACGTTGATACACGTTATAACCAGATGTTTTTTCACTGCGAGATACTGGTTAATTTTTTTTATAAAGAAGGGTTCTTGTAATGACGTCACTGTAGTCACGTGGTTGATTATTTATTACCACCATAAATTATATAAGGTATATTTTTTGAGGTTTGGTTTTTTAAACTGGCAACATTGTTTCAATAGACTGTCAATTTGAACATTGACATTGATTTGTAATCAATACGTTTTGCCATTTCACCATAAATAGACTGACGTCAGAACAGCGCTTGCAAATTGTGCAAATTTATTTTGAAAATCATGGTTCGGCTTGCCAAACTTATCGTGCACTACGTCCATTTTACGGTCGACATAATCGTCCATCCGAGCAAGTTATTCGGAAGACCATGGATCGTTTTCGCACCACGTACACTCTAGTGGATAATACGCATCCACAAAGATGACAATTGTCGAAAATTAGATTTCACGATTGCGCTTCATTCGAGCTAGCCGTGGCGCTCATATGCCCGAAATCATATTTAAACAATAATGGCATAAAATTATCTATTAAATAAAGCCAATATCATAGACATTAACATTATTTTAATGTGTTTTTTTTTTCATTTTGAATATGTATTGTATACCTCTAAAAAAATACCCTATGTTAGGTAAATTCTTGAAAATATTATAAGATATGAACGAATATGTGTCTTTAGTCAAAATGCTCAACGTCGAAACCGGCCGCTGTCAAAATAAAAAAGGAATGGAGAAATACTTATTAAAAAAAAACATTGTTTTATTTAATTATCACAAACAAAAAAAAGTAAAACAAAACAATCTATAGACATAATATAATCCACGTGATGAATTTTTTACAAATATATAGCGAAAATATTTCATAGTTAGCGCATATTGCCTTTACTCGCCTCGGTCTCCTCCCCGACTCTCTTTACGCGACGCGATGGGGTGACCCGCCCGAACAATCCACAATACGACTACGAAAGTACCCACAAACAGTAGGTCTCACAATGCTACCGTATTGTCAGGTTGCATTTAAATCGGGTTGCTGAGTTGGGCTTTTTAACCACTCGCCTCTTTGTTAATACCCTGTCGTGTGTATTAATTATTTTCGTTTTAATACAACCAATGAATGTTTCAGTTATCTTATTCGAATTAAATTTTTTATTCTCGTGTCATTACGAGTATAATCATATTTTGCATTTAAAAAAAAAGCGAAAATGGCCGTTCACAATGGAGTTCTGGTCCAAACCCTTATGTATGGAAGTGAAGCATGGAACTGGCAGAAGAAAGACGTGTAGAACGGTGTACGACAGAATCTCAAATGCTGATATTAGGAAGGAATATAGAGCGAAAGAAGGTATTATGAACAAAATTATGAAAGGATCGCTGCGTTAGTTCGGACATATGGAGCGCATGGGTGAAGAAAGAATGGTTAAAAAAAGTATACGTAAACGATGTAAATGGAGTAAGGAGTCGAGGTAGACCGAGGAAAACATGGCATGACCAATTTAATCAAATATTAAAGGTTGGTCTTGTCAGAAGCCGGAAGAATCGACGTATGAATGTGGAGGAAGCTAGAGAGGTATATCAGGATAGAGTAGTGTGACGTTCCATTCTCTCTGCCTACCCCTGCAGGGAAATGGCGTGATGAATTGTTGTTGTTGTAAAAAAATCATCGTCATTCCGTATTCGTATATTTCTGGACGTAGGGCTCCTCCATTTGTCCAGGACACATCCATGTTAGTCGATCTTGGACGATAAGCATACATGATGTATCAGCGGTTTCTTTAATTCGTTCCGCCTTCGAAGTTGGAGACATTCTGGGTTTCGAGTCACGGTTCCACGATGCCAGCAATGAAGGCCTTTTGTCCCTCTATCGTCAGAGCTATGAGCAACATGGCTTGCCTAGCGCTATTTCAGCGCTCTCACTCTTCTGATTATATCCGACATACCAGTTCTGGTTCTAATAGTGATATTTCTCACCCTGTCCACTATAATGATTCCAACATTGTTCTTTGGACAATGTTCAATTTATTGGCGTTTTTCTGAGACAATATTATCGTTTCAAACACATAAGTTATCACCGGTTGGAGGCAGCAGTCAAACTCCTTTCGTTTGTGGATTTTTCAACATTTGGTAAATTTTTTGGAACGCAGCCCAACTCATATAAATTTTTTTCTGTCGATTTACGCAGTTTGGTTTACACTACCCGTTACTATTTTGTGGTCCAAATTTTGAATAAGGTGTTGTCAAAAGATTAAAAATTGATTGCGTATATTAGATCAAAATAGATTAGATTCGGTTCGCATTCGGTATTTTATTACGCGATAGAGATACGAAATTGAACTGGATGGAACGGTCCGTTTTCATTTCGCTTCCGCGTCCCTATAATAATAATAATAATAATATTCTAACTTTCAAAGCGCCGTTTTTGTGATGTAATCATCTCAAGTGCGCTTTAAGACGTGTTTTAAATCTAAATGTGAACGATGCATCTGATTGATATTCGCGATCGATTAGAAGGTATAATAGAAATAAATGTGCAATTTTTAAATCAAATCAATCAAATCAAATTAAATCAGTTTATTTCATCAACAGACATAACAACATTACTTTTTAAGGCACCTATTGAGAACAGGTTTAATAATATATTGTGTATAGTATACTACCAGAAACGCGTGAGAGATGGTTCAACAGGATACTCTCCAGAATTAAGAGTATTTGCCTTCTGAACGTACTTTCACTAATATGAAAGGCGTCGATCTCCGAGGAGACCGCGTTCAGCAGATTCATTGCTCTTCCCACCGGTGTCGCCAGAGGTAAATCGGGTATGAAATATGAAAAAGATGGATTTTCAGCTTAGATCTGAAGTCTATCGGATTATTTATGCATCTGAGGTGTGAGGAGTTTATGGAGTTCTAGTGCCAACCCTCATGTATGGAAGTGAAGCTTGGAGCTGGCAAAAGAAGGATGAAAGCAGGATAAACGCCGTAGAAATGAGATCACTAAGAAAAATCTGCGGAAAAACGTCGTATGATAGAATACCGAACGATGAAATATGAAAGAAATGTAAGGCAGATGACTGCATCATGAATTAAAATTAAAAAAAGGATCCCTGAGATGGTTTGAACATATGGAACGAATGGATGAGAGTAGAATGGTTAAAAAGTTGTACACAAGCAGCGTGAGTGGGAAAAGAAGCCGAGGACGACCGAGGAAAACATGGCATGACCAAATTAATCAATTACTAAAAGGCGGCCACATTCGAAGTCGGAATAATCGACATGCGTGCATGAATGTAGAGGAAGCCCGAGAGGTATGCCAGGACAGGCCATTGTGGCGATCCATCCTCTCTGCCTACCCCTCCGGGGAAATGGCGTGATGGTTAGTTAGTTAGTTAGTTAGGTGTGAGGGAAGATTGTTCCAAACTGATGGACCGGCTACCGCAAACGCTCTGCGTTAGAGGTGTAATGAATAATATGTTCGCTATGATTGTTACAATAGCTTTGTGCATTTTAGTTTTGTTTTCTGTTTCTGCGTCCCTGAGTTGCTGCTCATGGATGTTGCCACTGGCTCCTGTTCATTGGTTTTGTTTTGACCGGAAGTCTACACTGCCCCTTGGTGGGTGTGCTCTGATCTGCTTTTTTGTTTATAATGTGTCATTTATATATACTGTTTTTTTTTAAAATTCATTTCTGCTCTTTCTAAAACCTGTCCTCCATCCACCCCATCCCAATTTATTCATTCTTACTTAACATTTTCCCGCCTCCCTCATACACTGTCTTCTTCCTGTTTTAAAATTTAGTTTGTTATATGTTTGTCCTATTGTGTATTGTGTATTAATGTGTGTTTTATATAATTTTAATGTGTTTTTTACTAATTTAAGGTGAGCTTTAAATAATATTTACTTCCAATTATATTTAATAATAAAGAGATGTGAGGCCGCGCGGGAGATATACGAGGTTAAGGTTAAAAGAATATATTAAATGTGGTCTGTCATCCTTTTGATTGATGACAAGAAAAGGTTAAATTAAATTAACGTAAGTCCCGGATGGACAAGGAACAGGCCTAGATAGTGCAGCGAGACTGACAAAAGGGCGTCGCTGTGTCCTATAACAGTCTCGGGTGGTGGTGGGAACCTTATATATAGGTGTAAAGAATGGACACCGTTCTCGTTGCGGATAGTGCGGACGAATTACAAGTCTTGGTGTCGAGAATGTATGAGGTATGCAAGTCGAACGATTTAATGATGAATGTCGGAAAGTCAAAGGTGTTAGTTTTTGAAAGGGAAGAGCAAATGACAGTTTGTAATATAAGTGTAAATGAAGAGAACTTGGAACAGGTGAGCGAATTTGTGTATTTAGGTAGCATGTTCACAGCGGATGGCCGAACGGACAGTGATATTGAAAGAAGGGTTGGTGCGGGTAACAAAGTGAATGGAGCTTTAAAAGTAGTTATTGGAAACAAGAATTTATCAATGAAAGCGAAAATGGCCGTTCACAATGGAGTTCTGGTTCCAACCCTTATCTATGGAAGCGAAGCATGGAACTGGCAGAAGAAAGATGAGAGCAGAATAAATGCGGTAGAGATGAGGTCCCTAAGACGTATGTGCGGTAGAACGATGTACGACAGAATCTCAAATGCTGATATTAGGAAGGAGTGTAGAGCGAAAGAAGGTATTATGAACAAAATTATGAAAGGTTCGCTTCGTTGGTTCGGACATATGGAGCGCATGGGTGAAGAAAGAATGGTTAAAAAAGTATACGTTAACAATGTAAATGGAGTAAGGAGTCGAGGTAGACCGAGGAAAACATGGCATGACCAAATTAATCAAATATTAAAAGTTGGTCATGTCAGAAGCCGGAAGAATCGACGTGCGTGTATGACTCGATGTATGAATGTAGGGGAAGCTAGAGAGGTGTGCCAGGATAGAGTAGTGTGGCGGTCCATTCTCTCTGCCTACCCCTACGGGGAAACGGCGTGATGGTTTTGTTGTTTGTTTGTAAAGAATGTAATAATAGTCGTAAGCTAGTGCTAATGACGACCGTTGTTGTTCCAGAAGCGACGGCCGTCCCCCGTCATGAGGATGGGGGAGCCCGAGGCGGAGCTGGCGGAGCTCGGGCGCTGGGGGCGGGGCGGCGGCGCGGGGCTGGGCCGCCTGTCCCGCTCGCAGGGGGACGCGCGCCAGCCCGCGCTCTACTACTCCCCGCCCGGCACGTCCTACACCATCGTGGAGCGGCCGGCCAGCTCGCACGCGCGCCCGAGGGCCACGCACCTGGGACCGGCGCCGCGCAAGAGGCCCATCTCGCCCGAGCAGGTGCTGCGCCTGCTGGGACAGGGCGGCGCCGCGGCCGCGCGCCCCCCGCGCCCGCCCTGCCCGCCAGCAGCCCGCCCAGCACCACACACCACGTGAGGCTTTACTCTTTTTTTACCTTTTGAATGCCAAACAACAATATTACTTTGTTCGCAAAACTAATAAATGCGCGAACTAAATGACTTTCTTTCGTACGAAGCATCACGCCGTTTCGAATCTCGAAGGGGTAGGCAGAAAGAATGGACTGCCACACTTTTCTTTCCTGACATATTTCTCTCGCTTCCTCAACATTTATACATCGTGTCATGCACGCGCGTCGATTTCTCTGACTCCTCACATGGCCGACATTAAATATTTGATTTATTTGATCGTGCCACGTTTTCATCGGTCTTCCTCTATTTCTGGTTCCATTTACATCATTAACATATATATATTTTTAAATTTTTTCTTCATTCATTCTTTTCATATGTCCAAACCATCTCAATGATCCTTTCATTATTTTGTTCATGACACCATCATTCGCACCGCATACACTTCTTATATTTTCATTCGACACTCTATCATACACAGAGTATCAACATATTCGTCTAAGAGATCTCATTTCTACTTCATTTATTCTACTTTCATCCTTCTTTTGCCAGTTCCATGCTTCGCTTCCATACATAAGGGTCGGATAGCTATAATTCCCTTTACATCGATTTGGCTCATGCTGTCATGATGTAAAGAGCGATTCAACAAAATAATGATGAATGAATAATGAATATTACTTTGTTCGCAAAACTAATAAAGCGGAAGAAAGACCGAGGTTAACATGGCATGACCAAATCAATTAAATTTTAAAGGTCGACCATGTAAGAAGTCGGAAGAATCGACGTGCGTATATGACTCGCTGTATGAATGTTGAGGAAGCTAGAGAGGTGTGTCAGGAAAGAGAAGTGCGGCGGTCCATTTTCTCTGCTCACCCTTTTGGAGAAACTGCGTGATGGTTTGTTGTTGTTGTATAAATGACATGGCGCGGTAAGTATGCCCATTTAGTTGGTTCTTCTACAGAGAAACAAAGTATGCATAGGCTATATTGCAATACGAGGCGTGTTATTAAAGTAAGTCCCGTTTTGATATTTAAAAAAAGCTAGTAAATTTTTTGTAACAATTTTATATTTACATGAAAGACCACAGTTTTATTAATGTTTTCCCATAATTATCACCAATTAAAAAAAAATGATATCGAACTATAAGCTTTTGTATTCCGTCGTGATAGAAGTTTGCTGCCAGACGTTTCTTGAGCGATATACCATAATGCTGAAGGTGACGATTATTTAAGCCAAATTTATACTGGCGATGAAACAAAATAACAAAAATTAACCAGAAACAAACATCAATCCATGGAATGACGGCATTTAACATCGCCCAAGAATGTGAAGGCAAAAAAATCAACAAACAACACCCCCTTCTTGTCCTAAAACACTGCACACATGATTTTCTGGGCTATAATTGTCTGATCAACCTTTTCCACTCCATTTTTGACCAATTTTACTTTCTTAGGCCATTTTGAATACCGCCATTCCATGGATTGTTGTTTTATTTATGGTGGTTTTTGGTTATTTTGTTTCATGGCCTGTGACAATATGGCTTAAATAATCGTCACCTTCAGCATTATAACGCCCAAGAAAAGTCTGGCGGTAAACTTCTATCATGACGGAATATAAAAGCTTGTAGTTCGATCTGACAAGTATTTTAAAATTGGTGGTAATTATGTGAAAAAGTATATAAAACTGTGGTTTTTCATGTAAAAATAAAATTGTAACAAAAAGCTTATTAGTTTTTTTTTTAAATATCAAAACGGTACTTACTTAAAAAACACGCCTCCTATCATAGCCAAAATTCAATCCCCAACCTTTCGGTATGGTAATGTTATTGTTTAGTCACGTACGCGCGGTAAGAAAATATGGCGACATGTGGAATCGATCACCAAGTGCCACAAACGAACATACATCTTTGTATTTTTTGTGTTATTTCATATGTTAAACGTACGTTTCCACATATAAAGATACCGTGTTAAAAGCCAAAGTATGATGATTAAACATATAAAATTGAATAGCATTGCGTTCACATGTCTTATTAAAATCGTAAGTATTGATGCTAATTAACTAACTTATAAATACTGTTCTATCCGACATACCTACCACTCGAGATTCCTCTACATTCATACATCCTAACACGCACGCGTGTCGATTTTTCCGACTTCAAATGTGACCGCCTTTTGTGCCAATCTCACTTACATTTCTTCTGACATTCTTATCATCACTACTTCACTACTTTACATTCCTTTAAAACAATTCATTCATCTATATGACCTTCGTGGGATTATACGACCTTCGTGTCTAAGTGGTAAGAGCTCTGAATACCACACCGAAAGTCCTGGGTTCGATTCCCGCTGATGGCAGTGTGTTTGTCACACTGTTGGTCTGGTGTAGAATTCACGTGACAATAAAATGGCGATTTATAAGCTACCTATCTCATATTATGAGAATCAATATAATAGCTAAAAAAAATGCATACATAATTTGCCAAAATTCCTCCGTCTTCTCCCAGAATTGCTTTAACATATCCGCTTTCTAAGGAGTTTTGGTATTTATGACCTTCTTCCACATTTTTCTCTGATCTTCTTCCAGAGTCTTGATGCACATTGTTTAGTTTTTATTCTAACTTATTCAATTTAGATTAGAAATTCAAATGAAAACTAGCATAATGTTAAATCCAGTCGACTGCATCGGGTTCGTTAAATCCCATCTAGATTAAATTTATTTTGCATCGGGTCGAAGCGTATTGGATGTGATCAGAGATAATTGAATTGGATTCGAATTCGACTACACATGCAAAGAATTTATTCCTTTGACGAGAATAGGTTAGATTTTTTTTGAGAGAATCTGTTTTGAAACCGTTACACAGTTAAAAGCTTTTTTCACGTAACTAAAAGCAAGATACTTGAATACTTCAAATTGGATGGTTCAAATATTATATGTATGTCTCTCTTCTCTTCTTGAATCTTCTTCTTCTTCTTCCTTGTTGTAGACCTATATGGTCTGTTCTCCAGAGTGTTGCTCCTCCTGTGAGGTAGACTTCCAACTGTCCTTCCGTCTTTTAGGAGGTCTTCCACGAGGACGAGTCCCATAAGGCTGATTATGTAGTGTAATAAAGGGGAGTCTGGTGGTATCCATTCTTTGAACATGACCGTACCAGTACCCTTTTCGCTGTCAGCTTCATCCTATAATATCCTCAACCTCACATATCTCTCTTATTCTGGTGTTTCTGACGCGATCTCTCAGTGTCTTGCCTGCTATCGTCCTCAGTGTCTTCATCTCAGAAGCCCTCATAACTTGTTTGATCTTTACTGTGTCTGCCCTTGCTTCGACGCCTTATGTTTTTATTGGTCTTACGCATGCTTTGTATATTCTCATCTTACTCTTAATGACCTTGTCTTTGTTTTTGAGAGCGCCAGAGATTGCAGCTGCCTTATTTACTTGGGCTTGTATTTCTTCCCGCAGATCAGCTCCTCCCACCAGGTCTATGTCTAGATACTTGAAGGTCCTGACCTGTTCTATGGGTTGATTTTCTATAACCAGGTTACTTGTTTTGTGTGTTTTGGAAAAGGCCATACATTTTGTTTTTTCGATAGAGATCGTCATGTTGTATTTCTTACAGGCGTGATGTAGTCTGTCTATCAATTTTTGTGAGTCATTATTGAAAGAGCCATGTTAGGAATAAGCCTAAGATACAGAGTCAGAAACGATACGGTGAGAGAAAAAACAAAGGTCACTGACATCATCCACCGGGTGGCGACTCTAAAATGGCAATGGGCAGGTCACGTAGCCAGAAGCTCAGATGAAACATGGACAAGAAGACTGCTAACTTGGAGACCGTGGACGGCAAAAACAAGTGCAGGGCGACCGCAACTACGGTGGAAGGATGATCTGAACAGACACTTCGGAATAAACTGGATGCAGTCTGCACAGGACAAAGTGACATGGAAGCGAATGGAGGAGGCCTTTGTACAGGAGTGGTCGGGAATAGACTGAGGAAGAAGAAGAAGAAGAAGATATCCAGCAGTGGAGAAGACTTAAAGAAGAAGACTAAGAATAGTGTAACTTAGTAATATTCGAAGCGGACGATAGATACGAACTCACACATATATGAATTTACTCTTCCAATATCTAAAATCAGCCATTCGGAACGCATTTATAAAATGACGGAATTTCTTTTCCTTCCTGCTATTTTCCATTACAATACGTACAAATAAACAAGATCGTACATATGTAGGTACGTACGCGTTATTCATACCTGGATATCGCCGTGTAATATTTTCTGTATCACGTACAAATATATAACAATAAAATGAAAGTCACCTCTCCCAAATAAACGCTGACTTGTGAAAACTAAACTGACCTCCAAATGACCTACACCCTCACATCCCATAGCCCAACAGAATTTAAACCATTACGTGTTAAACGTTTGGTGCGTTTTATTACTGACATTAATATTATACGAATTACGTTTATATACTACCCTTATGTATGGAAGCGAAGCATAAAACTGGCAAAAGAAGGATGAAAGTAGAATAAATGCAGTAGAAATGAGATCTCTTATACGAATACTGTGTATGATAGAGTGTCGAATGAAAATATAAGAAGTGAATGCGGTGCGCATGATGGTGTTATGAACAAAATAATGAAAGGATCATTAAGATAGTTTGGACATATGGAAAGAATGAATGAAGAAAAAATGGTAAAAAATTTATATGGAAACGATGTAAATGGAACCAGAAATAGAGGAAGACCGAGGAAAACATGGCACGATCAAATCAATCAATCAAGTGAGGAGTCGAAGAAATCGTCCTGGGTGCATGACACGATGTATGAATGTAGAAGAATCCAGAAATGAATGCCAGGAAAGAACAGTGTGGTTGCTCCCTTTTTCTGAATAAACCTTCGGGGAACGGTGTGATTATTACATAGTTAGTTAGTTGAATTATTTTTCCAATTAATGATTAATGATTTTTTTACTAAAATTAAAAGTATTTTGGTAAAAATTAAAAGTTAAATTTTACAATGAATCAAAGTTTAAAAAATCAAACTAACTAACTAACTAACCATCACGCCGTCTCCCCGAAGGGGTAGGCAGAAAGAATGGACTGCCACACCTTTCTTTCCTGACATATTTCTCTCGATTCCTCAACATTCATACATCGTGTCATGCACGCGCGTCGATTTCTCTGACTCCTCACATGGCCGACATTCAATATTTGATTTATTTGATCGTGCCACGTTTTCCTCGGTCTTCATTTACATCATTAACATATAATTTTTTTACCAAAATCAAAAATCAAAAATTGTCAAAATTGTTACTTTTGTAATGTGCTTTACAAAATAATTTTATAAGTTTCTTAAATTATTTTTCAAAGTGTTTCTTCCGCAGTCCCGATCTCAATTTTGGTATAAAAATTCAGTGATACCATCACAAACCGAAACAAACAGTCAATAAAATATAATTTTTCAAAATAAATGACTAAAAAATATAATGTGTCGAAAATCCTGAATAACTTTCTAAAATGAAAAAATGTCACACCGAGAATTTATGAAAATTCACCAAACGAAATGTTTTTTTAATGAGATCCAATACTCTTATTCTAATATATACACTTTTATATATACAACTCTTCACTAGGAAAATATATTCGTAATAAAAGGGATGCCAGATTTTTATTGTTGTTTTTATAGAAGTATTTGAAGGGATGATAGATAGGTTTATTAATATTTCAGTTATGCATTCTCGTAAAATTTTTACGTCCTCTACCCGCTCTATAAACTTTTTTGACGGATTACTTAAATTAATTTTATTTTTTTTATTTGGGGTAACAAACAGCGATGCATAAATAAAACACGTAGAAACCATAGAATAAGGTCAATTACAAGTTACCACAAGTGTAAATGATAAGAAGAGCTAACAGTACACACTTGTAAATCGAATTCGAAGTTAAACTAGATTCAAACAAGTGAATTACAATAATTGAACAAAATAATGCTAAATAATAATTAAATAAAACGATGTTTTTTTAAACTACTTCCACTTTTGTCTTTATTTCGACAGCGCCCGGATTCGCCAGGCTCGCCGGCATCGACAGACTGGTGGTCTGACGTCTGTCGATGTCGAGTCTTTCGATGCCAGTTAGCCTGGCGAGACCGGTCTCTGTCCTAATAAAGACAAAAGTGGAAGTAGTTAAAAAATATCGTTTTATTTAATTCTAATTTAAAATCAACTAGCATCAAGAGATTTTAGTTTGATTTGATTATCTTAAAAATTAAGTTATATATGATAAATTACCTATCCAACCATCCCACCGTCTCCCGGAAGGGATTAGGAGAAAGAATGGACTGCTACACTTTTCTTTCGTGACATACTTCTCAAATCGCTTCCTCAACATTCATTCATCGTGTCATGCACCCAAATATTATATATTACAGTATATTTTGTATTTATAATACAATATAATTTGATTTAGTGCATTACGTACATAGAGATTTTTCCCAGAGACTTTTTGTTTCCCAGCCTCCCAGCCCATTAGTTTAGTTACGTCTGCCCCTTGGCGCTCTATCGGTGCATCCTCTCTCATTAATCTTCCAGAGAGAAGGTGTTTTCTGAAACGTTTTTTATTTGGTGAGTGGCTGGTGAGAGCGAGAATCGCGCACCATTTAATTACAAGCTTAATGTTCTTGAACTATTTTGGATCATTATAGCGCAATTGAAACAGAACTGTATAATCTTATCATGATATTATATTACAAATTAAACTGGTTCTCCCATGAGTTTCATCGTTATTAAACAAATATTTATTTGCCTAAGGAATTATTTTTAATTCCGTATTTTATATAATTTACATTAACAATATCAGAATCAAACATCTCATAAGAAACATTAAAACATTGCGACCTATCGTAAGTAGAACTCAGGAGATAGGATACTCAACGAAAAGATTCGACGATCTTGCAAAAATTACGACATAGTGAGATGGTATAGGCAGAGAAAACGATCCTGAAGAGACCACATTGGGAGGATTTACAAGATCGTGATGCACGAAACTTCAGAGAGTAGTCATTCACCAAAACGACCACCGAATAAATGGAGAGAAAGCTGGCCGTCTTAATGACGGAAGGAAATTTGTATTGATAGCCTGTCTTAACAGATCACATATATAAAGGTGAAGAAGATATAATTTATATAAATACGCAGTCTTTCTGGACAAACGTGAAACGATAATGAATGCAAAAAAAAAATTTGAGATATTATTATTAAATAGTCCATTGTTTTGGCCGAAACACTATGATATCATAACATTTTATTATTGTATATTATACTTAAAGTATATATTATTGTAACACCCGATGATGTCAACATAGGTTGATGAAACAGCTGTCGCGTAAAATAAAATACAATTGTGATACAAAAAACAAAGTTATTTAATTTAACAGTTTGATATAATTATGTTACATGTTTAGTTTTTTTTCTTTTATTGGTTTCAATTACAATATTTGATCATTGCAGGTGCTTATCTCAAGGATATTATTATTAATAATTAAAAAATTTCTTTCTAAATTATTATATGTATTTAAACTGTACAGAGCTGACTCAGTTGACTGAATCTGGGGTCCATGAACTATCTATAATATGTTCTGACATTCACCTTACAGCTGAGGAAAATAAAATATATTAAGTTTGGCCGCATTTTAGTATTTGATTAATTTGGTCATGCCATGCTTTCCTTGATCTTCCGCGGCTTCTCTTTCCACTCACGCTGCTTGTATATAACATTTTGACAATTTTTCTTTCATCCATTCGTTCCATATGTCCAAACCATCTGAGGGAACTTTTTTTATAAATTTTTTACTTATGATGCAATTATCTGCCTTACATTTCTTCCTTATTTCGTCGTTCGGTATTTTATAATATACTGTTTTCCCGCACATTCTTCTCAGTGATCTAATTCCTACGGCATTTATCATATCCTTCGTATGCCAGCTCCAAGCTGCACTTCCATACATTATGGTTGGCATTAGAATTCCATTATGTACTCTCATCATAATTAAACTTCTAGAAAACAGAAGTTTTCATTCGTATTAACTATTTAATATGATGTTTTTAAGATAATCAAATGATTTTATTGAAATCTCTGAATGGAAGTTCATTTTAAATAACTAACTAACTAACTAACCATCACGCCGTCTCCCCGAAGGGGTAGGCAGAAAGAATGGACTGCCACACTTTTCTTTCCTGACATATTTTTCTCGCTTCCTCAACATTTATACATCGTGTCATGCACGCGCGTCGTTTTATTTAATTATTTTAAATAATAATGAAATAAAACGATGTTCTACTTTTGTCTTGACAGCTGCCGAAATAAAGACAAAAGTACGATGATGACGACAAACGATGTTTTTTAACTACTTCCACTTTCTGTCTTCGATGGTCACCAGTCTGCCGATGCCAGCGAGCCTGGCGAAACCGGTCGCTATCGAAATAAAGACATAAATGGAAGTAGTTAAAAACGTCGTTTTATTTAATTATTATTTAAAATTGAGTTTTTTCATCAAGTCACATTATACATAGATATTGACCTGTAACACTAATGTTTGCATATATATTTGGGGATATAATACCATTATTAAAACTAGCAAACTACTGTTATGAACAATTTCGAATGCGAATTCTTATAGGATTACAAGAAGTAAACGATATCGAGAAATTGAATTTTTCCTCCTCGCGCTGGAAAACTTTTGTGGATCGTAAAAGCCAAGAGCAGGTCTGGTGACAGCGTATTTACGAGTGTGCTCCTATGTATATCGAAGAAAACAATAAAATTCCCGATGCTTTCTTAGGGCGGGAAGCCACTCGTAGTTTTAGTGCTCAGACTGGTAAAGTAACACCAACGAGTTTAATCGAATTCTTAGAGAAGTTATTCATTTTTTTTATTAATATTTTTACATAATCGTAATGATGAATTGTATGATACGTCATTATTTTCTTCTTCTCGGAGCTACATCCCGGTGTGGTATTTAGCCTCCTCTACAACAGTCAGTCCTCTACTGGCTCCTGTCTCTAGCCATCTTTCGTCATTTTTCAGATCTTTCTATTGTCTCCCAGTTCTCTTCCGCGCAGCCCGCCATCTTTTCCTTGGTCTGCCTCAATATTATTATACTAAATGTTTTAATTTTGATACACTGTTATTAAACGTATCCAAATTTATTGATTAGTTATTATGAGTTTTGTCAATTGTTGGGATGTTGGCATCATCAGGTGCCACATAGGATAATGCCAATATACGAGTATGTTGACGAAAAAGTTGTCGTGACAATATCATAAATTGTAATAATTAAATTAAGTTATGTATAATAACAAATACCAATTTGTTTTTTTGAATGTATACAAATACTTGTAGACAAATACTGGATTTTACCCATTGCGGGAATCATTTTTAAGGATTAATTGTATCTCAATAGAGACGAAGATCTGTTTCCAAAAATAAAAACCAATTTACATCTTCGTCTCTATTGGGATACAATTAATCCTTACAAATAACAATGTTTTAAAATTAAATATTTAATAATTAATGATGATTATTTCATGGCTGATTACTTTTAAACTAACTGGTTGAGACGAAAAAAATAAATATCGTAAAAAAGCGCATTTTATTAGCGTATCAGTTTTTTGCGATTTACTCAAAACATCTAATGAGGGAGTTTGCCAAATAATACCCTCATATTTGCTCACAGGGGTAAATCTAGATACCCACACATGTTTATAAAATACTAACATCTGTTTGTTTCCTCAACATTCATACATCGTGTCATGCACGCGCGTCGATTTCTCTGACTCTACACGTGGCCAACATTCAATATTTGATTCATTTGATCGTGCTACGTTTTCCTCAGTCTTCCACTATTTCTAGTTCTTATATATATATATTTTTTACCATTCTTTCTTCATTCATTCTTTCCTATATATTTTCATTCGATACACAGAGTATCCACACATTTGTCTAACAGATTTCATTTCGACTGAATTCATTTTACTTTCATCCTTCTTTTGTTAGTTCTATGCTTCGCTTCCATACGTAAGAATCGGTAAAAGAACACCATTGTGTTTGGATAGATTTTTGTTTGCGATGACAACTTTAATTGTACCATTCACTTTGTTGCCTGCCCCAACCCTTCTTTCAATATTCCTCTTCACTCGCCCATATTTTGTTAACATACTTCCAAAATACACAAACTCACCTACTTAATAATAATTTTCTTTCTGTTAAACTGGTGAAAGTGGAAATCAACAGGCAAGAACCAGAAAAAATGTTACACTCTGCTGCAAACCAATCCCTTGAATTGAAACAAGGGTAGAAGAAGAAAACTGATAATCTATAATATGAACAGGGTCATCGAAAAACAATGCCAAAATTTAAAATAACTCTTTTAAAAAAAAAATTAAAGGTAACTCAATGATTTTGATCTTAAAATGTGCGGAAATAGATAATTTTTTGTCATACCTTAGTATGTTTCGATGTGTGCACCGTTCGTCGCTCTGCAGATATCTAGTCTGTAGTCGATTTCTTGCCACGTACGTGCAATCATTTCAGGAGTAACTCTCAAGATAGCGGCAGATATTCGCTCCCGCAGGTGATCCAAATCCCGAATCTTTTCTGCGTACACAATGTTTTAATGTTCCCCTAGAAAAAAAATCCAAAGGGTAATAAGATCAGGACCTCTTGGAGGCCAGGCAATGAAGGTTCCTCTACCAATCCACCCGTTGGGAAAGTGTGCGTTCAATGCACCGTGTACTTAGCGAAGGTAGTGAGGTTGAGCGTCATCTTGCATAAAAATAATTTGCTGTCCAGTCTGTTGTTCGATTTGTTCAATTTAAGGCAACACAAACAGTACAAGCATGTCCAGGTAAACTAGGCCTGTAATGGGCTTTTCTACGAAAAAGAAAGGTTCATTAACGACCTTAGCTACTGCGCATCTAGTGTGCGCATAGCAAGGTCACGTTACCTCCAAAACAAAACTTACGTTTACCAGCAAGCGTTCAATGATAGAATTACACGTTTAATATAAAGGGTTTCGGTGCTATAATTTTTTTAAATGTTGGTATTATTTTTCGATGACCCTGTATACTGAACACTCTGTATGAAAATTTAAAAAGTTCAAGCATGTCCAGGTAAACTAGGCCTCTAATGGTATTTTCTACGAAAAAGAAAGGTCCATTAACGACCTTAGCTATTGCGCATCTAGTGTGCGCACAGCAAGATCACGCTACCCCCAAAACAGAACTTACGTTCACCAGCTAGCGTTCAGTGACAGAATTACACGTTTAACATAAAGGGTTTCGGTGTTATATTTTTTTAAATGTTGGCATTATTTTTCGATGACCCTGTATATTGAACTCTCTGTGTAAAAAAAAAAAAGTTTTGGAGATGACCTCCTCCAACCTCAGTGTAAATATAACTGTATCAGTTATAGATAAGTACGCTGAAGTTGGATGAGGTCACCTCCGAAACATGTTGTATATTACATTTTTATTTTGTAAAAATATGTTATATATAAAGTAGACCATACAGTATTTAAAATTCCCCTTCCAAATTAATCTGTTTTTAATGTATTCATTATAACATTTGAAAATAATGAAACATTTTTCAATGTTAACCCCAAGTATTCGTATACCCTACATAAAAATAAATATTTAACATACCACTTCTTGTATTGTCACACCTCTGAGGAATACAATACTTGGAGGATCTTCTCTGTTCGAATCTATTGAGCGCCAGATGCCTTTCAACACTCCAAGTAATGTCCGCCGCCTTACGTATTACTGAAAAAATATCACAGTAGTTAGAATATATTGGAGAGATAAATTTCACAAATATACTGTAAATTTCGTTACACTTGTTTATATTGTGAAATACTAACAAATCAACAGGCGTAATGAGCCTCAGCTCTTCAAAAATTCTCTTCCACTGTTGTATTCATGACTACGTTAGAACGTCATTAGCGAAATACGTCCACACGAAAAATGGAATCACAATTCATTGCAAACTTGCTGGTTCAGGAAAATAATCATCATTGAATATTTATTAATATTACTGAATTTTACAAAACTCCAGGTTCACCAACCGTTGAATCTTAACGCGTGACAATATACTGAATTTTATTGCAACGCCTTGTGAAATAGTTGTTGTGTAAGACGCATTTCAGTAGTACAAATATTTTGTTTTAAACATTTAGAGAAATAATATATCAGTGTTAAAATAACACAAATGTTACGTTTTGTGTGTGCTCTTTGTAAATAATGGTAAGCAGTTTCTTATGTATTCGCCATCACTCTGTGTTATAGATTTATAATTGATTTATCTTTCAAAAACTCGTACTAAATAGATATAACAGAAATTATGTACAATTTAGAAATTTTTCATAAATATGGTCAGTTTTGATAATTGTTAAAATGATTTATTCGAACGTTTTTCGTGTTTTCAACAAAAAATTTGAATATGTTCAAAACAAATGCAAAAAACGTTCTAAATATTTTTTTAACATCTGTCAAAACTGACCACATTTATAAAAATTTTCTAAATCATATTATATAATATTTATTAAGTAAATAAGTAACTATTTTGTTTCATTTGTCTTTATTTCTACGCTCATGAAGGGCGTTTGTGTTTGTAAACATTCATAATTGAATAATCTTTTAAAAACTCGTACTAAATAAATATCACAGAAATTATAAAAAAATTAGACATTTTTCATAAATTTGGACATTTTTGATAGGTGGTGAAATGATTAATTCGAACGTTTTTCGCAATTTCAACATAATTTTGAATATACCAAAAACAAATACAAAAAAACGTTCGAAAAATTCATTTTAACATCTGTCAAAACTGACCACATTTATAAACATTTTCTAAATCATATTTAATTAATATTATATTTATTTAGTAAATAAGTAACGATTTTATTTCATTTGTCAATACTTCTACGCTCATGTAGGGCGTTTGTGTTCGTAAACATGTTTGTTTAAAGTGTAATTAAGTGTTGTGATAATACAAAGTTTCTAAACGATTATTCAATGATGGTTTTCAAGTTTGCAAATTTCAGTATTAAATCGTGGAACAACGAGTGTGGAAGAGACTGTATCTAATTAAGTCTGGGCGAGGCGACCAGTGTACAGGAGCATTAGGCGAGTGAGTCCAGTAAACTAGGTTAGTTTCATTATCTCACTTTAATCCGCAGTGGCCATTATAACTTTATGGCGCTATCCCGATCCGACATTTTAAAGTGATCAAGTGAGGCTTTGCAACTCTCCGCTCTCTCATATTTTCTCTTTCGTCTCTCCTCTCCGCTCTTCAGACAACTTCAGCCCTCCGGGCGCTAGTTTAATGACCCAGCACCGTTTTGCAAAGTTTGGTCCTCTCTGGTATTTTAATTAGGAACTACAGAGGAGACAAATAATTATTCTGCATAATTAAGACTGTTGTAAGTTTTTAGAGCTGTCGCCAAGTTTTTGCGAGCGTATGAATTATCTATGAAATAAAATATATTTAAATATACTTTTTATGGATCTGTGATCCTGAATAACTAATTATTTTGTTAATATGAAGAATATTAAACACTGTATAATCCACTTATTTATGGAAGCGAAGCATGGAACTGGCAAAGGAAGGATGAAAGTAGGATAAATGCAGTAGAAATGAGATCTCTTAGACGAATGTGTGGATATTCTGTGTATGAAAGAGTGTCGAATGAAAATATAAGAAGTGAATGCGTGCGAATGATGGTGTTATGACCAAAATAATGAAAGGATCATTAAGATGGTTTGGACACATGGAAATAATGAATGAAGAAAAAATGGTAAAAAAGTATATGTTAACGATGTAAATGGAACCAGAAATGGAGGAAGGCCGAGGAAAACGTGGCACGATCAAATAAATCAAATATTGAATGTCGGCCATATGAGAAGTCAGAGAAATCAACGCGCGTGCATGACACTATGTATGAATGTTGAGGAAGCGAGAGAAATATGTCAGAAAAGAAAAGTGTGGCAGTCCATTCTTTCTGCCTACCCCTTCGGAGAGACGGCGTGATGGTTAGTTATTTAGTTAGTTAGTTAGTAAGTATAATCCACTTAATTTGTTGAATATTTGGCAAAATAAAAATATAGAAAATGTTTCCCACAACACATTTCGAAGCCTTTGTGACCTCGTCCAGGTGTAAATATAACAAATATATAATATACAAAGTTTATTTACACATTAGGATGAAGGACGACACCTTCGAAAAATTTTAAGGATATTTTTTAAATATTTTTATTTTGTAAAAATATTTAATAAATTAGATAACCCATTGTTTTGGCGGTAACACTTTGATATTTCAACATTACTAGCTGTTTAAATAAAAAAAACTTTGTTATAAAAATCGCAATTGATTATATTTTGTCGCAACAGCTGTTTCACTAACCAATGTTAGCATATCATTATTTATGGTTGAGGTATTAATTTTGTAAAACTCCATTATTAATGTATAATAGTAAACACGATTGTTTGGTGGTTTTACATGGATTTGATTTATATAAATTATATAAAAAAAAAATTATATGCAATATAATTTATATTAAATAAATCCAAGTAAAACCACTAAACAACCGCGTTTACTATTATAAATTTAAAAAAAAGTTAGCATACCAGGTGTTACAATCAACGTTAATTGTAACATCTGATGATCCAACAGTTCAGAACCTGTTCTAAGTGGCGCAGGACAAAGATGTCTTCGCTGTTGTGACCGCCAACGTTGGGGGGACCTGACACGGCACCGAAAGAAGAAGAAGAATATATTTTCTGAAAGTAACATGTTTCGCCCTGCTAGGTTATATAAAATGTAGTAAGATATTTAAAAAGAATACATTATATTGTACAGTAGAGGTCTAAATCGTGGAAGTGAAAGCCCGGGGAAACATTTTCGTATCTAATATTCGACTAAACCCGACTCCGTTACGAAGAGCATTCATTTAAACTATCCAATTTCCTAGCGGGAAGATGGTCCGATCGATTTTCCGTTCCCAAAGTTTGGCGCGCCTATCAAATATGATCACGTCACCGGGGTGTTCTTTGGTAGCATGTTTTCTCTAGATTAAGTTCTTCATCAAAATGTGTCACGAATCTCCGAAACCGTCTGACAGCCGCTCACTCCCACGCTATGTATCAAGCCTCCTCTGCCTATTATTGTCTATGTCATAATAGAGCTATTGTTTTTGCTGAACAAACTGTCAAAGTAGTTAAAATGGACAATTACTATAACAAGGCCTTCACAGATTTGCTTCAAATTGGTTTTTCGTCAGCAAAAAATATAGAATATAAAAATCTTTTTCACGGTATTTCAGAGACATTAAAACCGTGCTAATATAATAACAAACTGTTGATTGACTGACAATGATTAGTTTTAAATGTGAATATACATATGTATATCTTCTTCTTCTTTTTCATGGTTAAATCAAATCAGTTTATTTTCTCAAGATATATTACAAACAACAATTATATAATAGTTTAAGACATCTATTGAGAACAGGTAAAACATAAAAAAAAATATAATACCAGGAACGCATGAGAGATGGTTCGACATTAGGAATACAAGATACTCTCCAAAGTCAAGAGAATTTGTCTTTTGAACGTACTTTCACGAATATGAAAGACGTCGATCTCCGAAGCGATCATGTTCAGCAGTTTGATTGCTCTCCCCGCCGGCATCACCAGAGGCAAGTTGGTTCTGTATTCTGGGAGATAAAACAATCTGTGCTGACGCTGTCGAAGATAACCATCTGGAACATAAAGATGGACAGCCTCCAAGATAACGGAGTTCTCAAATAATCCCCTGATAAGTCTGAAGAAATGAGTAAGTGTGCACCCATTTCTTCTTATCTGCAAACTATTGGTCCCCAGCAGGCCCAAGAGGAATGCAGTGGGATAAAGCCACGAATAGTTACCAAACTCTCTCATGTAGAGATATCAAAGAAATATTTTTTGAAACCCCTCTAACATGAGAGAGTATCTCGCCTCGTGGGGACTCCATATCACCGAACCACACCACAAGGCTTTCATTTTTAAGAACCTATCATAGTTAAGATCGAAACTCGAAACGCACCATATCAATTTATCCAACCCAGTTATAAATATTAATCGACTGCGTCAGGTGCATCTCTCATGCTAAACACGTTTATTTTTAACTAGTTCATATAATGGAGATTTTTCTTCAGCGCTCTTGAGATGATTCAGTACCTTCCCGGTCGAATGGTAAGTGCTACGACTGCCACACCGAAGGTCCCTGGTTCGATGATAGTGTAATATGTCGCACTATTTTTAGTCTGATGTAGAATTTACATGACAATAAAATGGCGATAGATTAGCTACCTATCACGCGTCATAACAATCAATGTGATTGCTATACCCTTTACATCAATTTGGCTCACTTTGTAATGATGTAAATAGCGATTCAACAAAATAATAATGTTAACTGTTTAAATAAAAAACTTTGTTATAAATATTACAATTCATTATATTTTGTCGCTGCAGTTGTTTTGCTAACTGATGTTTGCATCGTCAGGTCTTACAATCAAATAAAATATACATCAGAAAGACTTAGTTTATACAGAAAATTATTAGGAAGGGAAGAAAGTTACTAACTGTGCGCGGGAGATGCCTATTTTTGGCGATGAGGTTCGCAACCTATCACACCGCGTCTCCCGCGGGCGCCAAAAAAGAAAAAAGGAGTGCTGCATCGGTTAATGTGTGCCAGACCTTTCTTTCTGCCTACCGCTTCGGCGAGACGGCGTGATGTTTAGTTAGTTAGTGAGTTTTCGAAATTAATTTTCTTTTAATTTCTTTTAATCACAAATAAAAAAAAACACATTCTCTTTGGCATTACGTAAGGTAAAGAAAAAATACAATTTAATTTAAAATCTACTCAGCATTGCCAAAATGAATGAATTTTTGTTTTTCTGAACATTTGAGAAAACCGAATTTAATATTGCGACATTTGGCGTAGAACAACATTTGAAAGGTTCCATTTGATTAAAAGGGAAGTTAAATTAGAAGAGCGCCTCCCTTTGGGGTGAATTCTAATCTCTCGAATTGCCATTTAAAATATTTTGATGACAATAAAAAACTGTCAATCAAAGCGGCAGTCGTCGGTGCCCTTATTATTAAATATAAAGTAAATTATTTTATTTAAAAATATTTATTATTGATACGTGCGTAACATCACAGTGCGTCATCAAGCAAATATGAATAAACTGAAGATTTTCTTAATATTTTTGTATTGATTAGCATAAACTAATCACTCGTGCTATGATGTTTATTCGTTTCAATAATCTCTTTATTTTAGAAATGAAAAATTCACATCGGTTTAATAGGAAACTGTTTTACCGACCAATTGAAGTTTGTCATATTACATGTAGGTGACATTTGTGATTTGCTACAGTTTAACATCACAATAATTTATTATTTGTGATCAAGATAATTGAAATGAAATTTGTTTTTATTATGTTGTATATATCATTTAAATACCAGAGTATCATTTGCTGTCATTAATATCATTGTGATATATAAATATTATTATAAATCAAGCCAGATATATACCTATACATTTTTTTTAATGTTTCGGTACACTTATTAACCAAAAAATGAAACGATTCCGAGGAAACGTGACAATATCAAATCAATTGAATGTTGACCACGTGAGGAGTCAGAGAAATTGATGTGCCTACGTGAATATTGTATGAATATTGAGAAAACGAGAGAAGTATGTCAAGAAAAAACAATGTAGCGGTCTATTATTTCTACCTATCCCTTCGGGGAGACGGCGTGACCGTTAGTTAGTTATAAACCAAAAATATTGTAAAATTTTGGTGACAAGAATTTAGTGACATTTGTGATAAAGCTTCCAGATATTCCTCTCCATAGGACAATAAACTTTCTTTATAAGGAGAATAAGAGAAAAGATATAAAAAATTGTTCATATTTATATTACTCAAAACTTATTTGAAAACTATTTGTTACGCCTTGCGAGGGCATTCTCAAACTCGTTTTGTGGATGTTTGAGAATGCCCTCGCAAGGCGAAACAAATTTGTCAGTATTTATATAATTTATATAAATTAAATTCAAGTGAAACCACTGAACAATCGTGATCATAAATTAATACTGGAGTTTTACAAAATTCCATTATTAATTGAACCATCAATAATTATCAAATGACATTTGATAATGACTTAAAAGGGCGAAACAAGTCCTTTCATCTAAAACATAATAAACTCCTACAAGACAAATGTTTTTCATTCATAATAACTATTTTATATGGAGTTTCACTCCATTATTCAAGAAACAATAAATAAATAAATATTTAGAATTATAACTTATTATAGATTTATTTTGTAACCAACTAACCATCACGCCGTTTCTCCGGAGGGGTGGGTAGAGAGGATGGATTGACACATTGTTCCATCCTGATAAAACTCTCGCACCTGTTCTACATTCACACATCGTGACATGCACGGTCTCGATTGTTCCTACTTCGAACATGGTCGCCCTTCAGTAATTGATTAATTTGGTCATGCTATGTCTTCCTTGGCCTTCCTCGGCTTCTTTTTCCATTCACACTACTTGTATATATCTTTTTAACTTCCCTCATCCATTCGTTCCGTATGTCCAAACTATCTTAGTGACCCTTTCTTGATTTTATTTATCACGCATTTATCCGCTTTACATTTTTTTCTTACTTCATCATTAGATATTCTATCATACATCATTTTTCCGCACATCCTTTTTAGTGACCTCATTTATCCTACTTTCATCCTTCTTCTGCCAACTCCAAGCTTCACTTCCATCTTCCACTGCCGTCTTTGCTTTAGTCGATATATTTCTATTTGCGGTAATGACTTTGAGTGCACCATTTAAAAAAAGTATTATTATTTTTAATTTTCGCGCAATGTAGGGTTAATATTCTTGTTACAATAATAAGCGAAATTTCGTATTTTGGCTCGTTAAAACGATTTCGTTGAAATGTTCAATGGAACGGGAGTGTGGTTATTCATGTGGAAAGGTCTTTGTGGAGCAAGTCCTTTGATAAAAATGCGCTGCTAGTATTTGCTGTAAACTTGTTACAAAGCATCCTTCGATTTCCAATACCAATTAATGTAAACATCCAAGTCAACGCAGAGTACACATTCCGCAAACATATCAAACATTGAAATCAGTCAAATGGATAATTCAATAAAAATATGATGGTAATAAAATGTGGTTGACCGGATTTGCGTAATTTTGGATAAAGTATTTTATTTTTGTTTATTCAGCTTTTGTATTTTAATCCCCAGATTAACGGTGTGGTTATAATTGCTACATATAGCCACAATACGAATAACCTTGTTTTGTCGAATCTTTGTTTGTTTTAACAGATAATATTTTTATATATTTTTTGTGTTTTATATATGTATGACTCTTAGGTATGAATGTGAAGGATGGAAATGGCAAAAGAAGGATGAAATTAGGATAAATGCAGTAGATATGAGATCTATTAGACAAATGTATGGTAAATCTGTATATTATACCTGTATGTTAGAGTCTCAAATACAAATATTGGAAGTGAATAGAATGCGAATGAATGTGTTGTGTTCAAAATAATGAAAGAGTCATTAAGATGGTTTGGACACGTGGAAATAATGAATATAGAAATTATGATAAAGAAAGCAAATGTTAATTATGCGAACGGAACAATCAATAAACGAAGATCGAGGAAAACGTATCGGCCACGCGAGGAGTCGAAGAAATCGACGGGCTTGTATGACATGATGTATGTATGTTGTGGAAGGTAGAGAAGTGTGTCATTAAGAAAAAACCGAACCGTGTTTCCAAAGGGGTAGGCAGAAAGAAGTGACCGCCACACTGTTCTCGATATATTTCTCTCGATTTCTCAACATTAATACGCCGTGTCATGCATGGATGTCGACTTCTCTGACTTCTCACGTGACCGACATTCAATAATTGATTTATTTGATCATGCCACATTTTCCTCGGACTTCCTCTATTTCTATTTCCGTTTATATCGTTAATATACACTGTCAATGTCAATGTGTCAGTAAGAACGATTCGAGAGTATTTTGAAAATGAAATATAAAATACAACATTACTTATGTGTGCCCCTAATAACAGACATGTGAAATTTCAGAACTAAATTACATTGAAAAGTTGCCTGAAAATTATTGAAACAACATAACATGTGTGAATTCCGGGAGGCCGGTATTCTAAAACGAAATAATTTTGGCATCAGAGAGGCCTAAATTTATTAGACTTTATAAAGTTTCGGAGGAAATATGTTGGTGTAATAAACCGAACTAATTTTGTTTTGCGTACTAGCGCACGAGATTCATTTGTCTTTTATTGGACATGTGAGATTCACGATCTATAATATCCACAGATAAAACTCCATCTTTTATGTTATGTACGAGTAGTTCACATGTATAAACAATATTCCTTAATTGGAATTGTGAATTAATGGTTTCTGTTTTAATTTGATAAAACTTCAATAAAATACGAGTATGTATTAAAAGCGCCATTTTTTTTATGGATATACATTAATTCTACTTAAAATTATTTGTAAAAAAATATATATTTAAATAAAAGAAACAAACGTTTGAAATGCTCTCGAAGCCGAAACAAATTTTTGTCAGTATTATTGATAAGGAAATAATAAGAAAAAAACAATGTAAAATCAAAAAACCCTACGCGTTTGAATACATACTCGTTTCGGAATTTTGAAGATACCTGTAAAATTTTAAATTAAATTAGTTATTTTTTCTTGACCAAAAAACGGACCGAACTTTTCGAAACACCCAATATTTAAAATATTATTACAAAAAATTTAAATCGTACGGCAAAAGAATGATGAAAGCAGAATAAACGCCGTAGAAATGAGATAACTAAGAAGAATGTGCGGGAAAACGATGTATGATAGAATACCTAACGATGAAATAAGAGAGAAATGTAAGATGGATAGACTGACTGCATCATGGATAAAATGATAAAAGGATCCCTGAGATGATTTGGACATATGGAACGAATGGATGGGAGTAAAATGGTTAATAGTTGTACACAAGCAGCGTGAGTGGATAAAGAAGCCGAGGACGACCGAGGAAAACATGGCATGACCAAATTAATCAATTACTAAAAGGCGGCCACATTCGAAGTCGGAATAATCCACGTGCGTGCATGGTACGATGTATGAAGGTAGAGGATGCCTGAGAGGTATGCCAGGACAGAGCATTGTGGCGATCCATCCTCTCTGCCTATCTCTTCGGGGAAATGGCGTGATGGTTAGTTAGTTAGTTAGTATAATAAAATATTTACGAGTTTCACTGTAATACGTGTAATATTGCATTATAATTATAATTGAAACTATTAATAAACTTGCATTGTTTTCATATATATACTCGTATTATATATGATACATGTTACATTGAAATATAATATAATATTAACAGCGAGTTTAAACCCCTTAGAAAACCCTTGGGTTCCGGGGTATAGGGTATCATAAAAGACATTTGTCATGCTACGCGTGGTATTTTGGTTGAACAAATACTATTAGAATAAAGTTCGTTTTGGATAAAGGAAATAAATTATTTATGTTCCTTTTTGAAAATTATAAAGGTATATGGTTTACGATACACCGTCGGACGGACAAATGTGGAAGAAGTTATGAGGTTATATTAAAATAAAAAAACTCATTTATTTTTGTCGTAAAAATTATATAAACAAATATATAATCTGCTTCTTATCAACTGTCTGTCATCGACTGCTAAATGATGGCGTCTCTCAAAGCACGCTCACTCATCCGCACACCCATCCATCGCCACTCTCATCCATCCACGTCCAGCAATCCTTATAATATCGTCAGTTCAGCAGGCAGGGGGCGCCCAACTCTACGGAATCCTCTGCGCGTTCTCCACCCCAGAACCTGTGTTCCCCATCGTCTGTCGGTTCTCTGAGAAATATAACTAGCCCAACGCCACTTCAGCCCGCCTTTTCTCGGAGCCACAAAACACAGAATACTTACTTCCTGTGGCCAAACAACTCTTGAAGAGTTTTAGCCTCCTTGATGATTTTTCGCCAAGCTCCTCGATCCTGCGCCTTTTGCTCCCAGCAGTCCGATTCGCCTAACCTAGCCAGGTCAGCCAAAACATTGTCCATTAGGCGCTATCTAGGCCTTCCTAGAGGTCTTACTGTAGTCGGTCTAGACGCGTACAGGGTCTGGATTGCTCTGGTCTCTACGGCTCGGCATACGTGCCCAATCCATGCTAGGCGACCGGCTCTCACGGTACTCGTTATAAGGGGCTGCTGGGTCATCGTACGGATCTCTTGGTTGGTCCTATACCTCCAAGTTCCCGCTGCAACACCGGGTCTGGGTCCCAGGATAGTTCTAAGTATTTTATTCTCAAACCAGTAGATTCTTTGTTGTTCTTTTAGAGTCATTTTCCATGACTCAGAACCACATGTCACCACTGGCTTGATGATGGTGTTGTTTGGCAAAACACAGAATGATAGAAACAAAATATCTTCTATATTCGCCATAACTCTGTGTTGCGGATTTTTTGAACAATGCTTATTACTGCCTTTTACTGTTTATTACAAAATGTGCCCGTTTAATAAATATGGTAATGCTCTCTAATTTAAAATTACAGTGGTGTTATAATTTACCAATTTATTGGATTAAAACAGAGTGCATATCTCGGTATATTTTCAGCCCGTTAAAATTGCATGCGGTGTTTCGGTTTTGTTCTCGATGATAATGGAGTAATACAGTTTTTTTTATCCCTGGGATGAAATTTCCGGGCCGCGCCTGCCTATGGCCGTGTTATTGCAGCACAGATCGGTTACCGGCGCCGTATTCGATATCCAATTTAAATGGAACAATACAAGAGAACCCCCGCACACCATTTCGCTGGACCATTTGTATCGGGTTCACCGGGAATAGATTGAAATATCAATATTGCAATGCTGTTCACATTGCCGATAGTAAAAATATTTCTAGAGATTTTAAAAATATATTCAAATAAACTGATTGAAAAATAGTGTATGTAGCAGCGTGATTGTCACACTGTCTTTGGTCTGGTGTGGAATTCACGTGACAATAAAATGGCAATATATTAGCTACCTATCACATGTTACGAGAAACACTATGATAGCTATAATAATAACCTTTACATCGATTTGGCTCATGCTGTCAAGTTGTGAAGAGCGATTCAACAAAATAATAATAATAATACCAAAAAGGTATCCTATAATAATGTATGAACAACATATATTTTTTTAATATTGATGAAAACTTTATGTTGTCTAGATCTTTTATTATGTCTTCTTCTTCATCTTGTCCTGTCATACTCAGAGCCTCAAGGATTCTTCACCACCCGACTCTATTACACGCCTGATGCCTCACACTATCCCAAGTGAGGCCTGCCGCCTTAACTTTGTCCTGTAGGGTTCTTCTTTAGGTGTCTCTGGGTGGGTCTGCTTGGCGTCTTTTTTCACTTTTTTTTTCACAGGGACCAGTCTAGTGCAGTGGCGGCACTCCCATAAAAGCCCAGAAGCCCGGTTTGCGCAAGAAATTTTGAATCAAAACCCCCAAATCTACGTAATCATGCCCCCGCATAAACCATCAACCCACCAAATCACCTTCGAACAATGTTCCCATCAGACGTAAGAGGAATAGCCACACAAAATTTCTTAAGCAAGCCGGGCTTCCGGGCTTCTATGGGAGTAACGCCACTGGTCTAGTGTCCCCTGGGTTTCGTCTCAGGGTGTGACCGATCCATAGCCATTTGCGATTATGAAATTTGGATTTGACTCACCATTTTTTTGTCAGTACATGAACTTTTTAGGATACTCTTCATAATCATCAGCCGTCCCTTGTGTCCAAAGAAGACTGCCATTTACGGTTGTGGTTCCGCATGTGATTGAAGAGCCCGATCCTGGACCTCAAATTCTGGGGCATCTGGGCAGGGGAAGTCTCCAGATGGTCTCTCCTATGTTCTCCTCCTCTCTGTGGCCTCGTTTCTGCGCTGCGCTTCAAAGTTCTGCGTGCCTTTATGTGCCGTTATTCTCCACCTAGGTCCGTCTTCTGCAGTCTATCAAATCACAATCGATGTTAATCTTTTGGAGGTTTGCTTTAAGAGAGTCCTTAAAGCGTTTCCTCTGACCACCGTGTGAACGTTTCCCTTGGGTCAGTTGAAAGTACGTAATTTTCATTGGAAGTCTTTCTTTGTTAAATCAAATCAGTTTATTAACTCAAAAGACATTACAAACAGCAAAATATTTAAGGCATCTATTGAGTACAGGTGAAATATTATAAAAATACAACATGATACCAGAAACGCATTAGAAATGGCTCGACATTAGGAAGACGAGATACTTTCTAAAGTCAAAAGTATTTGTCCCCTGAACGTACCTTCACTAATATGAAAGACGTCGATCTCCGAGGAGACCGCGTTCAGCAGACTAATTGTTCTTCCCACCGGTATCACCAGAGGCAGATTGGTTCTGGTGGCCGGTAGGTAAAACAATTTGTGCTGTCGCTGTCGGAGAAATCTATCATGGATAAAAAGATCAACACCCTCTAGTACGGCCGAGTTCTCGAAGCTGTAAAGAATTGGTTCCGAGAATTCCTAAAAGAAATGCCGTGGGATAGAGCCACGGATAACTACCATATTCCCTCATGTAGAGATACCTCAGAAATTTTTGCTGAACCCTCTCTAGCATAACGGAATATCTTGCCTCGTGAGGACTCCATATCACAGAACCACTTTTGAGTCTGCTCCGAACCAACGCGTTGTATAGGACTCTGAGCACATTGGGATCTCTGAAAACTCTTCCGGTCCGAATGATGAAGCCTAACAATGACAAGCCCAAGTCTTGTCTCAGTCTTGTCTATTATTACATTTTGAATGTATACAAATACTGGATTTTACCCATTGCGGGTAAATTATTTTTTTATAAGGATTAATTGTATCTCAATAGAGACGAAGATCGCGATCGCTTTATGTTAACAACATTCCCCATTCCGCCCTTCTTACGACCACCACGTCTGACAATTTTTTTGGAAGATGTATATATTTTTAGCTATTATATTGATGATTTTCATGACATGTGATAGGTAGCCAATCTTTCGCCATTTCCGTCACGTGAATTCTACACCAGACCAAAGACAGTATGACAATCACACTGCCATCGCCGGGAATCGAAACCGAACAATGCTGTGGAACACTTCACATTTTTTAGTTCAATCTACACTAGCGCCATCTATTAATTGTCTACTGCAACGATTGTAAAATAAATGTTAAAATTTTTAATAGCTTGTGCTGAGATAACTTGTGATTTTTCTTTGTTTCTATTGTCTGTTTATGTAAGATGAATGTTATCATTACAAGTGGTACATGGTGGTGTTTGTTCTAGGCGGGATACCGGGAGGGGCGGCCCTACCTGCAGACGAGCGCGCCCAACATCCCCGAGCTGAGCACGCGCACAGTCACCATGTCGCGTGACACGCCCGACGGGACGCACGGCTTCGGCATCTGCGTCAAGGGAGGCAAAGATGCAGGTAAACAAAGAAAGTACACTTTATACCTCTTCTCTTCTACTTCTTACTCTCATCTCCATTCATCTGCATGATTTTTTATGCCTGAATTATACGATGGCTTTAAATTTTAGTAATAAATATATATTTTTATTCCTTAACCCTACGATCGCCGTAAGCACACATGTGCGCTCTACGTAGATGATCGCCAAAAGCGCAGCTGTGCGCGCTTCGCAATATTCGAAAGTAGTATTTCAAAATTAATTCCGATTTTCTCGCAACGACATCTATGAATATTTTAAAATATTAACAAACCAAAAAGAATCGATATTTTTCGATAGTTTGGAAGAAAATACGTGGCGTACCGGCGCGTTGTTTCTACAAACATGTGGCGATGAATGGGTTAATAAACACATTGTATTTATACAGGCGTAAAATGACGTTTTTTGATTTGATTTCGTTATTTGTTGCTCTCATATACAGAGTGGCACAAAGTTATAAATTATTATTATTATTATTTTGTTGAGTCGCTCTTTACATCATTACAGCGTGAGCCAAATCGATGTAAAGGGTAAAGCTATCAGATTGATACCCGTGCTTATCTATCGCCATTGTCACGTAAATTCTGCACCAGACCAACGACAAGTGTGAGAATCACACTGCAATCGACCCTACAACAAAAAATAATAATAAAAATATTTTATAACAAAAAACTGATGTGATTCAAGTTACCAAGTTATCGTAATTTTAATTGTAAATTTTAAAATTTCTTGAGTTAAGTCAACTTGAAATACGGTATTTCTGTTTATACTTTAAACGCCCTATCTTCGGGTTATTTTCCGAGAAACGTGCAAAAAAGCAGGTTTTTTATTAATGAAATTTAATTATAAATTAATTTTATTTTTTTAAACTACGAAACGTCATATGCTCGGCCGCACACTTCGCTTGCCCCTTGTAAAACTATCATATTTATGAAGACTTGTACTCAAGTATTGTTGGCACGCGCGTGTATCCGTAACAGTTTGTACATTTTAGGTACATTACTTTTTCTCAAGCGCGTACGTGATACGGGATAGCGCAGAATGGTACAGTCAATGTGAACGTATCATGTACGTTCAAATACGTAGGGTGGTTAATGAAATAGATACATGGGTATTAAATATTACAAAGTTATTTTTAAAATTATTTTCGTAGAGTTATCATCTTCACCATCACACTCTAAGTCATTTCAAATTTCGATGATTTTTTAAATGAAAAAATTTGTTTGGCTAGAAAATAAAAACAGTTCCATTAGTTTAAAAATTAATAAAAATATTTTATGTATTTATAATATGTCTGTACTTGTTAACTCTAGCCTCGTTAATCTCAAAACCTGTCTAATACCAACCTGTCATTATTTTTTATTCATTACTAAAAATGTTGACTCCTTTTCATAAAATTGGAGTGAATTGAATATTCTGTTTGGATTGCTATGTTTTCTCAATAAACGGAGCACGGCAGACTCCGATAATAACAGTGTTTAGTTAACTCGTAAAATTTTCAATTATTCCTGTCAACTCGAATGCCAAGCTATTTACAGAATCAATCAGAACATCCAGAACATCGAATCAATATTCCAGAGTCACACTGAATTTGATTCAAACAAATTATCGCATCCTTCAAAACAGGGTACGACAAACAATGTCCAGAATCCCAAATTCGCCCTGCTAACTCTTATTTTACGACCTCTAAACTAAATATGAGTTTTGCAATTTAACATTTTTATAAGTTTACAGTTTGCGGTTAAACGGCTGTTTACTTATTTACGAAATTAATAATTAACTTATAATAAATAAACATTTGCATTGAACATTGATTGTGATTACTATTTTTTTACAAAATGAGAATTCAATTAATTTCATTACTAGAGCTTTATTTCTATAGTACAATAAATATTTTGTTCATTTAATTATTATTACAAAACCTCTTTTGTTTGTACAAATATTTGTTTTCTTCTTATCTATCAAAAAAATATAAATATCATTACCCTGTACAGAATAAATATTGTCGACCCCTAATTTAAACGAATGTATATTTTGCTAATAAAAATCGCAAAATTAATATTAATGTTAAACGAAATATTGCTAAAATTAGAATTGAACACTTTTAAAACGTTGTATAAAACCACTTAATTTTGAGTCAGGAGCGCCAACCGGATTCACTCTGTAACGAACTTCGTCAGGGCTATACACAAACTGAGTTCAGTTCGTTCAAGCTCGTTACAGAGTGAAACCGGTTGGCGCTCTCGACTCAAAATAAAGTGGTTTTATACAACGTTTTAAAAGTGTTTAATTCTAATTTTAAATATAATATATAATATGTCAAACCATCAAGTAATAGCTTCTTTCCAAAGAAATATTGCTACTTTTTGTGAATTATTAACAGTCGTAAACGTATTAGAACACAAGAAATTTGAAAAGAGAAAATATTTTTTATCTTTAAATTATAATTGGTAACCATTCGTCTTCTTCTTCAGCCTATTCCCGTCCACTCCTGGACAAAGGCCTCCTCCGGGGAGAATTATTGTCCGGTGTGAAGTCTAGAAAGATGGCATTTTAAGAACACATTTTCCGCAACGAGAAATATGATCTGCTGCACCTCATCATGAAAGGGAAGATCGAGGGTAGGCGCGGTATGGGAAGACCCTAGATGTCCTGGCTCGGAAATATCAAGGCGTGGACCGGAATTCGGGGGGTGGGGGAGTTTTTCCGTCTGGCAGAGGACAAAGAGACCTACGCCAGGGTGATGGTGAGGCCGACGTCGGGGGAACATTGCACTCGAAGAAGAAGAAGAATGAATTAGGCATACGCATGACACATAATTTTTCAAAGTTTATTGATCGTACAACTAATACCAGAACTGTTATTTAAAGAAATAGGACATTTACATCGTTATAGTAAAAAATGCTTATCGCTAATCATTTTTTATTCCTATTCGCGAAATTTTCTTAGGAAGTTAAGCCGAGCAAAAAATGATGATTATTGTGTATATTAAAGATACGGAGATAGAGTTGTGTAAAGTTTTCGGTTTCGCAAATCTTTTTCTCCTTCCATATGATACGCAATAATAATTTTGCCGCCCGTTCCGAGATAACTTAACCATGTCGGGATACTGAAAAAACTCCCCAAACTTTGTTCATTGAGATTGATGGAAGGGCTGTCCCTAGTTTTTTCTTACATTTTCAATATGAGTCGCACAGTTTCTAACTCCGTCGAGGCGAGTTAATGTTTCACCACAGTACCGTTCACTTAACACGTTTTTTACATTGTCAATATTTAAATTAATGTTATGAGGTACACATGTGAAATGATCTGATGATGAAATTGATTAAAGTCCAAGGTAATAATTTTCGAAAAAGAAGAAACCATGACAGTCTGGAACATTAGCGTGAATCGTGAAAATCTGGAAAGTTTGTATATTAAGGTAGTATGTGTACGAAGGATAGGTGAGTGGAAAGGGATATTGAAAGAAGGGTTTGGCCAGGCAAGACAAGTAAATGGTGCACTTAAAGTTATCATCGCAAACAAAAACCTATCTAAAAAAAGCTAAAATGGCAGTGCACATTTGTGTTGTACCTACCCTATTGTTTATTATCTCAAATCAGTTTATTATCTTAACAGACATTAAAAATTGCATACATATCATCAAGGCTATTCAGCATGTATGGAAACGAAACATGAAACTGGCATGAAATGCAGTAGAAATGAAATTTCTTATCGAATCTATATAAAAAAACATTAAGATGTTTTAGACACATGGAAATAATGAATGAAAAAAGGATGATATAAAAGTGCATTTTAACGTAGTAAATGGATCTTGAAATATAGTAATACTGAGGAAAACATGGCACCATCAAATAAATCCAATATCGAATTTCGGCCACGCGAGGAGTCAGAGAAATCGGCCTGCGTGTATGTCACGATGTATGAATGTTGAAGAAGCAAGAAAAGTATGTCAAAAAGAAAAAAATTGGTAGTCCAATATTTCTGCCTACCCCTTCGGGGAGATGGACTGATGGTTATTTAGTTAATTAGTTAACGAGTTTTACTGGATGTTTGAAGTTTTCAACGATCAATTATGTATTTATTATTTCTTGAACAATGATGTTTAACTCCATATTAAATAATTAATACAAATGAAAACGTCTGTTATCTTGAAGTTTTATTATATTTTATGTGAATGACATATTTTGCCTGTGTAAGCCATCATCAAATGTTTGATAGTGAACATTGAACATTTGACCAAACCTTAGACAGGCGAATCATGTCATTCACATAAAATATAATAAAACTTCTAGAAAACAGACGTTTTCATTCGTTTTAATTAACTGATTTTTTTTGTAAAAACAAGTTTTTTAAATTCTACTTTTTATTTAAATAAATCATATTCTTAATTGAAATAAATTCTACTCTCTATTAAAATAACTTCTACTCTTTATTGATTAATATCTCTTGCACCATGGTTTTCGTTCTTCATGGGACATTCAGCTAGCAAGGTATTCGATATTTGTTTTCATACAGTTTTCTATTTTCTCGTTGTCCCGTCGTTCTTATTATAGCCACATTGGGCGTTCTCATTACTTGATGTTTTCCTTTATATGAGAAAATATTTACTTTGAATTTTTAAATATAATGTTCGTATTAAGACCTTCTAAAAGATGGAAGGACAGCTGGGAATCTACCTCACTAGAGAACAGACCACATAGGTCTGCAACAAGGAAGAAGAAGAAGTTCATATATAAATATTTAAAACAATAAATAGACCAATATAACGGGTGTGTTCTTTTTTTTAAAAAAAGGACATTACCACATTTCTAACTTGGCGATTTATATCAGGAAATGAAATGAGTTCGCTTGGGATCTGTTTGCTTCCTTTCTTTTTACGTTTCGGGAGAATAGTGGTTTTTTATTATTATTACGAAGTCAATCGGACAATCAAGTCATCTCTCTGGCAACACTTTATCAAACTGTCCTCCAGTTCAAAAAAAATACTGTTTTTCGAGACACGCTTAATACGTTATCATACATAGATTTGATAAAAATCTGCGGATTTTTTTCTAAGCTTGGATCATTGTATTTAAATTTACTATTTTAAATGTTTTGTGAATTGAAATGTGGAGGAAGCTAGAGAGGTTTGCCAGGATAGAGTAGTGTGGCGGTCCATTCTCTCTGCCTACCCCTGCGGAGAAACGGCGTGATGGTTTGTTTGTTTAAATATTTTAATATCACTGAAAAAGGACCTGGTTGTCCGAAATATGTCTGTAAAAAATAAAAAGACAAATACAAGAGTTTGCTTAAAAAAAATACTATTTAATGCCTAAAATACAAAGTGTTAAACTAACTAACTAACCATCACGCCGTTTCCCCGTAAGGGTAGGCAGAGAGGATGGGCCGCCTGGCTGGCATACCTACCTACTCTAGCTTTCTCTATATTCATACATCGTAACATGCACACAGTATTTGATTAATTTGGTCGTGATATGCTTTCATTGGTCTTCTGCGGCTTCCCCTTTCGCTCACACTGCTTGTATAGAAAATTATAACCATTCTTCTCGTCCATTAATTATTTATTTTCAATTTATATCATGGATCCTTTTTTAATTTTCATTTCATAAAATTCAAAGTGTTTATGATAACTAATTGAAATATTTCAGTCTGCAATTTGTAACATGGGCATTTAAAAACATATCTTGAATTCACGTACAGCCAAGTTATTCGGGGACAAATGACAAACAGTGTTAGTGTAAATACGCAAGCACGTCGTTTAGGGGTGGAATTTTCTGACTGTACCGCCTTTACAGCTATAAATTAAGCACCTCCCGACAGTGACGGCGAGAACGTAATTATTACTTATTCAGCGCGGGAGGGGCGGCCCAGCCCCAAAGGCCTTAAGTAAATAGCCGAATTTGTCACGTGCCCCACAACCAAATAAACCGAATCGATTATCAGAAGGGTCGCTATCGGCCGGCTCAGTGGGCAGCGGGAAGGCCGGACGCGAGCATTTAAAACCGTTTCTTTTACCGGCGCTTGGCAGGCCTCCGAATTGCTTCGGGCGACTCACGTAAGCTCTCTACGGTCTCTCTGCGGTGGTATTGCCTGAGCGCAAATACTGTACGTACTAGAAACATGCTGATATTGTTTTTTTTTAGATATAGCATACCAAAATCCACAGTCTGTTTGTGTAAGCACGTACGTAATAGTAATTTCAAAATAAATCACCACTTTTACAATTGCGAGGTATCATTTTCATTACAGTTTTTCAAGATAATCTAATGATTTACCTAAAATCTCTCGAAGAAAGTTAATTTTAAAAAAGAATGATGTTTTTTTAAGAACTGCTTTCAATTTTGTCTTTATTTCGACAGCGATCGGTTTCGTCACACTCTTTCCTTGCCAGCGAGCCTGGCGAAACCGGTCACTGTCGAAAAAAATACAAAAATGGAAGTAGTAGTAACATAGTTTTATTTATTTAGCATTTAGCAAAGTGGATGGATTGTATAGATTAATATTAAAAAATTAATTAGTACAATCAAATCTACATAGATGGCTAACTGGAACTGCCACGTGAAGATAAGTATGAATTTGGAGTATATATACAACTTCCAAAAATGTATCATACATGATCATAATAACAATGGTGGAATGGGGAATGTTGTAATTACATAAAGCGTGCGCTTAACCCAACCAATGACAGGTCATAAGTCCTGTAAACACCTTGATCATCCATATTCAGTTTCCAGTTTGTTTCTTCGTCTCTATTGAGATACAATTAAAAAATTTAGTTTTATTTAATTTTTACTTACACATTTTCATTTATTTGCAATATAGGATATTTTATTTAACCGGGTCTTCGACAAAGGGGCACACATCAAAAGTTCTAGATATGCACACATTCGTCTCGGAGATCTCATTTCTACTGCATTTATTCTACTTTATCCTTCTTTTGCCAGTTCCATGCTTCGCTTCCATACATAAGGGTTGGTATAATTATACTTTTATTAACCAATTTCGTTAAATAAATATTTCTGTCGTCAGGTAATGAATGACGTATTTGATAATTCTGATAATGGACAAGGATAAATAATATTCCACTTCAATCATTGACATTCTAAATTTATTTTCGTATTTTGCTTTTTCAATAATACCATTTGTAACACACAGTGTGTTGTGAGCGCACCGTAGAATCAATTCTTTGTATCATATAACGACCTCTAGGTAAGGGTTTAGTGAGTAACTACGCAGCACATAGCACTCCGCACCAGGAGGGTCTCAGTGGATACTCATTCTTCTTACTTTTCTCCCTAATCTCTCGCCCGAACAATAAAACGGATTTCTTAAGTCCGCGCTTCTGTTCTCTGGCGGATCGTAAAAATTCCATTTTTCAGTACCTACACAACACAAATGTGGGAAACATATTATCTACAACTGTATGCATTTATACTTATGGCGATGAAAATAATCTACTTCTTGCTTTATATTTTAATTTTCTTTAAACGTGTTTAATATAGGATGGAACTCTAATTACCTGGTCCAAAGTAAAACCAAAAGAGCAATCGGACTTTCATTATAAATTAATTATGTAATGGAGTTCTACCAAATTAAAACTGCAACCGCCAAAAAACATATTGTTATATATTCACACACTACGTTTAGTAAATATTTTAAGTTAAACATATTTGATGATTTTTCTGAAATCTCTTAATGGAAGTTCATTTTAAAGAATAATTAAATAAAGGGCCTTTTTTTAACTACTTCCACTTTTCTCTTTATTTTGATAGCAACCGGTTTAGCTAGACTAACTGGCATCGACAGACTGGTCTCAAAACACAAGTGAAACTAGTTAAAATACATCGTTTTATTTAATTATTATTGAAATATATTATATTATATGATTCATCACATTGATCTTTTCTCTGATTCAATAATTGGAATTGATTGATGTTGCCGATATATCGCGCAAAATAGCCTCGTTTAAGTGGGATAAGGCCAACCATATGGTGAGGAAAACGGATTTCCGGCCACAGAAGCCCGGGCAGACTACAAGCAAGATGGTATGATGACATCAAAAGAGTGGCGAGGAAGTCGAAAGGGATTATTATGCGCAACACTGGAATATTAATGGCTGATGATGATGATGATGTTCCAAAGTCAGTTTATCTTAATCAAGGGAAGATTTATAATATTTCTATTAGTTCTAGATCTTTGTCCCGTCTGTAAGTTACGTGTTTATCAAATTTAAAGTTTGCATGGTCTAGAGTGTTTTTTTGTGTGGAAATTTCTTAATTTGCCTTTTCTGATATTCTGTGAAAGGTTAAAGATATATGGATCTTATGAAGGTAATTGTCGCATGTTATTTGTCATATTATTTGGCAATTGAATCAATTGAATTCCCAAAAGAACAAATCATCTCTTCACTATATTTTTATTAACGCTCCGTTTACACCGTTGTTTTCATTAATACAATCATCGAACGAAGGGCTTTACTTAATACATCTGGTGTATTTAAGGATCAATATTAGTCGACGAGTGGAACGAGGAAGACGAAATGATTGAGTTATTTGTTTAGTTATTTATTGGCGGAGTAATTGGAAATAGTTCTCTTATTGAGCTACTAGTAAACTTTGCTGAGTTTTAATATAATTTATAAAAACTTTCCTTTATGCTTTCTTCTCTTATGCTATAGATTTAAATAGTCGCTTCTCCAGAGGTTTGCTACTCTCCTGTGAGGTGGGTTGCCAGCTATCTGATAATAATTAAGGAGGTTTTCGAAGATGATTCGTCTCGTGAGGTTAATTATTTAGTGAAATATAGTCTGATGATGTCGATTTTTTTTTACTATTCATTCATTTGCTGTCTACTCCATCCACACGAAATCCTCAGCCTCGTATATATCTCTTTTTCTAGTGTTCCTCAGCGATCTCGTAGAGTTTTGCCTGCTATTATTCTCAAAAACAACAACAACAAACCATCGCGTCGTTTTTCCATAGGGGTAGGCAGAGAAAATGTACTGCCACACTACTATATCCTGGCACACCTCTCTAGCTTCCTCCACATTCATACAGCGAGTCATACACGCACGTCGATTCTTCCGACTTCTAACATGACCAACCTTTAAAATTTGATTAATTTGGTCATGCCATGTTTTCCTCGATCTGCCTCGACTCCTTACTCCATTTAAATCATTAACTTATACTTCCTCAACCATTCTTTCTCCATCCATGCGCTCCATATGTCCGAACCAACGCAGCAATCCTTTCATAATTTTGTTCATAATACCTTCTTCCGCTCTACATTCCTTTTATTCTCAGTGTCTTTATTTCGAAAGTCCTCAATACTTGTTTGATCCAGACCCTTGCTTCAACGCCACATGTTTTAATTGATCTTAAGCATACTTTATATAATAATATCTTAAGCATACTGAAGAGCAATTAGTCTGCTGAACGCGGTCTCCACGGAGATCGACGTCTTTTAGATTAGTGAAGGTACGTTCAGGGGACAAATACTCTTGACTTTAGAAAGTATCTTGTCTTCCTAATGTCGAACCATCTCTAATGCGTTCCTGGTACTTTGTTGTATTTTTATAATATTTTACCTGTACTTAATAGATGCCTTAACCATTTTCCTGTTTGTAATGTCTTTTGAGTTAATAAACTGATTTGATTTGATTTGATTTGATTTATAAATGCTTTACTACTTACTTCTTCCGAAATAATATTGTAAATAATAACTTGCAATTTATTTATCGCTACAAGAGTATCGATAAATATTCTTACATCCTATAATGATAAGGGGGAAAATATGAATTACTGCACCTGAAGGGAAAATACAGAATCGACGAGGTGTCAGCAGGAGGTCAACCTGCTGGCTCCACAATATAAGGTACTGGACTGGTTTAAGGAGTGTTGAAGAGTTGATTTGAGCTACCAAGGACAGAGATGCCTACTATTAGGTGATAGTCAACGTTGGGAGGATCTGACCACCGAAATAAGGAAGTAGATATCCTACAAACAATGTATATCGAAAAGTAAACGAGCACTGTTTTGGTAGGACTATTTTTCTTTAAATTGTGTTTTATTTTTATGAAACGGGCAATAAAAATGAACACACCTTGTACAACAATGCGAAGGGGCAATATTTTATGCTTTAAATGCCACTACACTGGCGAACCCAAAGTGCTTCAAACGTGAAATGTCATAATATACTTTGTAATTTACTGCCGCGATAAACTTTTTTGATTAGCATTTTGAGTAAAACTGAATCCGGCGAGTTACGGGCGCTTCTGCTCCCGCGCATTACGTTCGGGTTATTTTCCTCCTCCTGTCTTATTGTATGCGGGATGTTTGTATTAGTTATAATCCGCGGCCCGCCTCGCCCTCGCCCTCGCCGTCCCGAGAGGAACTACTCAGAGGCGAAATTTTGCGGAGATCCTTGTTCTATAAGTAGACACACACTCATATTAATACGCTCCACGCCGGTAGGATATTTATATTAACATTCCGCTTCGTATTAAATTTTCAGAAACTTGAACCTTTCCTAAAGATTATTTTGTTTCGTGGAAGCCATAAAATGTTGTGATCGTTAAATAAAATTGTAAACAGTTTACGTATAAAGTGATTTAAGTTAATCAAACACAATGTTCCCAATCGACATACTCGTAAAAACTACTCATAAAATTTGGTAACCAATTCATTATTCGCAATGCTAATTCTATAATTAGAATTCAATGTCGATACTTTTTTTATAACTTAGGTATTTTGAATGGATACTTGGGTGTGGACTTGTGTGGGAAAACGGAAAACCGTGTAAAGTGATGGGGCAAATAAACAAGGCTGCGGTCATTTCAGGATACTTGAAGAATTCAATTTGGAAAAACCCTGACATGAAGATCAGCAGCAATGTGAGAATTTATAGGACTTGTGTGCAACCTATCATGACATATTATGGGATCGAGTGCAGGGCGGACACCTCAATCACAAAAAAACGCGCTCAGAGTGTCAGAAATGAAGACGCTCATATATATATCTGGCAAGACACTGCAAGAGAGGATAAGCCATACACGGGTAAGGGAGATATGAGAGGTCGAGGATGTCGTTAGGTGGGGAAGGCAAAGGAGAAGATACTGGTATGCACACGTGAGGAGAATGGATCCATCCAGACTCCCCTTCATTGTGTTGCACGGCCAGCTCCAAGGTAGACGACCCCCGGGCAGACCACCAAAGAGATGGATCGATAGCTGGGAGTCGACTTCGCAGGAGGCCAATTCCTCCTAAGAAACAGGCCACTAGGCCCACACTAAGAATAAGGCAAATAATAAAAAGCATTTTCGATGTGAATTTCCATTTTCAATGAATTAAAAAAAACATCTTGTTAATTTTTGATATTACTTTTCATGGCATGTTTGTACCTTCATCATCAATAAGATATACGGATATTTGGCATTTTAATATTTCTACGAGTAGTTAAAAACTTCACCCCACTGGCTGATCTATAGAGGGCGCCCTCTGCTTACCGGAAACTATTAGCTTTCGTCAGCTTTGCTCATGCACTCCCTTGACCCGGCCCCCGTCCACGCGGGACATACGTTAAAAGCAAAACAATATATTTATGCGCCAAGGACGACCTAGGCCACATTTAAACTACGCTACTCTCCCTCGATGTCCCGCCGTTCATATGTGACAATACAACAGCGAGAAAAATTCAAGGCAATAAAGAACTAGATCACTTGCGAGTAGGCATTTCTGTCTCATGCAGTTCGAAACTGCTCCTCAATATTTCTTAATATACATGACACGTTCAAGAATCACTCGGGAATTGAAGCCATGATTTAATTCCTCTTTATATTTCATAATGATAACCTGCGGAATGATATCCAGAGTAGTTTTCTCTTGCCTTCTCTGGAGGATAAAGGTTTAAAATATTTTAAACTTGTCGAGAAATATAAACTCAAAACTACGGTTAAAAAATTGGCATTTATTTAAATGTTTATCTTTTTTATAAATTTGACAAAACGAACAAATAACCACAATGGAAAGAAAAAATGTATATTTATATAAAATCTACAAATGTTTGAGTCTTCGACCGGTTTCGGCAGTTCGTTGCCATCTTCAGGTGAATTCTTCTTCCAGAAGATGTCAGCGAGCTGCCGAAACCGGTCGAAGACACAATTGTAGATTTTAACTAAATTGTATTTATTTTAACTTTTTTTAAAATTTGAGTGAACTTTTATTTACGAAAAATGAAATTAGTTTTTTTAACAAATTACAATACGATTTAAACATACATATAATATGGACTATCAAAAAGTCACGTTGGTTAAATACTAACTAACTAACTAACTAACTAACCATCACGCCGTCTCCCCGAAAGGGTAGGCAGAAAGAATGGACTGTCACACTTTTACTGATGCGGCACTCCATCCTTCTCTTTTCGCCCCGCGGGAGACGCGGTGTGATGGGTTGCGAACCTCATCGCCACCAATAGGCATCTCCCGCGCACACTTCGATCTTCCAACATCCACAAAATAAATCTAAAACAAATAATATAAAATACAATGATATAAAATAAAATAACAAAATAAAAATAATTTAATACAAAATGTTATTTTTAGATGGTGCACATTTGTCTATTTAATTTATGTTCCACGAATCCACCGTTTTTTTAATTTAGCACGTAATGTAATAACACAATGTTTTTCCGATGTTGCACATGTTGACATGGACGATCCGGACTTTTGTGTTTATTTAATTTATGTTACACGTATCCACCGTTTTTTTAAATTAGCTGTTATGTGATTTAATTAATGATCCACGTATCCACTTTTTTTATTTGGCAGTAATTAGGCACTTAAAACCAACCAACACCAGCAAGAACTTTAAAAGAATATTGAAGAAATTATTCAAATTGTCATTGGAACAAATGAAAAATTTATTTTTACACCTGTCAAAATTCTTTATATAAACGAAAAAACTTGTATAATTTTGACATCAAAACAGTAAAAACGTATTACGTCTCACAATTAACTATTATAAAGTGCGGCAACAATCAAATTGACCAAAACAATTCACTTATACACGTAATTTCTCCAAATTCACGGGAGCACCAAATGAACCAAACCAAATTTTCAAAATCAGAATTAGTAGTCCTCTGGTTAAATACCATAACAAGAAAACGAATAATAATAATAACACGCTGTTTCTAGTATTACGAAAATGGCGACATCAGTGTGGAAGCGTTTTTGAACTTTAAGCGCTTAACAGCACCAATTTTCTTCGTAAGTTATTTGATTAAAATTCATCATAAGAGTTGTGTGTTTTCAAAATTTATACAGAGTTCTGCGAAATCGCTCAAGCACAAAGTAAACGAAAAGGAAAAGATACGAATTTTGGTATATTAAATAGCATTGGCTTTTTTGAAACACGAGAATACGAGTATAAGACAAATATTATTTAGATAAATAGGTTGTTAAGTAAACAAGTGAAGTTGGATAGGGGATAATTCTTTGCAGATTATTTGAACAAGTTTGTATAAGTAGTTACTTTTAATTGATTTTTAAATTACACTTGTGATCCGTAGATAAACTTGATCCGTTAATCCATTTGCTATTTTGAAGAGCGTGATTCCTTCTACTGCAATGAATTCAATTGCCGGAGAAGGATTTCTTGGCAAACAGTCCCGCGATACCGGATACTGGAGTGCAAATAGCTTGATCGGAATTTGCTCTCCGACAAAATTGATTAAGGTTTATATTACAGAGTTAAAATTGAAATAGGACACGAGAAATACGTACCACTCGATGTTTAGAAAATGTTTAATTCTTCTTCTTCTTCCTTGGTATAGACTTAAGTGGTCTGTTTTCCAGGGGATTGCTCCTCCAGTGAGGGGGATTCCCAGCTTTCCTTCCATATTTTAGGAGGTTCAATATTTTATTATATAACTATTTTTGCAAAACTAAATATATAATTTACCATCACGCCATTTTCCCGAAGGCGTAGGCAGAAATAATGGACAGCCACACTGTTCTATTCTTACATACTTCTCGATACCTCAATATTCATACATCGTGTCATGTAGCGTTCACGTTGCCGATTTTAAAGATTTGATTGATTTGATCGTGCCATGTTTTCTTCGGCCACTTTTTACATTACGATTTGACACTCTATGGTGTATAAATTAGATACACATTTTTCTATGAGATCTCTACTACATTTATTCTACTTTACTATCGAGTGCTGTATTTAAAATATAATACACTGAAAAATAAGTCTTCTTCTACTTCCTTGTTGTAGACCTATGTGGTCTGTTCTCCAGAGTGTTGCTCCTCATGTGAGGTAGACTCCCAGCTGTCCTTCCATCTTTTAAGAGATCTTCCACGAGGACGAGTCCCATGAGGCTGATTATGCAATGCAATATAGGGGAGTCTGGTGGGGTCCATTCCTTGAACATGGTCGTACCAGTCCGTTTTTCTCTGTCTGTTCCATCTTATAATATCCTCAACCTTACATACCCCTCTTATTCTGGTGTTCTTCACGCGATCTCTCAGTCTTAGAACAATAAAGGACTACTCTGGCAAGTGTCCATTCTTTGAACATGACCGTACCAGTCCCCTTTTTGCTGTGTCTGCTCCATCTTATAATATCCTCAACCTTACTCCCCAGTCTCAGAACAATAAAGGACTACTCTGGCAACCGACCAAAGTACTAAAATGAAGAAATTAGTAAAATATAATATTTAAAATACTCGCTTTATTCGATTAAATGTATTTTTCGTGTGAGTTTTACAAGCTTGCTCGGGAAAGCGTCAATAATTCAAAGACTTTCTTTCAGTTGTTTATTTATTATTTGAAGTTGTGAAACTACGAAGCGCTAAGAATCTGCTAAGTTAGCACCACTATTTCCAATTTCAAATAATGCGCGCCCCAAGTTTGCATAAAAACTTTTTCAAATTAGCCGCTGAGGTATGAAGGTTTGCGAGTTTACTCGAGTTATGCTAATACGACTAAAAGTTAAAGAAACACTGGATGCCGCGAGTCGTGCTCTGGATCCTAAGTAAAGCATGTTGAGATAAAGTAGGATAACCCTTTAATGTTTACAACGGAGCTACGTATTAACATATACAAAGGAACACATCTTAAGAGTTAGCAAAACAATAGAGCTACTCAAAACAAAGGGAAGAAAATTTGAAGAACTTTTGTTATATGATTTCTTATGTATTTGATAATAAAGTTAGCAAAATCATTAACATATAATTTTTTTACCATTCTTTCTTCATTCATTCTTTCCATATGTCCAAACCATCTTAATGATCCTTTCATTATTTTGTTCATGACACCATCATTCGCACCGCATTCACTTCTTATGTTTTCATTCGACACTCTCATCATATACAGAGTATGCACACATTAGTCTAAGAGATCTCATTTCTACTACATTTATTCTACTTTCATCCTTCTTTTGCCAGTTCCATGCTTCGCTTCCATACATAAGGGTCGGTAGAAGAACACCATTGACACACATGAACACCATTCACACACAAAAAATTATATGTTAATGATGTAAATGGAACCAGAAATAGAGGAAGACCGAGGAAAACGTGGCACGATCAAATAAATCAAATATTGAATGTCGGCCATGTGAGGAGTCAGAGAAATCGACGCGCGTGCATGACACGATGTATGAATGTTGAGGAAGCGGGAGAAATATGTCAGGAAAGAAAAGTGTGGCAGTCCATTCTTTCTGCCTACCCCTTCGGGAAGACGGCGTGATGGTTAGTTAGTTAGTTAAGTTAGCGAAATCACAAAAAAAGGTTTCCATTATAATCCACTAATGATGTGAAGGCACGACATAGAAACTTGACTTCAGGATGGGATTTTGCAGGATTGTAGTACACCCTAAGAGTCGTCCATTTCCTATAAAATAAAAGCCTATCGTTTATATATTAGAAATTTGGTCACTAGTATCAATAGCTAGGTGGCTGAGCGGATAGCGTGCCTTCACTTGACCGGCAGGTCTCCGGTTCGTATCCTGCGTCTTGCGCTTTTTTTAAACTATTAATCATATACAATATATCGATGAAATATCGACGTGCGTGTACGACTCGCTGTATGAATATGGAGGAAGCTAAATACGTGTGTCAGGATCGAGTAGTGTGGCGGTTCATTCTCTCTGCCTACCCCTTCTGAGAAACGACGTGATGGTTTGTTGTTGTTGTTGTAAATATATTTTCTTAAGAAAAAGATTATTAGTATAACAACCTTATGTCATTTGTTTTTGAATAAAAACGCTCTATTAGGAAATCAGGCTCCAAATATTCGGCAGTAGCGTTAAAAGAATACTACTGTACGGATGAGAGGCTTGGAAATCTACCGCGGACGTTATTGAAAACTCCACGTGTTTATAAATAGGTACCTTCGCTCAATATTCAAGATCAATTGGCTCCAAACAGTGTTAAATGCCGTACTCTGGACCATGAAAGGCGAAAAGCCAATTAGAGAACAAGTCGCTAGACGCAAATGCCAGTGGATCGGTCACACTCTGAGATGGAACCCAGCCTGCATCGCTCAGGGCGCACTCGACTGGTCCCCTATGGGGAAAAAGAGAAAGCGAGGCAGACCTAGAGCCACCTGGAGAAGAGCCCTGCAGGACGTGGTTAAAGCAGCAGGCTCACTTGGGATGATAATAGGCATCAGGAATGCGATAAGAGTCGGGGGGATAAGGTTCATTGAGGCCCTATGTACCGCGGAGGTGTGACCGGACAGAAAGAAGAAGAAGAAGAAGAAGAAGATAAGAAAAAAAATAATACTTTAATTTTAATATAACAAAAAATCTACTTTTATTTTTAATTTACCTATACACGAACCAGAATGATAATTTATTTACAATACAAATTAAATTGGCATCTTGAATAATTGATAAAAGATAGAAATGTTCACAAGAACAATTTTCTTTTATACATCTACGGATTTTTTTTAACGTAAAGTTGTTATTGATATATTTAATTGTTTAAAAATAAAACATTTAAATTATTTAATTATTTTTCGTATATATAAAGAATTTTGACAGGTGTAAACATAAATTTTTCAAATATTTGTGAAATGTATACTTACATCTGTATACGAATCCTGGATTTTCACCTGTATTGTACCACCCACAAATATTTGTAAATACTCTGGTCAATTATTTGGCGTATAAAATAGGAGTGGATACTCCAGGCGACTTCTAACAGTACGATAGGAGGCGGTAGCCTCTTCGCATTGTGTTAATAAAGTAGTTTGCTAAATGCTAAACAATCATTCTTCATAGATGGCGTTAGTGGATGGATTGTATAGATTAATATTAAAAAATTAATTAGTACAATCAAATCTACATAGATGGCTAACTGGAACTGCCACGTGAAGATAAGTATGAATTTGGAGTATATATACAACTTCCAAAAATGTATCATACATGATCATAATAACAATGGTGGAATGGGGAATGTTGTAATTACATAAAAGCGTGCGCTTAACCCAACCAATGACAGGTCATAAGTCCTGTAAACACCTTGATCATCCATATTCAGTTTCCAGTTTGTTTCTTCGTCTCTATTGAGATACAATTAAAAATTTTTCATTTGTTCCAATGACAATTTGAATAATTTCTTCAATACTATTTTAAAGTTCTTGCTGGTGTTGTTAAGTGCCTAATTACTGATAATTAAAAAAAAGCGGTGAATACGCGGAACATAAATTAAATAGACAAAATGTGCGCCATCTAAAAAATCCGTCTAAAAATAACATTTTGTGTTAAATTATTTTTATTTTGTTATTTTATTTTATATCATGGTATTTTATATTATTAGTTATAGATTTATTTTGTGTATGTTAGACGATCAAAGTGTGCGCGGGAGATGCCTATTGGTGGCGATGAGGTCACCCATCACACCGCGTCTCCTGCGGGGCGAAAAGAGAAGGTTGGAGTGCCGCATCGGTTAAAGTGTGACAGTCCATTCTTTCTGCCTACCCTTTCGGGGAGACGGCGTGATAGTTAGTTAGTTAGTTAGTTTTATTATTATTTAAGGCTCCCCTTAGATACAAGGTAGATGTTGCCTAGTGAAGGAAGCATTAGTGAATACATTTTTGTGTACTAAAGTATAGCATAAATAATAAAGCTGTTTTAAGTTACCGACTTGAATACTTAATGTAGATTTATGTCAATAAAAATACATAATGATGTTGACTTTATTATTTGATTAAGATATTTATCATGATGAATCATGAAATTTAGCAGATTCTATTCCTTTGTTCAATCAAATCTCACTGGAACCAGAGGCGAACAGAACAAATTTGGCACCTCCTATAGTAATGTAATTGATAATATAGGATTTATTTTTCTTTAACTATTTTTCATACATACTTTTAGTATTATTACTTCATTTGAATGGAGAAACCTTTTTTTATTTTATTGGAAATAATTTGGTTTGATACATTTTGTATATTGGGTATATGATACATATATGTTTTTATAATTAATGAAAACATGTATATACTTATTTAATACGAATTGAATGCATAATGGTGTTCTTGTACCGACCCTTATGTATGGAAGCGAAGCATGGAATTTGCGAAATGAAAGTAGAATAAATGCACTAGAAATGAGATCTCTTAGACGAATGTGTGGATATTCTGTGTATGATAGAGTATCGAATGAAAATATAAAAATTGAATGCGGTGCGAATGATGGTGTTATGAACAAAATAATGAAAGGATCATTAAGATTGTTTGGACATATGGAAAGAAAGAATGGTAAAAAAATATATATTAACGATGTTAATGGAACTAGAAGTAGAGGAAGACCGAGGGAAACGTGGCACGATCAAATAAATGAAATATTGAATGTCGGCCACGTGAGGAGTCAGAGAAATTGACGCGCGTGCATGATACGATGTTTGAATGTTGAGGAATCGAGAAAAATATGTCAGGAAAGAAAAGTGTGGCAGTCCATTCTTTCTGCCTACCCCTTCGGAGAGACGTCGTGATGGTTAGTTAGTTATTTTTTTTAAAACGAATGAATAATCAGTTTTCTAGAAGTTTTATTATATTTTATGTGAATGGCATTAATGCCGAAAAATGTCATTTGCATAAAAAATAATAATGCTTCTAGAAAACATACGTCTTCATTCATTCAAAAAACAATACATTTATATATTTATTTATTCGCTCAAGCCAAAGCTTCTGGAGGCCAATAAAAAAAACACTGTTTTTATGTTTGTGTTAATGTTTTATAAAAGTAGTGTGACTGGAAAGAGAAACCGTAATAACCGTGTTAAGCACGGAATGAGAAAATCAACTTCGTCTTCTTCTTCTGCTTTATTTAGGACTGTGTCCTTTTATTTCTCGGAGCCTGTTCCTGGGATGCAGATGTCCAACTGTCTCGCCATCTTTTAGGTGGTCTTCCTGTAGGTCGATTTCTTGTTGGTACTTTATTATCGTCTATATTTATCCGAAACTATAATTATCAAAAAATTAAAAAATATTTAAATACGTAACAGTATTCGCAGACGGAAAAACTCAACGAGCGTGCAAGTTGCGATGTATGAATGGAGAGGAATCTCAAGAAGTATGTCAAGATAAAAGAGTGGACGGTCCATCCTCTCTGCTTACTTCTCCGAAGAAACGGTGTGATGGTTAGTTAGTTAGTTTTTGGTGTAGCTTTGTTCGACGGTGTGGTAACACCGGCCCTGCATGCAGCGTCATGGCGGCAACGCGTGCCTGTTCAGATACAAGTGTATGAATATTTGATCAACTGGAAAACGAGATAATGTATTCTTCACAATCCTAGAGCGCCGAGAGCCGCTACTGTGGCCTGTACGACAACACGTTTTTCTACATGATGCTTCTTTGCAGAACACTCCCACCTGTCCTGGCCAATTTTCTTTATAGCTTACTCGTAGATTAATGTATTCAAACCTCACCTTTACAAACGTGGCCGAGTGAGAAGTGCTTTGACTACCACACGGAGGGTCCCAGGTTCGATTCCCGGCGATGGTAGTGTGATTGTCATACTGTCTATGATCTGGTGTACAATTCACGTGACAATAAAATGGCGATAGATTAGATTCTATCACATGTCACGAGAAACAATATGATAGACCCTTAACATCGATTTGGCTCGTGCTGTAATGATGTAAAACAGCGATTAAAAAAAAACGCTCTACCATCGAATATTCTGACATATTCTTAAATAAAAATAAATTAAACTTTTTTTTAAGTATTTGGTTACCACTTTATTTTTGAAAATGAGGGCATTTTTAGGGAGAAAGGGAGTTTTTAAATGTTTTAATTTTGAAACACTGTTACTATACGTATCACAATAAGGATTTAGGCAAGCAAAAAAGGAATGGTGCATATAAAGTTGACATTAAGATAGCAGTGCATAATGGTATTCTTGTACCAATTCCATGTATGAAAGTGAAGCCATTAATAACGAACAAGCATCTTTCCTAAATGGGAGGCAGAAAGTACGGACTGCCACACTATTCTTTCCTGCCATTTTTCTTTCGATTCCTCAGCATTTATACATCGTGTTATGTACGCAGGTTGATTTTTCCGACTCTTCAAGTGGCCGATATTTAATATGTGATTGATTTGAACGTTACACGTTTTCTTCGGTCTTCCTTTGTTTCTAGTTTCGTTTACATCGTTTACACATACTTTCTTCACCATTATTTCTTCATTGATTATTTATTTGTCTAAATCATCTTAATGATCCCTCTTTCATTTTTATTTGCCGTTCAATGCTTAATAAAACATTATTTTTATATTTATCATGTTTAAATACTGTCCTCTCAAATCAAAGTTATTATCTTTTAAATATAAAGCCAATGGAGTTCTAGTCCCGACTCTTATGTATGGAAGTGAAGCTCGGAGTTGGCGGAAGAAGGATGAAATTAGGACAAATGCCGTAGAAATCGGCATAGTCACCAAGAATAATGTACGGAAAAACAATTTGTGATAGAATATCTAATAATGAAGTAAGAAAGGAATGAAAGGCGGATGAATGCGTGATAAATAAAATTCAGAAGGGTCACTAAGACGGTTTGGACATATGGAACGAATGGATGAGGTAAAAATAGTTAAATTGAAGTCGAGGAAGGCGAAGGAAGACCAAAGGAAGACTTAAAAACAATCGACGAGCGTACATGTTACGATGTGTGAATTTAGAAGAGGCGCGAGAATTATGCCAGGATAGAACAATGTGGCGATTCATCCTCTCTGTCTATCCGGGGAAACGGCGTGATGGTTAGTTAGTTAGTTAGTTAATTTTCTTAAAAAATCACGAAGCTATAATAAACTGATTGCATAAAAAGTACGATTTATTTTTTATAATCAGTTTCTGAGCATCCTGTATCTCTGACGGTGCCGATCTTGTGCATAATTCAAGAGTTCGCTAGTAGGACTCCTGACAGCTCATGTTATTATATTATACTTCTACAAAGAAATTGAACCCCCAGGAAGATTCCTTGAAATATTTTCTGCGTAGAAATAATTTTCAGGAATACCGACTACGCTAGGTCGGTAATTTCAAATATTTGAAACACGTAATTTTCGAGAAAGGATTTTTCATGCATTTTTTTTGTTTAAATATTATATTACGAGTACATCAATGTATTTTATATTAAAATATCCATACATGTATTCCTGTCGAGTTTTTCTTCTTTCTTTTTTTGTATGTCGTCTTCAGGTCTGTCTATCTTAAATGTTATCTGGTGGTATCCAGTTTCTTTTTGAGACTCTATTGAATGAATCCCATCCACGTCAATTTCGGTCTATTGTGTCATTTGGGTCGGTAGTCTGATTCCATTAGTCTCCGTGTAACATCAGCTGGGCGTCTCATCACATGGCCGTACCATATAATATGGTTCTCTTCAAGTTTATCTGAGATTGATCTCACTCTAAAACTGCAATGGATGTAGATGTGTTTCCCGATGTGGTCGAGCAATGTTTCTCCGCCCGCCCAAATCAGCATCCTCATTTCCGCTCTGTGCAGTTTGTCCTCCTGTTATTTTTTCAGTGGCCATCATTCCGAATCATCAAGGTCATGGCTGGTCGTTTCGCCGCTTTGTACACGTTCTCCTTTACGTGGACCGGCATTAGCTTATCGTAGAGCACTCCCGATAACTATCGCTACTTCATCCATCCGGTAAATATCATGTTAGCAATGTCGGCTTTTATAGTCCCGTCATTTCAAATAATGGATTCTAAGAACCTGAATAAGTTGGGATTTTTTCTCCGAACTAATAGAGTTTTCAGGAATCCCTATGTTTTGCGTATTTTGTATAACTCATTGGTCCGGAGCCGGCTCGAGTGTGGTTCGCTTTGAACTCGCTCTTGTTAGAGAGGCTTCAGAAAAGATTTCTGAGATATCGCTTCGTGAGGGAGTTTGGTAGCTATCCGTGGCTTTATCCCACTGCATTCCTCTTGGGCATGCTAGGGACCAATAGTTTGCAGATAAGAAGAGATAAGTTATCTTGGAGGCTATCCAGCTTTATGCTTCAGATGGTTATCCTCAACAGCGTCAGCACAGACTGTTTTATCTCCCAGCATGCAGAACCAACCTGCCTCTGGTGATGTCCGTGGGGAGAGTAATCAAACTGCTGAACATGATCGCTTCGGAGATCGACGTCTTTCATATTCGTGAAAGTACGTTCAAAAGACAAATACTCTTGACTTGGGAGAGTATCTTGTATTCCTAATGTCAAACCATATCAGCGACAGCACAGATTGTTTTACCTACCGGCTGCCAGAACCAATCTGCCTCTGGTGACACCGGTGGGAAGAGCAATTAGTCTGCTGAACGCGGTCTCCTCAGAGATCGACGTCTTTCATGTTAGTGAAAGTACGTTCAGAAGGCAAATACTCTTAATTCTGGAGAGCATCCTGTCTTCCTAATGTTGAACCATCTCTTATGCGTTTCTGGTAGTATACTATATATAATATATTATTTTACCTGTTCTTAATAGATGCCTTAAAAATAAATTTTGTAATGTCTGTTGATGAAATAAACTGATTTGATTTGATTTGATTTGATCTCTCTCTTCACTCTCCAGATCTTTCCAATTTCTCCCAGTCCTTATTTAATATATTGGTTTATTTAATAATTATTATAACAGGCATTAAAAATATGTACTATATATTTACAGGGGTCGGAGTTTACATCTCTCGGGTGGAAGAAGGCTCGGTGGCTGAGCGCGCGGGGTTGCGGCCGGGGGACTCCATCCTTCAGGTCAACGGCACTCCCTTCACGGGGATATCACACGATGAGGCCCTCAAGGTATGTTATACTGTAAATATCTTTTATACATTTTTAAATATAATACATTACGTAATTACGCTTATAAAATTATTCTGCTGGAAGTGCTTCATTATTAACGAAATAAAACTCAATCAATTATTCTGATGCACCATTCTTTCATGGATTGCTCGATAAATATATTCTAGCGTCCTTCATATGAGAACAATTAAATCAATTATTAATTTTTTTCTATTCTATTTTTTCCACAAATGTAGTAGCTTAATTTTGTTCGCTAGTGCAACTTATGATTAATTTCATAAAATTCAATCAAATAAAACATTTCCTTTATTGATTTGAGACGTATTTCGAAAGTCACTTTTTCTCACATATTTGCGTAGATTTTCACGGTTGGAAGCAAAATGTTTTTTAGGATCTTGGGTATATCTGTGTGACTTGACATTCTAGACCGACGTTTCGGATAATTTTGCAGTCTCCACCTTTACGATGGAGATTGCAATGATCTCCGAAACGTCGGTCTAGAATGTCGAGTTACACAGATATACCAAAGATCCCATAAAAAAAATTCTCACGTTCTTCCACAACATTTTAACGAAAAAGATGGCAATTTATATAAATAAAATATTGTTTCATATATAAATAAAATTCACATTCGTGTCTTACAATGATTATTTTTTATATTAAATGTGAATATTGTTTTCATTCTGGTGCATTGTGCAAAAAAACCCTTCTGATTCGTTCAATATAAAACATATGTAAAACCAGTTCGTGGCATTTTAATTAAACTGTCTCCTATGGTTTTATCATTAACAGTTTTTATCATTAATCATCAGAGTTAGCCATTTTTATCGTTTAATGAGATTTAACTCAAAATTAAGAAGATTACTACAGAAAATTGCGCCTCAGAAACAATAAATGATGGTACCGACCATTGTAATTGTACCACCAAAATCAATTATCAAAATACCTGTATTCTTTTTTCGAATTTGAATATTCATAATTGAATTTTTCGTTCCAGCCTATAATAATTACCCGAAAGGATGATTCGTCGTTCGCTATATACCTGCTTGTATCGAGATAATAATTTGAAAATCTCTCTCGCGGCATTTCCCTAGAAACCTCGATACAATATTTTTCTTTTCCCATTCATTATTCTGGGTAATTTATCACCTTCAGATTACAAGTTTCCAATTACCGACACCAAATAACGGCTTTTCCCGGAAAATTTTATCTTTTTGTTGGTATCGTTAATCATTTAAATTGACTCGGATTTAGAAGGGAATATTTTTAGGTTTACGTTGATACTGGTGTACGTCGCGCTTGACTGGCAAATGCCAATGTAAACATTTCTAATAACTGTGTCATTTTGGATTACGGGGGACTTTGATTTAGACAAACAAGCTTAAAATTAAAAAAGCAAATAGTTTTTTTTAAGACTCACACCAAAGATTTAAATAAATGATATTAGAATTTTTTATACAATCTCCAATATGAGCAGAAAATAGCTCATTATTGTGATGAAAAAATCTGGTCGTGTCCAGGCTTGAACCCAAAGCCTCTGGATCAGGAGCCAAGCATTCTATCACCTTGACCACCACCCGGTTACATATTAAGTATTGGAATATGATTTCATATACGAGGTCTGTTCAAAAAGTATCGCGAATTTTGAATTTCCGCTGGCTACGTATATTTGATTTTTGATTTTTTTGTAACGTTATGTTGGTACTCATGTCCCTTACTTATGCTGACAAGGTCGGCCATTTTGAATGTTTAGTTAATTTTTGACAGCTGTTTTGCTTGGATGTGTTTTGGCTCGTCTTCGATTTTTGCCTATTCCAAAAAATGGATCAAAGAATCTGTATCAAATTTTGTGTGAAAAACAAAATAAAGTGCGCGGACGCATTTCGAATGTTGACTGTGGCATATGGTGAAACTACCTTGGACCAAAGCAACGTTTATCGGTGGTACAAAATGTTCTCAGAGGGCCGAGAAGATATGAACGACGAAGAGCGTGCCGGACGCCCGAGCACGTCAACAACAGACGAAAACATTGATAAAGTGAAGAAAATAGTATTAGCCAATCGTCGAATCACCGTTAGAGAAGTTGCTGAGGAACTAAACATATCGATCGGCTCGTGCCATTCGATTTTAACCAATGATTTGGGCATGAGTCGGGTCGCCGCGAAATTCGTGCCAAAATTGCTCAATTTCGACCAAAAACAGCATCGCGTTAACATTGCTCAGGAGATGTTGGACTCGGTCCGTGACGACCCAAATGTGCTCCAGAGGGTCAAGCAATCCGCCAGAAACGCCCGGATTTGTGGAAGAACAAAAACTGGCTTTTGCACCATGATAACGCCCCTGCTCACACATCGTTGCTTGTGCGCGAATATTTGGCCAAAAACAACACAGTAATGGTGCCGCAGCCACCGTATTCCCCAGACCTGGCCCCCTGTGACTTTTTCCTGTTTCCAAAACTGAAGAGGCCCATGAAAGGACGACGCAACGCCACGATTGAGGAGATAAAGACGGCATCGAAGGAGGAGCTGAACAAGATCACAAAAAATGATTTTTTTAAGTGCTTCGAGGATTGGAAAAAACGTTGGCATAAATGTATTATATCCGAGGGGAATTACTTTGAAGGGGACAAAATAGATATTCATGAATAAATAAATACTTTTTGAAAAAATATAAAATTCGCGATACTTTTTGAACAGACCTCGTAGATGGTATCTATTTTACATAACCCCTTTGCAAGCCGAAACATGTCATTGCCATAAATCAAAATATCATTTAAAAAAACGGGCATTTACATTCTTATACTCGTATTTAATATGGAGTTTTATATTATAACTTAAGAAATAAAATAAAAATTAATTTATATTGTAAAAAAACTTTGGTTTCTAAAAGCTTTGGTATATTTTACGGGAATGAATAACCAAAGCTTTTAGAAACCTAACTTACATATCTCGACCCTCAACATTCATAAATCGTGTTATGCATGCACGTCGATTTCTCCGACTCTGCGTGTGGCCAACATTTAATATTTGATTGATTTGATCGCGTATACTTTGATAACCATTCTTTCTTCATTAATTATTTCCATGTGTCCAAATCATCTCAAAAATCATTTAAATATTTTGTTCATAACACTTTCATTCGTTGTTCGTGTTTCTGCGTTAACTTCTTATTTTTTTTAATATTTGATACTCAATCATTTACAAATTTACTACACATTCGTTTAAGAGATCGCATTTCTACTGCCTTTATTCTACTTTCATCCTTATTTTGCAGTTCCATGCTTCACTCCTTGATTAGTGTCTTCTTGGAGGTTTCCATTAAATTAAAAATAAATATGCCATGTAAATGGTGGTTTATCGCACAATTTAAATGAAATTACGTATCCACTGAGTCTACCACATAAAAATAAATCTAAAAATAGTAAATTGGAATCACCGTTCCTCTTTATTTGTAGTTTCTGACATGAAACTAAATTAGAAGAGTATCAAATTGGTCGTTAAAAAAATACCGCTAGTGCACAACGGTCGTAAAATGTCTACGTTCCACATTACTCTGAGGAGGAATACAAAAAACCCGAGTCTAATGAAGCTTTCACAAGAAACCAATCTATGTAAACATTATGAGGGTGTAATTTGAAACTTAATTGAAGAAGGCTTCGGTCTAACGGATAATATTTTACCCCAAATTGAGCGTAAGATTAAAGTGTCATTGGAAAATGTATTAAGAATTTTCTTTGGATAGTTTCCCTCTGTTCTGTTCTTCTGTTCGCCTTCCAGTTGAGCGGATAAGCCATGTAAAAAGGTTTATCTTGCTATAGATCACTGCTTTTTGTGTTAAGATTCACTGATTTAATGCGAATACTTATTTCTAATTCAATTTATAATAGGGAAATGAAAAATTAGAGAGTCTTTGAATGGATATCAGATAATAATTATACTTTCATTTGCTTAGTTGAACCTTTGAAAGTATTAAAAATATCATTACGTCTTTTTTTCTAGTTTTATAATTATAATTTATGCGAATGACTTGTTTCACCTGTCCATGGCATTATAAAATGTTAATAGAATTTAATAATGAATTAAATAGGCGAAACATGTCATTAAAATACTATATATATATAAAACTTCTTGAAAACAGACGTGTTCATTCGTATTTGTTATTTAATATAGACTTTTACATTATTGTTCACGAAACAATAGATTTTAATATTTATCTTTTAAGTTGTGTCCAAGCTCCAACCAAGCCTACTGAACTATCTGACGTTATACCTATACAAATGATCACCACTAGAATTTTGATGTGTCAACTGATTATCAATCTTCAGAAAATAAACTAATTATTAATTTATAACATTCAACACGATTTTTTAGTGGTTTTACTTGGATTTAATTAATATTAATTGTATAAATTGTGACAAATTTGTTTCAGTTTGAGAATGCCCTCGCAAGGCGAACCAAATTTCACAATTTATATAATTTATATAAATTAAATCCACTAAAAAATCGTGTTTACCATTATAAATTAATAATGGAGTATTACAAAATTAATACCTCAACCATAAAAAAAAATTAACTTCTCATCATAATAACAATGTACTGAAATATCACAATACAACAAGGTATCCTTTGATTTTTTTTCCTTTTTTGGTTTCAATTACAATATTTGATTCTTGCAATCCTTGATCCCAATTTTTCATTTAAGAATATAAATAAAATCATATTATATATTTTTCACTGGTTGATTTTGATAAAAACATTTAAGAACAATTTTCAAAGGTCATAAGTCCTGTAGACACCTTGATCAACCATATTCTGTTTCAAATTTGCATCTTCGTCTCTATTGAGACACAATTGATTCTTTATTTAATTTATACCAAAATATTCTTAAAAGTATCACTCTTTATAATTAAAATGAAACAGGTATGCTACAGCTACGTGTATGTGTACATTGTACATATCGCATGCTACGTGTATACAATTTTTACAAAATTAAGTATGTTTACCACGAAAAAATATATTAACAAGTAATGAAATTAAAAAATTAAAGTAAGGACAAAGTTCAAATGAGTAAACTGCACTATTTTAAAAACTGTTCCACTTTGCCAGTCTTAGTAATACAATTACAAAACCTACCGATAACGCACGTATTGTTATATATTATAACTACAGTAGTAGTGTAACTTTACCCAGAGTTCATGTATATTGTGATTGCTTTAACAAATTTAATAACTTTGTCGGGTGGATTAAGAAATGATTTTCTCTTGCCAATGCAAATAAAGCGCCAGTGTGCCAGGGAACTCAGCCAAATGGCAAAAGCAACAAGTCTAGTTTGTTACCCAGTGCGAGTATACTCGTCTTGTGGATGCATGATAAATGTTGAAATGATTTCACACCTTGAATTCCAAACCACGTATTAGATCTCTTTGACATCGAAAAGAAGTGCTAAAATTTTTGAGGTTTGTTCAAACAATTTGAATTATCTGGAATCTTAAAGTAACCATAAATAGGTCGAAGCATAGCTAGATATGAAATCTTCTTCTTCTTCTTCTTCCTTGTTGTAGACCGTAGTAGTTTATTTTCTCAATATAAATTAGATATATAATTAACGTTTAAGGCATCTATTAGAACAGGTGAAATAAAATATATAATACCAGGAACGTATGAGAGATGGTTCGACTTTAAGGATACAAGATACTAATCCTAATATGAAAGACGTCGATCGCCGATGAGATCATGTTCAGCATACTGATTGCTCTTCCCACCGGTGTCACCAGTCATATGAGATGCAGTTCATGTTCTCGCACACCTGCTTTATATATTCACATCAGGGGCGCCCTCTATAATTTGTACCCTCATCTGTGATCCTCTCATACTCGAATTCACTATATCTTTAACACGTGAACGGTGGAAAACTCGTATATTATTATGAGTAGGTGGAAAATAATATATTCATTATTTAATTCTGTTGTGAAGAGCTCTCGTTACATTGTGTAACATGTTGTTATCAGTTAGTACGTGTTCAAAATATGTAATATTTAATCCAATCAATACGGCCCGAGCAGAATACCAACAACAACACTACAGGTAGTCTGGATAGCTTTATGGCTTCAGGCGAGGAATGACGAGTCACTCGCTACTCCTGTACAACGATAGGGTGAAGTACGGGGGGTGCCGACAGGCTGATCTCCAAACACGTTTTCTTTATAAATATAGATATCAATAATAAGTTGTTGATATACTCGTACATCCAATTTCCGCATAGATATACTTCAAAACTCTTCAGTATTAAAAGCTATTCATTTTCTCAACCTGTTTTCTCAACCTATAGAAGCGAAGCATGGACATAGTAAAAAAAATATATGAAAATATAATAAATGATGATGTAGATATGAGATCTATTAGACGAACTTGTGGTAAATATGTATATAATATAGTGTAAAATGTAAATCAGAATTGAATACAGTGCGAATGTAAGAAATTGCGGCCGTGCTGGAGGTTGTTGGTATTTTTGTCCCTGATAGATATCTCCGACAGCGGCAGCACAGATTGCTTTACCTACCGGCCGTCAGAACCAATCTGCCTCTGTTGACACCAGTGGGAAGAGCAATTTGTCTGATGAACACGGTCTTTTCGGAGATCGATGTTTTTCATATTAGTGAAGCTACGTTCAGAGGACAAATACTCTCGACTTTCGAAAGTATCTGGTCTTCCTAATTTCGAACCATCGCTAATGCGTTCCTGGTATTATGATGTACGAGTATGTGTACAATATTTTACCTGTACTCAATGGATGTTTTTTACATTTATGCTATTCGTTATGTCTTTTGATTGATTATGAACTAATATAAAAAATAATAAAACTTCTAGAGATATAATATTTATTGTTTCTTGAACAATGATATAAAACTCCATATTGTACAATTTAAAAATATATATATATGAAAACGTCTGTTTTCTAGATATTTTGTCGTATATGAATTTTGTCGTGAATGACATGTTTCGCCTGTCTAAGGCATTATTAAATATTCGATAATGCCTTATCGTAATAAAGCTTTTAGAAAGCAGCCGTTTATATTTGTAATAATAATAATTTGCTTTAAACTTATAATTTGACTAACGTGAACTAGTATTTTAAAATTGATAATTTGATAACGTAGATAAAGTTTTCGCACTTTACCCTAAATATGTTATGATACTCCCAGGTAAATTCTGTAATGCTTTTGTACACGTTGCAGAACTCCGGCTTAGAAATATGTGGGTTTATTTTCTTTCTTTGTGTTTAAAATACCACGTATACACCGCACAAGAATACGACCATTCGCGTAGCGCATTTTGTATTTATCTTCTCTGCAGTGGGAATACTTTCGTTTTAACTTGAAGGTACAGCATACAAACAAACACTGAATTTATATATACGAATATGTATGGTATGTATTAACGCTCGCTGTGCTTACGAACGCGGGTACCTAAAATTGTCGCAACGAAAATTATTTTCACCTTATTATTACATTCTTAATCATTGTGATGTGTATATTGTGAGTTGGTTTTTATTATTATTTCTTTAACAATTATGTCAAACTCCGTATTAAATAATTAATAAAAATTACATGATTCGCCGTTCTAACACCCTATTTATCCTCGTGCATACTTTCTTCTACCCCTCTTTTACCCCTCCATTTAATATTTCTTTTTTCATATGTTGTTCTATGATTTTATGTTAAATATATTTTGTCACCCTGATGAAGCTTCGGCGGGAGCGAAACCGGTTGGTGTGCAAACAAATAAAGTGGTTCATATAATTTTTTTTAATAGTATATTATTATTGTTTTTAATAATGTCACACCACAAATTAAGTGCTTTATACGAAATTTTCCAAACATAATCAGTAATTACATAAACTATGCGTTTGTCCGATTCGTGAGGAAACTTTTTAAAATTATATTTACACTAAATATCCGCTTACCCATAAAATAATCATTTTCATTGAATTATTTTAAGAACAGTTTCATAACAAATTCTCATATTTAAGATATGAGTAGAATCACAGCTATTTTATAGAAAATTTGTGAAAATTATAAAACAAAAAGTAATTTCTTGTTTATACAAAGTTCGTTTCTCGGCCGTACTGGGGTGTTCAGCTTTTAGTCCCTGATAGATATCTTCGACCTTTTGTTTTACCTACCAGCCGCCAGAACTAACTTGTCTCTGGTGACACCGTTGGAAAGAGCAATTAACCTGCTGAACGCGGTCTCTTCGGAGATCGACGTCATTCATATTAGTGAAAATACGTTCAGAAGACTCTTGATTTTGGAGAGTTTCTTTCCTTCCTTCTACTTCTGGTATTATACTATATACAATATATTACCTTACCTGTTCTCAAAAGATGCCTTAAGGTCTCTGCCCACTACAACGTATCATACTATGACCGTAATAGGAACGTGTCGGGTAAAAAAATATTCTTTGTATTGAAAAGTATGAGACTATGCCTACTAGACCGTTCCGTCACCGACCAGCACCGTCGCCTGCTATGCACGGAGCGTTCATTAATTGTCGGCGAGAATATTTTGCCGGTGCCGATACGCTCCGCGTATGGCATCGATACGCATGCGAGAATGAAACGGTTTCCTATCGATTTTGGTAGATTTAGATCTGTATGATGATACAGATAACATACGGGCAACATACGGGTTGCATAGGGCATAATACGGGATGTTTACGGGCACAGAACGCCGTCGATCCGTTTCAGTGGGCAAAGCAGGGCGTATCGTGTTTCTTTTCATGTCTGATACGTTCCTAGTACGGTCATAGTATGATACGTTGTAGTGGGCAGAGACCTTTAAACCTTAATTTTGTAATGTGTATTGATGAAATAAACTGATTTGATTTGATTTGATTTATGTTACAAAAAAATTCCAAAAAATATCTCGACTCGTTTAGATACATGTTTTAAAATTATTTCATAAATTACGGTGAATTTGTATACTCCTGTATTTTCAATCACTTTCAGTAAATAGAAGAGGAGTGAAGTGTAACGGTATTTGTGAAGAATCTTAAATAAACATCCTCACGAATACTACGAGAGAATGTTTTTACGGCCGGCATAATGACGCTCACAAAATCGTAAAAAAAAGTAGATAGAGTAACGAGACACGGAATATCTTAAAAGGCTTTTACTTATCTTAGGAGAAACCATCTTAATTTACGAAATTATTAAATAAACCTTGAAACTTTTAGTGACGGAATTTATAGGCTTATTTCGGAGCCACCCAAAAAAGAGTTTTATATTTTTAAGCGATAAATAGATATGCCGACGATAAAACGTTTCATTGTTAGATTTAATAACATTAGAAATAGTTTGCGCTACACCCGTCAGATTTGGAAAATTAATATCGGTGAGTTCAAGGGCGTAATAATAATAAAAAATTCTATGTTATGGAAATATGCGGAATGAATACAATTAAGTATGAAAACGCCCGTTTGCTTTATAATGAATTCATTACGTTTTAAATACTTGAAGATAACTTAACAAGCATAAAGAGGTAAACAAATTAATAAAAACCTAAATACGTAGAATTTTAACACTTTTTGTGAAAACTATAATATTTGTGATGAAAATAATCATACCATTTTTAGAACCAACTATTTTTAGAGACAGGTTGGTTCTTCTGTTGGGAGATAAAACAATCTGTCCTGATGCTATCATAGATAACCACCCGGAACGAAAAGATGGATACTATTGTCATATAACAATAAATGTAAAATAGAATTCCAAAGAAATTAGATTACTGATAAGTAAAAAACCGATATATGATAGAATATAGAACGACGAATTAAGGTAGAAACGTATGGCAGATAATTGCAACTTTAACCCCTTGGTTGCCAAAAGCCGATATATAGGCTTTTGCTACACCAGCAAGAAATGCCAAATCCGAGAGATCAAAGTCATGATTCATAAAATAATCATACAAATTTAAGACGGAGTGTGAGGAAGTGAGTCACCGGTGATTTTTATAATTAATATACATTTTATAAATTAAAAGTATCCCAAAATTGCTGCCAACCAAACGATTAAGAAAAATTCAAAAATGTGTACCTGAGATGGTTGGAACATATGGAAAAAATGGATGAGAGAAGAATGGTTAAAATGTTTTATTCATGCAGTTTGAGTGAAAAGAGAAGCCGTAAAAAAAGATCAAGGAAAGCATGGCACAACCGAATTTATTAAATACTAAAAGCCGGTAACATTCGAAGTTGCAAAAATTGACGGGCGAGCATGCTACGATGCATGAATGTAGAGGGAGCTAGAGATGTATGTCAGGACAGAACACCATAGCGTTAGTAAGTTATTTTAGGCATAATCTAAGTTGGTTCAAACCCTTGAGTGCAATAAGCCTCACTATAATATGTATAATATAACAAACCGGTCCTGAATCTCTGTTGCTATTGGCCCAGTTCCATACATGATCCGCGCTCGTTACATCTCATCGGGGGATCTGCTTTATGGCGGGATTCGGGATTCATCTGTGGAGATACTTTGCACAAAATACAACGTAACATAGCTTCGCGTCTCTTACTCTACCTTCCCTTGTGGCAGTAAACATCGGGATATTTTGGGATCCGCTTGATTGGATTTTGCAAAGATTGCGCTTTATATGCTTAAAAAGTTTCGCTTTATGTAAAGATGTTTCTATTGTGACTTACAATTTCGGAGTTCTGTTTAAATTGCATACTACAAAATAGGATTTGTTTTAATTTATTTTTAGAAAAATTTAACGAATAAAGCTGTTAAAGATTTTAGCTTCAGTAATATTTCATTTCATTTCATTTATTTATTTAAATATATCCTAAGTATTACAGAATTATTTTCCAATACACTAAGGATACAAGTTGGAGATAAAAAACAATAAGTAAAACATTATTAAAAGAGCGAGAAACGTAAGATACATGACAAATTAATAAAATGAATATACAATTATAATAAGGACAGTGCTTCCATCAGGTGAGCCAGACTATCACAAAATACGTCAAACTCCGAGGTGATAAGATTTAACAAAACTCGGCTACCGGCATATTGCTCTACCTACCGGCATAACCATTGGCTGGTTGGTTCTGTATCGTGGGAGATAAAAATAATATGGCCCCTTTTTTTAAGACAATTATCAGGGACGAACAGACCTACATCACTCAGTATTTCTGAGTTGTGTATACAACCGCCTATCAGTCGAAAGAAGTAAACACCCAAGTAAATGTCTCATCTCCTCTCGAGTGATTGGTATATACAGATGAATATACAGATTTTAAAAAATTGTAACTTGAAAAATACGTAACGATTTTGCCCTATTTTAATGTTACCCTCCTAGTGCGGCTGGCTTCATTTGCTAACTAACTAACTTACTAATTATACGAATGAAAACGTCAGTTTTCTAGAAGTTTTATTATATTTTATGGGAATGACATGTTTCGCCCTTCTAAGGCATTAGCAAATGTTTGAATCAATTCAATAAAAAATACATTTGATATTGCCTTAGAAGGGCGAAACATGTCATTCCCACAAAATATAATAAACTTCTAGAAAACTGACGTGTTCATTCGTATTAATTAATTAATATGGAGTTTAGCATTGTTCAAGAAACAATAAATAACTAACTAACCATTACGCCGTCTCTCCGGAGGGGTAGGCAGAAAGAATGGGCTGCCACACTTTTCTTTCCTGACATATTTCTCTCGCTTCCTCAACATTCATACATAGTTAAAAACAATTAAAAAAAAATCATGGAAATTTGAGATTTGATAAATTACTGTAACACCTGATGATGTAAACATAGGTTGACGAAACAGCTGTCGCGAAAAATTAAGATACGATTGTGATACATAAAACATAGTTTTTTTAATTTAACAGCTTATAAAGTTAAAGCATCATAGTGTTTCGGCCAAAACAATGGAATATTTAAATGTACTTTTTTAAAACTAATTAAATTAAATAAAAAACACGAATGTCTATTGCCAAACGATGTAGAAATTGAATTTTGCGAGATACCACCATTTGGTGGTGCACTTTATGGATGGTAGACGGCGGCTAATGATGCGTCATGCTGAAAGGTTTGCCTATAACCAGGAGCTTCGCACACATTGAGCGCAAACACTCGCCTCAAACAATGTGAACAGATTACTATAGACAATGTTGTTGGGCAAACACTTGTGCACTTATCCCAAGTCGGAACAGTGTAAACATAGAGTATTTTTAGAAAATGGGTAAACATTATGGAAACCACTTTCCGAACATATTTTCTTTTTTAGAACTGGCATCCCTTCTTGTGTGTAATAAAATTATACTTTCTTCGGAAAGATTGATAAGCTTAAATATCGGTGCACACTGGAGTTCTCGTACGGATCCTTACGTATGGAAGTGCAGCATGGAATTAGCAAAAGAAGGATGAAAGTATAATAGAATAAGTGCAGTGGAAATGAGATATTTTAGACGAATGTGCGGAAAATTTGTAAAACCACTAATGTAATATTTTGTTTATCTAAAATATTATATTTGAAGTATTATCGATGCCAAAAGAAGGATGCCGGCAAAAGAAGGATGAAAGCAGGATAAACTCCGTAGAAATGAGATCACTAAGAAGAATGTGCGGCAAAACGTTGTATGATAGAATACCGAACGATGAAATAAGAAATAAATGTAAGGCAGATAGATGAATGCATCCTGGATTAAATTAAAAATGGATCCCTGAGATGGTTTGGACATACGGAGCGAATGGATGAGAGTAGAATGGTTAAAAAATTGTACACAAGCAGCGTGAGTGGAAAAAGAAGCCGAGGACGACCGAGGAAAACATGGCATGACCAAATTAATCAATTACTAAAAGGCGGTCACATTCGAAGTCGGAATAATCGACGTGCGTGCACGATGTATGAATGTGGAGGTATCCCGAGAGGTATGTCAGGACAGAGCATTGTGTCGATCCATCCTCTCTGCCTACCCCTCCGGGGAAATGGCGTGATGGTTATTTAGTTTAGTTAGTTATCGATGCTAGTTAATAATCGTGAAATTAAGTTATTTTTTGTGTGAAGTTAATTTAAAATGATTTCAACACAATTTTACACGAAAAATGTCGGAATTAATTCTTCATCATAGATTACGAGATTAAATCTCACATGATTAAGTTTGACATTGAGCATTTTTTTTCTTTTTTTCTATGTAACCAATCAATGAGAATGTAAAGTAATATTGAACGTTTAATCGGGTGGTGGTCTAGGGGATAGAACGCTTGGCTCCTGATCCAGGGGACATGGGTTCAAGCCTGGACACGACCAGATTCCTTCTTCATAATAATGAGCTATTTTCTGCTCACATTGAAGATTGTAAACACAAATTCTAATATCATTGATTTAAATCCTTGGTATTAGTATTTATAAAAAAAAAAAAATATGAAGCACTCACTTTATGGTTAGACATTTTAAACAGATATAAAACAATGAAAATCTTCGTATTTAACCACGGTATGGTTATTGTAATTGATGCCAACTAGTTTTGCTTCCATGTCATACTGTCCTGTGCAGACTGCATCCAGGCTATTCCGACGGGTCTGTTTGGATCATCCTTCCACCGTAGTTGCGGTCGCCCTGCACTTCTCTTCGCCTTCCACGGTCTCCAAGTCAGCAGTCTTCTTGTCCATTTTTCATCTGAGCTTCTGGCTACGTGACCCGCCCATTGCCATTTTAGAGTCGCCACCCGGTGGATGATGTCAGTGACCTTTGTTTGTTGTTGTTATACCGTAATTTTATATCTATAAGTTTTAATATTGAACTTGTTTATGCAATCTGGAAAAATCTTAATTTATTTGAAAAATTAAATCACCTTTAAATTAATTAAGTTGTATATATTAACCTCTGTAAAAACATATTTTCAAAAGCAACAAAATTATATAAATTTAGCTTGGAGGGCAGTTCCGCTAATTAAACTATTCGAGAACTCCAATTTGATCAAAAATCGGCGTTCAATTTGATCGCAAGCTTATCTGGTAAATTCCCCACTTTAGAGCAAACTTCAAGATGAGTCAAGGATGATGGATATGTAAATAGCGAGATCCGGTTCCGGATCTGAAATGGGGATAGAGCAGGAGGGTTGTGAGAGGCAGGGGGAAGGGGAGAAGGGATGCAGCGCGAGCCGCCCGTGACCCAGTTGCAATATCCGGGTCATGGAAGACCACGCACCAGACGTGAAGTACATAATGTTACGATATTGCTACTAACTTCCCATAACCGGCTCAAGAGCGATCAATATTGTGGTTAATGACCGTGAAATTTACATGTTTATTTTTATACTCACTTATATTAAACTAACTAACTAACCAACCATCACACCATCTCCGGAAAGGGGTAGGCAGAAAGAAAGGACTGCCACACTTGACGACATACTCCTCTCGTTTCAATCCAGGGGATTGGTTTGCAGCAAATTGTAACAATTTTGCTGGTTTTGTATTAAAGATACCTCTCGAACCTTTAATGTGGTATTTTTCCGTTGCTTTCCACATTTGTATATAGCAGGTTATATGAGCAGGTTGCATGATTTGAACCCAATTACTTTATATGACTTTTTTTAGCTATTGATTCTCATGACATTTGATTAGTAGTCAATTAAAAGTATAAAGTGTGTGTTTCCGAGTATTTGGTATATTATCTGTCCCAATAAACTAGCCAATAAATATTGAAAGAAGGGTTGGGGCAGGCAACAAAGTGAATGGTGCACTTAAAGTTGTCATCGCAAACAAAAACCTATCAAAAAAAGCTAGAATGGCAGTGCACAATAGTGTTCTTCTACCGACCCTTATGTATGGAAGCGAAGCATGGAAATGGCAAAAGAAGGATAAAAGTAGAATAAATGTAGTAGAAATGAGATCTCTTAGACGAATGTGTGATGACTCTGTGTATGATAGTGTCGAATGAAAATATAATAAGTGAATGCGGTGCGAATGATGGTGTTATGAACAAAATAATAAAAGGATCATTAAGATGGTTTGGACATATGGAAAGAATGAATGAATAAATATGGTAAAAAAATATATATTTAAACCATGTAAATGGAACCAGAAATAGAGGAAGACGAGGAAAACGTGGCACGATCAAATAAATCAAATATTGAATGTCGGCCATGTCAGGAGTCAGAGAAATCGACGCGCATGCATTACACGATGTATGAATGTTGAGGAAGCGAGAGAAATATGTCAGGAAAGAAAAGTGTGGCAGTCCATTATTTTTGCCTACCCCTTTGGGGAGTAGGCGTGATGGTTAGTTAGTTAGTTATAAACTAGCCCATGGCGGGTGCGGTACGTTGCACGAACTAAATCAAATGAACATATTTCATGCTCACTCCCAAACAATAAAGTAAACCATTATCTCGTACCGTAAATACTTTATACTTTTCCATTAACGGTACATGCGAAGGTATAATTTACTCGAAACATCAGACTTATTTATCAGTCAGTGCAGTCACGTGATTCGTGAACCCATTAATACGCCCTGATACACCAACAGAGTTTTCATAAGCTGTCGTAATTTACAACGGAAGGCCACATACATAGGAGTATATACAAAATACTGTGTCTAAAACTCCGGCTTTACAATCATTTATTAATTAATATGAATACAGACGTCTGATTTCTAGAAGTTTAATTATAATTTGAATGAATATCTGGTGTGAACACTGTCATCACGGACGGACTAGAGACGGACTGGAGACGACAACTATTTCAGCAAAAAGTGTCCACAGGCTCAAGTGTACACAGAGGTCGATGGAAAGACAGATACTTGGTGAGAACTTGCGTGAACGCAAGGAATGAAGAAATCAGACACCGCACCAGGGTTGCTGACGTCATAGACCGAGTGGCAAAATTGAAATGGCAACGGGCTGGACACATGGCTAGATAGGGCGGCAACAAATGGGCACCCAGGATACTTAGTTGGAGACCATGGGCAAATAGGCGAAGTGTCGGAAGGCCACCGATGAGATGGACCGATGATATTGTCAAAAGGGTTGGAAAATCTTGGATACGAAGCGGACAGGATAGAGACGAGTGAAGGAAATTGGAAGAGGCCTATATCCAGCAGTGGAGGGAAGAAGGCTAGCAAAGAAGAAGAAGAAGAATTATAATTTATGAAAATGACATGTTCGCCATTCAAAAGCACTATCAAATGTTTTGACTTTTGATAATGCCTTAGAAAGACGAAACGTGTCATTTCCATAAATGATTATAAAACGTCTAGAAAACAGACGCATTAATTTTGTACCGAAATTTACATTTCTTAAGAAACAATAAATTATTATTTATTGTTTGAAAACTTCGTATTGAATATTGCATATTGATGTAGACGTCCATTATCTTACCTTAAACGTCTGATTTTTTTAGAAGTTTCATTATAATTTATGGGAATGACATATTTCGCCAATAGGCGCCAATAGTTGAATAAGCAATAAATAAGATTAAAACATATTTATCACATAGTTTACAAGTATCACAAAATTTATTTGGCTTTCCGTACACAAAATATTTTGAACGTTGCCGTTATAGTCTTTTTATATTTTATGGTTGCGACACGTTTCGCTTTTGTCAGGAATTCTCAAACGTATTTTTAATTTAAAAAAATATATGGTTAAAATATATGGTTAGTGCGCGCGAACAACATCCCCTTCAAAACATACAAAAAGAACAATATATGTACGAACAGGTCCAGCGTTTCCCCTATCTGGGCTTGAACCTCAATTCCAAGAACAAGCTGGAAGAAGAATTAAATATTCGCCTCTTAGCAGCAAACAGATCCTTTCATGGCTGTAAGAAGCTTCTGGGCTCTAAGTTACTCAGCAGGAATACCAAACTTTTTATTTATAAGACTATCATAACACCGGTAGTCACCTACGGCTGTGAGACATGGTCTCTAACGAATAGTCATAATGAGTTTTCTGCTCATGGGAATACAAGGTAACTATTGTATGTTTATAAAAAAAAAAAAGTAAAATATCAGCTGTCATGAAATTAACTCACAAACTGGCATCATTCCATATTCTCTTAAGATAAGACAGAGAGGGTGGATCGCCACACTATTCTATCCTATTATAATTGCATTAAAATATTTATTATGTTAAAATTGATAATTCTTGGATACATATAACTGTAAATAAAAAATAAAAAATAAAGATTACTTTTTAATAAATAACTAAAAATAAAAAAAAATAAAAAAAAGAGAGGAAGGCAGGCTGACAGTTTTTGAGAGAAAAATACTGAGAAAAATTTTTGGACCCACGCTGGAGAATGGGACTTAAAGAAATTAAAAATGATTAAAAGAAACCTTGAACTGGAAGAACTGATTAACCATAAAACAGTAGTGAGATTCTGTAAACAACTCAACGCCTACGGTGGGCTGGTCATGTGGAAAGAATACCAGAGGGTAACACCACAAATTATACCCAGATGGGTGCCCCGCGAAAAGATACCAAAAGGCAGATCGAGGAAAAGATGAACGAATTACGTGGAAAAATATTGGGAGAAAATGGAAGGAGCTGGGGATTGGAGAGAGATGGCCAGAGACTGAATTCAGTGGAGGACCGTTGTGGAGGAGACCAAGTACCACACCGGGATGTAGCGCCGAGAAATTAATGAATGAATTTTTTATTTGTAAACATTTTTTTTTAAATTTCGTATATGAATAACTTTTGAAAAATATGTGTAAAATGTTCATATTTTATCATTGAAAAAGTACGTCTACACTCCGAAACATGTTTATGAAAAGTGCAACAACGAGTTGTGAAAAAACAAAACCATATTACGTGACCTCAAAGTTAACAATATCGATTCAAAGTTATCGTGTTACTGTTTTTGTGTTAATTGTTTTATGAGATAGGCTACGGTTTCAGTTCCTCACTAGATAAAATATTAAATGTCGATTATTTCTGTGATTGGTATAACGAGAACGGTAATTTGATAAACACGTGTCTTGCCATATCCATCAATAACTTATTTTCAAGACGAAATCACGTGAAGTGAATGAGTTACGTGTTCCTGATTCCGGCTGATGACCTGAAAGGTTTTGATATTAATGGATTTTATCATTTATATTCTCCGACCGAAGTAGACGTTCTTTATCTATGCATTAAGTTATGCATTAATTTCAAATTTGGGAAGATAATTTTTAATACATGCATTCTTATATTTTTCCTTCGTGCTGTGAGTTCACATTTGAATACATTTTTAAAAACGTTGTATTTTCACGTTTTTTTCGTGACATGTTTTGGGCCGGAGACGTCCTTCCGGTAGCGGTCCGAATCATATTTGATAAATCCAGAAAAACTGTTGCTGAAATTCCATGTTTTAATAACGTTATTAAAAAACAAGAATAATTTACTATCCATTTCTTGATCCATGACTTATTACAGAATTCTACGAAATATTTCTGATTTAAAAAAAAAAATATTCTGAATACCGATGTGATTATTCATGAAAAAACTTAATAAACATAACTAACTAACCATTATACCGTGTTTCTGAAGGGTAGTGAAGAAATTTGACCACCACACTGTTCTTTCCAGGTATACAGCTTTCGCTTCCTTAACATTTATACTACGAGTACGTGTCATGTATATTCCGTTTACGTCATTTACATATACTTTCTATACCATATTTTAATTTTTTCTTTCCGTGTATCTACACTATCTTAATTATCAATTCATTATTTCGTTCATAACACTTTCATTCGCACAGCATTCACTTCTTATATTTACATTATAAATATAAAAAATATTAATTAATAAAATTCCAAATTAAATATTTCATAAGAATGAAAACATTTTTTATAGGAATGTCAAGTCATGCCTTGCTTATGTAAATAAAGTTTCATAAATGTCTTGCTAATTAAGAAACTTTCAGAAACAAATGATAATATACATCTTTATAAATATGGATTAAAAATTAATACGAATTAAAACGTCTGTTGTTTTAGAAATTTCGTTTTATTTTATTTAAATGACATGTTTTGCTGTCATTTTTTTTTTTTGAAAACTGATGTTTCAAGAAGCAATAAATAAAATTAAATATATTTATCACATAGTTTACAAGTATCACAAAATTAACTTGGCTTTCCCTATACAAAATATTGTGAAAGTCGTCACTACAGACTTTTAATTCCCCTCCCATAACCTTGTTATCATCGAACCGTAATACCCTCTTATAAACTTCTTGAAAAGAAAATGTAACTTTCTGACGCTAATGAAAAATGACGGTTCTGAGTTATGGCAGAAGAAATGTTCCTAGGAGCCGTAAATAAGAACTTGTTCATTACAAAGTGCGGAGGGTAATTGGATCAGCTGACCCCGTGACCTTATCCCGGAGACATCGCTCTCGTTAGCCACCACTTTATAGGCCACTACTCTCCTGTTTATTCCTTTCTCTCTCAACAACATTTCATCTAAAGATCATAAGAATCGAATTAGAAGAAATATTATATCGAGTTTTTAAAAAGTACAGCCTCTAAGAGCTAAAAATACTTAAATTCAACTTTATCAAAAAATCGTATATTTCACAAAAAATCTGGAGCTGTTATAGATAATGTGTAAACGTTCATTTTCTAAATTATTATTATTTTGTTGAATCGCTCTTTACATCATGACAGCATAAGCCAAATCGATGTAACTACCATTTTTAAATTTCTCTTAGATAGCTAAATTTTATTACAAAGTTTGTAGATCCCTCAATGAACTTTGAACGCGTCTAATAGAAGGGTAACATCTAGATGCGAGCTGGGGGAGAGTGGTATCTATAGACCTGCAGCGGCCCCTCATTCACGGACCGTTACCCCTAGGAGCGGGAGCTTATTTCATTATCCGGATAAAAAATGAAAACGAATATCAAACGAAGCCGAGCTATGATTGGCTATTATCTGTTTTGCTTGTTTTTCATCACCCCGGGGTATGTGACCGATTCGATATCAATTTTCCTATTATGTTCACGTTGACATTTTATCTTTAAAAAAATATCTCCTATGAGTCTGAAAATGAATATTTTAAATGACATGAAAAAGTCCGAAATCCTACCGAAAGTAGTTGTGCGAAAGCAATTTTGCGTAGTGAGGGAAGTATGATTACTGATTTTATGCGTATACAAGGAAGATGGATGGAATACTTTAAAGATATTTTTGGCAATGAAATGACTGAAGATTCAATAAGCATGAGCTTTACAAATGAGAGATGCACGAACAGCGGAAGTGATGTGATAGAAATAAATTTGAACGAGATAGTAAGTGCTGTAAACTGTATGAAAGGTGGAAAAGCTGTCGGATATGACTGTGTAGCCTTGGAGTTTATCAAAAACGGTGGGCCGGTGATTTCAGCATGGTTATATAAACTCTTTAACCAATGTTTAGAGGAGGTATAGATGCCGCTTGACTGGAGTAGAGCTGTTATCATGCCTCTATATAAGGGAAAAGGGTCTCGTATGGACTGTGGAAATCACCGGGCAATATGTCCACTAAGCGCCGTTGGTAAACTCTACGGTCATATTTTAATAGAAAGAGTAAAAAAGACGACGACTGAAAGAGTATGGGATGTTCAAGGCGCTTTTATAGCCGGAAGAGAATTTATGGATCAGATTTTTGCACTTCGAACGTTTGCGGAGAAGTTTATGGTCAAAAACCGTAAGCTTTTCTGTGCGTTTGTCGATTTGCAAAAAGCCTATGATTGAGTAAACCGAAATAAACTGTGGTCAATCTTGTCCGAATACGGAGTGAGCACAAAACTGATACGGGCGGTTGTTTCTCTCTACGAAGGGACCACTGCCACTGTGTTAGGGTTAATGGGGACATCACGCCCTGGTTTAATATCACAAAGGGTGTAAAGCAGAGCAACGTGATGTCTCCATGGTTGTTCAATCTGTATATGGACAAGTGTATGAAAAAACTTAAAGGTATAAATTCTGGTGCTGAGATGAGTGATCTGTCTATAAATTGTCTGCTTTACGCAGACGATGCCGTTCTCGTTACGGATAGTGCGGACGAATTACAAGTCTTGGTGTCGAGAATGTATGAGGTATGCAAGTCGAACGATTTAATGATGAATGTCGGAAAGTCAAAGGTGTTAGTTTTTGTAAGGGAACAGAAAATGACAGTTTGTAATATAAGTGTAAAAGAAGAGAACTTGGAACAGGTGAGGGAATTTGTGTATTTAGGTAGCATGTTCACAGCGGATGGCCGAACGGAGAGAGATGTTGAATGAAGGGTTGGTGCGGGTAACAAAGTGAATGGAGCTTTAAAAATAGTTATTGGAAACAAGAATTTATCAACGAAAGCGAAAATGGCCGTTCACAACTGAGTTCTGGTCCCAACCCTTATGTATGGAAGTGAAGCATGGAACTAGCAGAAGAAATATGAGAGCAGAATAAATGCGGTAGAGATGAGATCCCTAAGACGTATGTGTGGTCAAACTATGTACGACAGAATCTCAAATTCTGATATTAGAAAGGAATGTAGAGCGAAAGAATGTAGAGCGAGATCGCTGCGCTGGTTCGGACATATAGAGCGCATGGGTGAAGAAAGAATGGTTAAAAAAGTATACGTTAACGATGTAAATGGAGTTCGCAGTCGAGGTAGATCGAGGAAAACATGGCATGACCAAATTAACCAAATTTTAAAGGTTGGTCATGTCAGAAGCCGGAAGAATCGACGTGCGTGTATGGCTCGCTGTATGTATGTGGAGGAATCTAGAGAGGTATTTCAGGATAGAGTTGTGTGGCGGTCCATTCTCTCTGCCTACATCTGCGGGGAAACGGCGTGATGGTTTGTTGTTGTTGTTGTTGTTGTAACACCAGACGTAGAAGCACCATCCTTGCCTGTAAACTAAATTGCAATAATCTTATTCAAATAATGGAATGAACGAATGAAGAAATAACGATAAAAAAGTATACGTCAACGATGTATATGGAAGAAGAAATAGATGAAGGCCGAGGAAATTCTCTAGCTATAGATAGAGCGGGGCGCGCGTGTTTGACACGATGTATGAATGTTGAGGAATCGAGAGAAGAATGTCAGGAAAGAAAAGTGTGGCAGTCCATTATTTCTATCTACCCCTTCGAAGAGACGGCATGATGGTTAGTTTGTTAATTCAAACTATATTTTTGAATTTAACATTTTATGTATCGGTGCTAATACATTATTTGGCTACATCATCTATAGTTCTTTTCTAGATATATTAATTATAAGAAAAATTAAATGGTAATAAATTATTTATAGGCTTACTATAAATAGTTCATTTGATCTACAGCACATAATACAAATCGATAGAAATGCAAAATTGAGATTTCTCTGAATTGGGAAGATATAGTGTACTGATAGCATTTTCGGGGCCCATCCTTGCTTGCGTCTCATGATTGGCGGTTCATTTACATTTATTACCAAAATATATGCCAGAAAATCCAATTCCATTTCATCTGATTACTTCCGCGTGAAGTGAGTGGGAAGTCTTCCCAGTAGCTGATGGATGTGAGCAAATGGAGTTTTTGGGGCTTATTGACATTTTTGACACTGTAATGATCAGATAATGAAAAACAATTTTTTGTTTCTTACGAGCGCTACTAATTAAAAAATAAGCGATTAATGCTCAAAACACAAGAATGACTTTAGATTTATTAAAAAAAATGTTACAACAATGCATGAAATTTCCAAAAATAATTAATTTTTCGTCAAAACCGACCATATTAATAAAATTCGTTTTGTTAACATGTATGTAATGATTTTGCCAATATTTACACTGATGATGGGGGCTTCTGTGTCCCGAAACATGTTTGTGCTAAAATAATAATAAATTGTTATGATACAAATATTTATAATACAAAAAGTTTTTTTAATTACATCTACGTATTATCAATATCAAATATAATGTATAAAAAAATATAATCCTGAAGAGTAAAACCCACTCACTCACAAATCATATCCGTTTACAGAAACGTTGAAATTTTGTTGAAAACCCTAGTTTTAAACAATACCATAATAAATACTTGATATGAAGTTTTACATATTATTATTGTTAAAAAAATTATGTGATGGTGAAAATCTGGAGCAAGTAGATGAGTTTGTGTATTTGGGTAGTATGTTTACAAAAGATTGGCGAGTTCAGAAGGACATTGAAAACAGGGTTGAGGCAGGCAACAAAATGAATGGTGCACTTAAAGTTGTCATCCCAAACAAAATCCTATCCAAAGAAGCTTAACTGGCAGTGCACAATAATGTTCTTGTACCGACCCTTTTGTATAGTAGTGAAGCATGGAACTGGCAAAAGCGGGATGATAGTAGAATAAATGCTGTAGAAATGAGATCTCTTAAACGAATGTGTAGATACGTGAGTGTCGAATGAAAATATAAAGAGTGAATGTTGTGCGAATGATTTTGTTATGAACAAAATAATGAAAGGATCATTAAGATGGTGATGGACACATGGAAAGAATGAATGAAGAAAAAACTGTAAAAAAATATATGTTAATGATGTAAATAAAACTAGAAATATAGGAAGACCGAGGAAAACGTGACACGATCAAATAAATCAAATATTGAATGTTGGCCACGTAAGAGTCAGAAAAATCGATGCGCGTGCATGACATGAGGAAGCGAGAGAAATATGTCAGGAAAGAAAAGTGCGGCAGTTCATTCTTTCTGTGAGACGGCGTGATGGTTAGTTAGTTAGTTAGTTATATAAAGTATGCATATACATATTATATTATTCCATTTATGTTTAGTTTTAAAATAAAACATGAATATATGAATATATGTATTATTTCTAATTTTTCAATTGTTAGGTGGTAGATGTTATCCATATGATTCAATTATGTCAATTGTTTTTGTATGCAAATGTGTTAACTAACATGTGTGAAATTAGAAAAAATTATATTTATTTCAGATGCTCAAGTCATGTCGGCAGCTGAGTATGACAGTGCGGAGCCCCACGGGGGGCTCGGGCCCCCAGCGGCAGACGTGCTCCTGGATGGACCGCCAGGGCAGGCCCGTGTCCCCCCCGCTCGAGTACCAGAGGACCCAGCCCCCGCCCCCGCCCCCGCCGCAGCGGTACCCCGCCCTGCCCGGATCACGATCGAGCAGTAAAGACAGGAGTATAAGAAGGGTGCGTACCTACCGGATTTATTTTATAATTACTTCAACTGGCTCATATATTTTTGAAGTTATACTTCTTTTGACGCATTTAGAAAGAGTTCAAATTGAGAGCTATTTTTTATTTTATATTATTGAGGGGAAATCCTGGACATGGACACCCGGCCTTTCTAGTCAGGTAGTGCCGGACTCCGACCGGCTAAAACCCCTCATCTTCTGTCACATCCCGGTTCCTGCCTTTCGGCCTACCCAGAGATATGATTTTGTCCTATGGGGCTCTCCTTTCTTGTTTTTGTCACGTTCTTTTTTCTTCATTATATTTACAACGAGGTCCTATATCAACCTTCAATTTTCTCTCGAGCTTATCGTGATCGGCATGATGTTGTCTGGTGACAGTCCTGTTTGGCAAGTTCTGCTCTCCAAATTTACTCTTTCTTTTTGCCATCATAGGCATTTAAAGATGGTGTATTTTGCATCGTCTGTACCCTCCCTGCAGTATATGCACTCTTCTGAACTAGCCTTTCCGATTGATAATCAAATTGAGAGTTGCGCACGCACCCTGCTACGCAAGTGCCACATAAAGAAGTTAGTCATCAATGATTAATTTGTTAGCTATAAGTACTAAAGATCTGTCACATTTTAGTGGGGTGATATCGAATATTTTGCGCAATATTGTCGTCTTTTGTTCTGAATTTTTTGAGTTATTTTTGTTATGTCACGCCATAGAAGTATAACTACTTACGTGCGTACACGTTTTTATTATTATACATGTTGATGTTAAGATTAAATTTTCTTCTTTGCAAGATTGTTTGAAAGTTTTATTTTTTATATGAAGTTTTATTTTAGTTTGAATTATTTATGAGTTTTTTCTTTTCTTCTTCCCAAGCCCTTTCCGATTTATTTAGGGTCGGCTTTCCTAAAATAACAGCTCCAGATTTTTCTACCTCGGGCCATCCCGGTGTCGATCTGCAGCGATTCAATGTCATTTTTGTCGTCAGTTGCCGGTGGATGACCTGGTCCTCTCATTCCTATGCCCAATTTGAAGGCTTTTTAGACAACGTGGTTCTCGGCCCTTCAGCACACATGACCGAACCATCGTAGACGACCATCCATCACCTTTCTCGGCATAGTGGTCACTTTAAAACGTCCTCGAATATCTTCTTCTATTTCTTCAAGTACCCTGTCGGGTCCCCAACGTTGGCAATCACCTCGGCGAACCTGTCCCTGTCATGCGCCGCTTGGAACAGCTCCTCCACACTTCGGATGCCGGTCCACTCCCTCACGTTTCGTAACCAGGACATTTGTCTCCTACCGGGCCCTCGGCGTCCCTCAATTTTTTTCTCTAATTTCCCTCTAATCTCCACGCAGTATATGACCCAGATGTGAGATCTTTCGAACCTTAATAGTTGATATCAGTTCCCTGTCAACTCTTCAAGCTCATCTCAAGACTTCTATATTGGTAACCATGTCTGTCCAAGGATCTCTGAGCATTCGGCGATGGAGCCACATTTCAAATGCTTCCAGTTTGTTCATTGAGTTAGCTTTCAAGGTCCACGTTTCACATCCGTACAATAAAACAGACCATATTCGCATTTGATCATTCTCTGGCGGAGTTTCAAGTTTAGAATATACTCGAATATACTCATTACTTATTCTATTGATCTTGTCACGTCAGCAGTCCACGTTAATATCCTCAACTCTGTTACATATAGCATCTGTTTCTCCTGGCGTCTTACAGCTCAGCATTCCAAACTGTATAGGTTGTCTGGTCTCACAGCAGTTAGTACACTTTTCCTTTAGTTTGTATAGATACTTTGTTGCCACAAAGCACGAAATTGGAGTCATTTTACTTTGGCTTCATGCTCAACGTTGTTTTCAAATTTGTGGTTCTTAGTAAGAACAGAGGCGAGGTAATTCAATAACTAAAATATACAAGGCTCTTAAAAAAATTGTTTACCAATAACTTCTCAATAGAAATGGTTATGTATTAGTTTTGTATACATTTTTTATTAATTAATTATGTCCGTCTCTTTCCTTATTTCTCTATACCATTCTTATGATTAACCAAAATGGAATAAAAGTTTCCATTAAGACAATATCAAAGGTCCCGGGTTTGATTCCCAGCGATGGCAGTGTGATTGTCACACTGTCTTTGGTTTGGCGAAACAAAAATAAAATATTTATTATTATTGTATATATAATAATGAAAGTATTAAAGATAAACAATGTTTTATTTTTCAAACGCCAATATTTAATTTATGTTGCGTAAAAAAGTTTAAAAACTAAATAACTAACTAACTAACAAACCATTAGGCCGTCTCCCTGAAGGGGTAGGCAGAAAGAATGGACTGACACACTTTTCTTTCCTGGTATATTTCTCTCGCTTCCTCAACATTCATACATCGTGTCATGCACGCACGTCGATTTCTCTGACTCCTCACATGGCCGACATTCAATATTTGATTTATTTGATCGTGCCACGTTTTCCTCGGTCTTCCTCTATTTCTGGTTCCATTTACATCGTAACATATAAATTTTTTATATAATAACGAGTAGATTAAATTTTGTGAGCTAATGTGACATTTATTCAGAATATGTTCATAACATTACATATTTAAGAGCGATGAAAAGGATTTCAAGCAATTTTCTGGATAATGGGGAGCATTTGATTTCCCATTAAACTAAGCGTCCCATTTTAGACGCCATTTGCAAAACCCTTCGTAATTCTACACTCGTTTTATTTAATGTATATGAAATGTTTGCGCTCAGGTTTGGTCCGCGCTCTTTACTGCGAGGGCTGCGGTTGCCTCGTTCAATTAATATGTGCTTTATACTATGCAGAGGTGAGAGGGGCGAGAAATAAATCCCCCAGTTATAGAGATGTGTGGATAACCGCATTTATGAAAACGAGGTCTATTATTAGAAACTGAAATTAGTTTGAAGATTAAACTTATACGCATAATGACATTAAAATTGTGTCTCAAATAGAATTATAATAATAATGCCTATTGTCCGTGATTATGAGCATAAGAACCAAAAAATATCTAGGTTTGTCTTCTGTACCACTTGATGTGGCTAAATAGTCCTATCCTGGAATGGCAGACTTTGACACACTCCGGACAGGGATATTCTGCCCCTACAGCTGGACCTCGTCCTCTCCGTCTCTCTGGTCCCTGGCAAATTGCGACACAACTCTTCTCCACTCCTCCTGGTTGCCAATTGTATAAAATATAATTATAATGATCTAAATAGAACTCGAAAAAAGGAAGACCAAGGAAAACGTGACAATATCAAATAAATCAAAAATTGAAAGTCGATCACGTGAGGAGTCGGATCAATTAACGTACGTGCATGACACGATGCATTAATGTTGAGTAATCGAGAAAAGTATGTCAGGAAAGGAAAGTATGGCAGTCCATTATTTCTGTAGGCGGAAACAATAGACTGAAAACACAGCGTGATAGTTAGTTAGTTTTATTGTTATTTATGAATTTTATACTGACGAATTTTTCATCAATTGAAACACTGTTTTTTTTTTCACTTTTTATTTCATTTTTCTCGACATGTTTCGAAGGTTTTACACCTTCGGCATCAGGAAAATGATATAACGACCTTCGTGGCCGAGTAGTAAGTGCATTGACTGCTACCCCGAAGGAACCGGGTTCGATTCCCGGCGAAGGCAGTGTGATTGTCACATTGTCTTACGTGACAATAAAATGGCGATAGATTAGCTACCTATCACATGTCACGATAATAACTATGACTGCTATAATATCCTTTACATCGATTTGGCTCATGCTGTCGTGATGTAAAGAGCGATAGAATAAAATAATAATAATAATGAACTAACTAAAAATATTTTTAACAGAATATAAGAGCCAAACGACATTATTATATGTGCTAGTTAAAATTAGACAGAGTTATTCTTCTTCTCAGTCGTATTCCTCATGATCAAGGGGCGTGTCCATCCTGTAAACCTTTGACCATGGCACACCATGCGCTTCTGTCACCCGTCAGTCTCCAGGCTGCAGCAGATCAGAGCCCAGTCAAAGTACCAGGGACATAATATTATATTAACAAGAGCTTAATAGGCCAATGTTTCATTTTTTGTTATCGTTAATGATGAAAATAAAGTACAGAGTCGAGGCAGATCGAAGAAAACATGGCATGACCGAATTAATCAAATTTTAAAGGTTGGTAATGTTAGTCGGAAGAATCGACGTGCGTGTATGACTCGCTGTATGAATGTGGAGGGATCTAGAGAGGTGTACTAGGATAGAGTAGAGTGGCGGTCCATTCTCTCTGCCTACCCCTACAGGGAAACGGCGTGATGGTTTGTTGTTGTTGTTTAAAATTGATTTTAGGGTTGAGGGTGCTTTATTACACTAAAGCTATTGATTAAGAATTATATATTGCAAAGAGAGAAGATCAGTTCTTATTTTAAATTAAAATTTGATAATAATAAAAAATCATTTATTTATATAATATAAGTATATATTTTTGGGATCTTGGGTAAATCCGTGTACCTTGTTTTTTTTTTTTTTTAAAGACTAACATCAAAGATTTAAATCAATGATATTAGAATTTATTTTACAATCTTCAATGTGAGCAGAAAATAGCTCATTATTATGAAGAAGGAATCTGGTCGTGTCCAGGCTCGAACCCAAGTCCCTTAGATTAGGAGTCAAGCGTTCTATCCCCTAGACCACCACCAATTTTCTTTGATCGATGTTTCGGTGATCGTTGCAGTGTCCATATTCAGGGTGTGTATAGAGATGTGTGTAAAACCATATCATGTAAAATCATAACTACCCTTAAGATGGAGACTGTAGTGATCTCCGAATCGTCGATCGAAGAAGATAACAATATACACGAATATTATTCTCAAGATTCCCGAAAAATATATTGTTACCTTGAAAACCTATCACTTATTTAACGTTAATACAGATAATGTTAACATAGATAATATAAAATATGTTTAGATATTTTCTAAAAACTATTTTAAAATGGCATTATAATGATATTTTGAAAATAAAAATTATAATTATTTAGTACTGTTTTAAAAAGATTAGTAATAAAATATAAATTCATTTTATTATTACACGTTTTAACCTTAGTTTTATTATATTCTCTTTAAGAGTTGTACCTCCATAGGAAGTAGATAAGTATATTTTCTAGAAATTACATATTTCGCCTTACTGTGGCATTATCAAATATCTCAGCAGGACAAAACGCGTCATATCTATAGAATTTATAGAAAACAGGCTTTGCTCATCCGTATGAGCTATTTAATGATGAATTTCACATTATTGTTTAAAAACCGAAAAAAGTGATTTTATATAATAATTGAATAAAACGATATTTTTTTAACTACTTCCACTTTTATCTTTTGACGGTGACCGGTTTCGGCAAGCTCGCTGGAATCGACAGGTTATTTAATTATTATTCTAAATTAACATTCATCAAGAGATTTCAGTAAAATAATTTGATTATCATAAAAATATGATTTTATTGTTAAAAGCTATATTCGATGGATATTTATGCAAGATCTATTTTGGAATTCATTATATTTGCTATTAAATTACATATTAAATCAGGATTTAAGAAATTAAGGTTAAAAATAATGATGAATTTAAAAAACGGCAGAAAATCACAAAAATCTTTATCCTAACCGAAAAAATCTGTTCACGTACAGAATTGTATATTTTTAACTCTGTCAAAAAAAATGTACACGCGCGGAAAACATGCCATCAAAAGTTGAATACTTTTAAAAGGAGCGGCCATTTGAGTGACAGCGTCTTCGGCGAGCGTAAAATTATTAAAATATCTTCTTTGAAAAGGGTTTCCTTCATCTCTCCGAGGGTTTATCATTTTCCTTTAAAGACTGTCAAAGGAATGGGTATACAGATATCTACATAGCATCTACTACACGCATAATGTATACGTTTTAAACGTTCTTTATACAATATATTGAAAAGCAGTAAACTGGAAATAATATACAATAAAGTGTTAAAAAAAAGAGAATTTATTCATTGGCAATATGAAAATACTGAATTCTAGACGGATATAAAAAGAAGCATTATTTTTAAGGATATCTTTGAGCGGATACTTTTGAATTTATTTTCCCGATCTTGGAGCTTTGAAAGTAAGAAAATGATTATGGAATTTAATAATGCGTTTTTTTCTTTTCAGGTGGACCTTTGTATAGAACCAGGACAGTCTTTAGGATTAATGATTAGAGGAGGGTTGGAATACAATCTTGGAATTTTCATCACAGGGGTGGATAAGGATTCAGTGGCGGATAGAGCCGGCCTAATGGTAAGTTTTTATTCTTCTTCATCCCTTTCTCCTTTTGTACCTGTTCTTATTTTAGGTTAGGTTAGGTTAGGTTATTGGTTATTGAATACATTCCTTCTAGTAAGTTGTTGTATCAATAATTAAAGCTTGTTATGTTCACTAATTAATAATAATAATAAAAATTATAATGACCCACAGCTATTTTTTATTTAATTTTTAATACACCTGACCTCGATAAATAAACAAAAAAAACTTAAATTCATTTTATCTCAAAAGTGGTTCACTTTTGCATAATGCCTAACATGACATAATTAATCTGAAATAACCTCCCGAACAACCTCCTAGAAGAAATGTATTCAATAACAAATAACCCTGTTTATTGAAAATATGTGTTTATTGAAAATTGTGGGAATGAAACTTTTCGCCTTGCTAAGGCATTTGATAATGCCTTAACAATGCAAAGCATGTCATTCCCATAAAATATAATAAAATTCTTTAAAAAAAATCTATCTTATTAATTATTTAATATGAAGTTTTACACCATAGTTCAAGAAACCGTTGATTCCCTTTTTGTTATATTTTGTAATATATTGAAATATAAAACAAGTGTTTAGTTGTTGGGATGGATTTGTGTTCAGATCGGAGACCAGATCCTAGAGGTGAACGGGCAGTCGTTTCTGGACGTGACGCACGACGAGGCGGTGAACCAGCTGAAGTTCCACAAGCGCATGTCGCTCCTGGTGAGGGACGTTGGCAAGGTGCCGCACTCCTGCACGGCCTACGACCACGACTCCTGGGAGCCGCTCAGCCCGCCTGGGTAAACTTTTATCTTACTCTCCACAAATACATTAAATATAAAACATATCTTTTTAAATAGATGACCGTCGTGGCAGAGTGGCGAAAGACAGTATAAAAAAATCACGATGTCTTTGTCTGGTAAAATTCACGTGATAATAAAAAGGGCGAGAATCAAACGCTGAAACAATGTATACAGTAATTTAATTAAAGTAACCTGTTGTATACAAAAATGTAGAAAGGAACTAATGAGTGAAGCTGACGAAAGGCGTCGTTCGCCTTTAACAGCTTCGGGTAAGTGGTGGGAATCCTGTATGTCCTATGGTCCTATGCCACATTAAAAAGGCCCAATTGTCATCCCAAGAACCAGCATATATATGGTATTAGACTTTGATGCAAACCAATACCTAGGATTTGAATGAAGTAGGAAGCGTGTAAGTGAAGGGTGGAATAGTATGCAAACTGAAGAGTGAAGTGTAGAATGTGGAGTACGAAGTCGAGGAAGACCGAGGAAAACATGGCATGACTAAATTAATCAAATTTTAAATGCGGCCATATCACCAGTCGGATGAATCGAAGTGCGTGTATGACTCGCTGTATGAATGAGGATGAAGCTAGAGAGGTATGTCAGGATAGAGTAGCGGGGCGGTCCATTCTCTCTACCTTTCCTTCGGAACGGCATGATGGTTTGTTGTTAATTATGAAAAAAAATGGAAAATTATTTTTAAAATGTATTTCTAGTTAAAATTTACTAGGTCAGGTCAATGACAGGTCATAAGTCCTGTAAGCGCCTCGGCCACCACCTTCTGTTCCCAGAAAACAATTTGCATCTTCGTCTCTATTGAGATACAATTAATCCTTGTAAAATTTACTAATGTTTGTGTCTTCGACCGTTTTCGGCAGCTCGCTGCTAACTTCTTGGAACCACCAGAAGATGGCCGCTAGCTATCGAAACCGGTTGAAGACACAAGCATTAGTGGATTTTAACTAAATTTACATTAAAAAAAAAACATTTTTCATTATTTACTTATTTACTCATTATGAACTTCTACCATGAAATTTCAAATAAAAATATTTTTTTTTCTAAATTCGCCATACTTTGTGTTGTAGATGTTTTATTTGTCTTTTTCATTTTTATGTACTTTGTTTACAACACTAACTATTAAAAAAAAAACAATATCAAATATCAGACATGTTTCGGACAACCCGGTCTTTCCTCGGTGATATTATAAAGATATTGAAATCAAATTGTTTACTGATCATATTTGTTAACGTTTTTATGATATTTTAAATATCTTTATTATATTTTTTTTAATTGTATCTCAATAGAGACGAAGACGTAAACTCGAAACTGAACATGGATGATCAAGGTGTTTACAGGACTTATGACCTGTCATTGGTTGGGTTAAGCGCACGCTTTATGTAATTACAACATTCCCCATTCCACCTTTGTTATGATCATGCATGACAAATTTTCGGAAGATGTATATATACTTCAAAATCCATATTTATCTTCACGTGGCAGTTTCAGTCAGCCATCTATGTAGATTTGGTTGCACTAGTGAATTTTTTCAAGAATTAACCTATACAACCGACCCACTAACGCCATCTATGGAGAATGATTTTCGGCATTTAGCAAACTACCTTTATTAACACAATGTGAAGGCTGTTGACCAACATATTGTTAGAAGCCGCTAGGAGTATTATTCCATTCTATATGCCAAAGAATTTTGACCAGAATATTTGAAGACCAAATATTTGTGAATGTATACGTATACCTGTATACAAATCCTGGATTTACACCAAAGGGTGGTTAATTCAAATTTTAATTGTATCTCAATAGAGACGAAGACGTAAACTGAAAACTGAACATGGATGATCAAGGTGTTTACAGGACTTATGACCTGTCATTGGTTGGGTTAAGCGCACGCTTTATGTAATTACAACATTCCCCATTCCACCTTTGTTATTTGTGATCATGCATGACAAATTTTTGGAAGATGTATATATACTTCAAAATCCATATTTATCTTCACGTGGCAGTTTCAGTCAGCCATGGAAGGAAGGACCGGGTTGTCCGAAACATGTCTGATATTTATTTTTAATTTGTTTTAATAGTTATTGTTGATATGATGGTTATTCAATGTAAGAAGGCTATCGGCTGATGACTTATGACAAGGGATGGTTGCCCAGGAGCAGGTCGGGGTCATGCCGCGCGCCGCGCCGCTCGCCCGCCGCGCAGATGGTGGAAGAGAAGGCGCGCTCGCTGCTGCCCAACAGCGAGTTCCCCACGCTCATGTACTACATGGACGAGTACAGCGGCCGCCAGATGACGGTGGAGGCCTTTGTCACCGTGCTGCTCGAGATGCTCAGCACGACGGAGAAGGTGCGAACCTTTATCATTATTACACTACATTCCTTTTTATGTTATTTATTTATTTAATTTAAATAAATTTTTCATTTGTTCCAATGACAATTTGAATAATTTCTTCAATATTATTTTTAAGTTCTTGCTGGTTAAGTGCCTAATTACAGCTAATTTAAAAAACGGTGGATACGTGTAATTTAAATTAAATAAACACAAAAGTCCAGATCGTCCATGTCAACATGTGCAACATCGAAAAAAAACATTATGTGTTATTTCATTATGTGCTAAATTAAAACAATGGTGGATTCGTGGAACATAAATTAAATGGACAATATGTGCACCATCTAAAAAGAACATTTTGTGTTAAATTATTTTTATTTTGTTCTTTTATTTAATATCATTGTATTTTATATTATTTGTTTTAGATTTATTTTGTGGGTGTTGGACGATCGAAGTGTGCGCGGGAGATGCCTATTGGTGGCGATGAGGTTCGCAACCCAACACACCGCGTCTCCCGCGGAGCGAAAAGAGAAGGATGGAGTGCCGCATCAGTAAAAGTGTGACAGTCCATTCTTTCTGCCTACCCTTTCGGGGAGACGGCGTGATGGTTAGTTAGTTAGTTATTCAATTGATAATAGTCTGGTTCTGACCAGCTCACATATAAATAAAAGCAATTTTAAGTGAAGCTATCGACTTACTGATTACACTGCCCCAGATATTTGGAGAAGACCAGTGGTGTGCGTGAACAATTTACGTCAGATTGTATGCACAAATCAAAAGTATTGAGCAATTAATATAATAATAAGAAGGTAAAACAAGGAAGGATCAACACAGAGCGGTTAGCATAACACGGAAATTGTTACGCAACGAGTGCAAAATATTTGCGATTCTCGCCTGTTTGCCCGTTTAATTATTGCAGCCTAGTTAGGACATGTGGCGGTGATTAATGGCTCCGATGATAACAGGCCCCAGCCGCCGATAGTGTACTTAATTTTTTGAATAAATAAAAATGTTTACGCAACAGTTATTAATATAATTAATCGCATGCATAATGCAATATACGTATACAAACGTTCGATTCTTTCGAAAAACGCTTTTAGTTTAAAAAAATTAAATCATGTTAGCATTCGCTAAATAATTATCTTTTTCTTCTTCAATTTGCTGTAGACTTAATAATAACTAACTAACTAACTAACCATCACGCCGTCTCCCCGAAAGGGTAGGCAGAAAGAATGGATTGCCACACTTTAATCGATGCGGCACTCCATCCTTCTCTTTTCGCCATCGCGAGAGACGCGGTGTGATGGGTTGCGAACCTCATCGCCACCAACAGGCATCTCCCGCGCACAGTTCGATCGTTCAACGTCTACATAATAAATCTAAAACAAATTATCTGAAATACAATGATATAAAATAAAATAACAAAGAAACATAATTTATAATGTTCTTTTAGATAGTGCACTTGTCGTCAGCTGGACGATCCGGACATTTGTGTTTATTTAATTTTTATTCCACGTTACCCACTGTTTTTATTTTATTTACTGTAATTAGGCACTTAAAACAATCCAACACCAGCAAGAACTTAAAAATATCATTGAAGAATTTATTCAAATTGTCATTGGAACAAATGAAAATTTTATTTTTACACCTGTCAAAATTCTTTTTATAAACGAAAAAACTTACATAATTTTAACACCAAAACAGTAAAAACCTATTTTTTGGCACAAATAACTATCATAAAGAGCGGCAATAATCAAATTGACCAAAATAATTCACTTATACACGAAATATCTCCAAATTTACGGGAGCACCATATGAACCAAACTTAATAATAATAATAATTTATAACTGTTAATTCAAAAACTTTGTTTTATATCACAAATTGTATTTATTTTACTTTACGACAGCTGTTTCAAGAACTTAAAAATTATATCAAAGAAATTATTCAAATTGATTTAGGAACAAATACACAAAGATTCGAAAAATTACGAAAATTTGACATTTGATATATATTTTTATAACACCTGATGATGTCAACATTGGTTGATGAAACAGCTGTCGTAAATTAAAATAAATACAATTTGTGATATAAAACAAAGTTTTTGAATTGACAGTTATAAAATGTTAAAATATCATAGTGTTTCGGCCAAAACAATGGACTATATAATAATTATTATTATTAGGCTAATTTTTATAGCGCCATTTTCGTGAATAGCTCACCTCAAGGGCGTTTTGACAATATTTTTAGTCATGAGAGCTGCATGTGACAACAGCAATCAGATAACCGTTGCTTACATTTCATGGGATATTTTGAAAAGGTGGGTTTTTAGGTGAGATTTAAAATCTGTCGGATTGTCAAAGCAGGAAGCATATTCCAGGCTGACGGGCCTGCCACTGCGAAAGCCTGGTCTCCGAAATTTGTCCGTTTGCGCTTTGGCTCAACTAATCTCTTTATTGCTGATCGAAGCGTAGATTGCCGCAAGTTGGGACTATCACCAACACAAAGTTCAGATATATAGGCTGGAGCCATTCCGTGAAGCGCTTTAAAAACCGTCCAGCATAGTTTATACTGGATTCTTTCAGGACTCTTGAGCCAGTGAATATCTTTTAGATGTTGTGAAACATGCGAGTTTTTTGGAACACATTTAATAAGTCGTGCTGCCGCATTGAAAACAGATTGAGATTCTGTTACTACATGATTACACCTTATATGATGCTGAACTCCAGCTATCACTCCATCGTTTTGGGGAATTCTCTGGTGGACGCGGTCCATCTGGTATTTCAAGCAAAGTCACGTATGAGATTCTTTTGATATTATATAATTATATATTTTTAAATCATTTTAGCATTCGACACAGCACATATAGCTGCAGCATAGCTTTAACAAGATACAAATTGGAAGACCTCGAATATCAAAGGTTTAAAAAACACACACGACATCCTAATGCGCACGACTTATTCATCTGATTAAATGTTTGATAAACACCTTGAAATTCTAAAATGACGAATGTTCATGAATTGAAATACCTACTTTTTTTCCAATTTTAAGATTACTTTTCTCGAGACGTTTCGAAGGTTTTATACCTTCGAAATTGGGAGAACGATGAAGGCGTGAAATATTCCAAAAATTCCTAGTAAAAAAAAATCTGAAAAAAGAAAGAAGAAAAAACAGAGTTTTAATTCATAACAATATCGTAAACCTGATGGAAGTAAGTCTTGATTACGAACACCAGCACAATGTATGGAGGCACACCATGGTAAAAAAAAACGTGTATGGAGAGGGATGACCAGGGATATGAGCCAGTGGAGGACTATTGTGGAGGAGGTCATATCCTAAACTGGGATGTAGCACCGAGGAGAAGATTATAGTCAGTCATAGCGAGTAAAGAGTTAATCGAAAACCAACGTCTATATACGGGTTACTTGTGTTGAATGAATACAAACTCTAGCTTTGTGCGAAATGAGGAATAATCCAATAACACGTGTCAGAGGATGCACCACGTTTATCCCGCGTGCAGTAGCTGAGTCCTGCGGTAGTCGAGAGTATGTAGAGTTCATCGCCGGCGTCCGTCTGATATACGGCGCTAACGAAACGCTCCGAAGACATTTAGTATTCAAGACGCGAGGGGCTAATGCCACAAGTAATACGATGTTTTGCAACTTGCAGAAACGCTGGTTAAATGGAGCACTGTAGAACAATTCACAAATTCTTTCTTATCAGCCATCTGTCTTCCACTGCTGAACGTAGGCGTCTTCCAAAACATATCACTGCACCCTATCCATTGCCACTCTCTGTCCAGCAATCCTTATAATATCGTCGATACAGCGGTCAATAGGACGTCTAAACTTACAGAATCCTGAGCGTAGCCTCCATTCGTTTCTCCAACAAATATGATGTCTCAGAAAGGCTAAAGAAGTAATTCCCATTAAATATAATAAAACATCTAGAAAACGACGACCTTCGTGGCAGAGTATTTTCAATGGGGAACATTGCTAAAATAGGACTATGGGAAATATTAGTTTGATTATTAATTAAGGGTAGATTATTGTTAAGGGCTTACTTAATTTCTAATGCTTCCAAATTATCTAATTTTAGACCCGGGGAATTTTCGCGAAGCATTTTCAGGCCAGAATCTTTAAGATATATCTTAATGCTTTTATTTAAAGATATTTTAATACTTGATATTTTAATACATAAATAAATAAATAATGTTGATCTGAGATGTTTTCATTCGTATTAATTATTTACAGATAAATCGACAAAATGAAACAAGGCGAAATCGGCAGCACATGTAGAAAGGGTAGAACTCAAGTATGGTAAGACGAGCGCATCAATCTCAGCTGAGAACGAGGTCAACGTACCGGGATCGTTACATTACACTTTTCATGCACATTCGGCCATATAAAACTAATCATGGCGCGTTCTTTTATACATCAAATTTCTCGAGCAGATGATATCGAAAGTGAACAAAAAAATAATAATAAAAAAGAAACGGGAACATCCGACGGATAACTTCGGCAGCTGCCCATTTCGTAATTCAGAGAAGATGCTGAGATAATCGCTCGCGAATCGTAACAGGAAAACTAAAAGCTAGCGGCCGACCTTCGGCAAGGACGTTCGCGTACGGTGCAAAACAAAAACATTCTTAGAATACAAACGAACTAGGATACAATAAGGATGTAAGCGGTGTAGCCAACAGATGATTTTACGACCTTACAAAGCGGAGATTGGCCTAATGGCTAATAAAATACATGTATTGTTCTTCGTGAAGATCTATAACCCCATATTTGAGATATACAAAGAAGATCTATAACTTCAGATGACAATTATAATTATAGCATAAATTATAAAATGCATTCACAAGAATACCGTCTTTTAATAATATGAATTTCTAAGGTTGAAAATTGCAGTCATCAGTTGGTTCGGACTGATGAGCGCACGGATGGAGAAAGAATGATTAAGAAAGTATACGTTAGCAATGTAAATGGAGTACGAAGTCGAGGTAGACAGAAAAAAAGGTATGACCTAATTAATCAAAATTCAAAGGTTGGTAGTGTTAGAAGTCGGAAGAATCGACGTGCGTGTATGAATTGTTGAATAAATGTGGAGGAAGCTAGTCAGGTGTGTCATGATGGAGTAGTGTGGCGGTCAATTATTTCTGCCTACCCTTGCAGAAAATGGGGTGATGGTTTGATCGTTTTGTTTCGTTAACAATGATGTAAAACTCTACATTAAATAATTAATACGAATGAAAACGTCTGTCTTCTAAAAGTTTTTTTCAAATATTTTATAATGCCTAATAAAGGCGAATTATTATTATTTTGTCTAATCGCTCTTTACATCATTACAGCCCGAAGCGAAATCGATGTAAAGGGTATAGGTATCATATTGATTCTCATGACTTGAGACAGGTAGCTAATTTATCGCTATTTTACTGTCACGTGAATTCTAAACCATGCCAGGAATCGAATCCAGGACCTTCGGTGTAATAGTCATCGCACTAGCCACTCGGCCTCGAAGGTATAAACAAAATACAATATAAAACAAAATATAATAAAAACGTCTAAAAATATTTTTAAAAATCCAAAAATACAATAAAACTATCATTTATAGAAGTTTTATAATATCGTGGTTTTGTAATTTAGACTTTTTTTAAGGGTTTGAAGACAAAGGCATCTGTTTTGATCGGGCACATTCGCGCACCAGCTGTCCCGCGTCACGCACCCGGAATGTGGGTGGAAGTCGGATGGGGTATTCACGGTGAGCAGATAATAAGATAGCCGGCAGAGGAAGCGTTGACCCGCGGCGCGGTTCTTGCCTCGGTCGAAATAAATCAGAGTCGTTTGCCCGCAAGGATTACGCCGTGCCGCTTATGAGAGATGGAGTCTAAACACATCCGTGTATCATTGTTGCACAGCAAGACGACGGATGATAAATACATTCTCATCCAGGAACACTAACTAACTTACACCTTTTCCCCAGAGGGGTACGCAGAATGGAAGGATCGCCATACTCCTGTCCTTACATAACTCTCGAGCTTCCTTTAAATTCATACATCGCAACATGCACGCTCTTCGATTTTCCAACATAGAACGCGACCGCCTTTTAGTATTTGATTAATTTGGTAATGCCATGATTTTATCTCTTCCTTCCTCAGCCTATTCCCGTCCACTCCTGGACAAAGGCCTCCTCCATTTGCTTCCATGTCATTCTGCCCTGTGCAGACTGCATCCAGGTTATTCCGACGTGTCTGTTTAGATCATCCTTCCACCGTAGTTGCGGTCGCCCTGCACTTCTCTTCGCCGTCCACGGTCTCCAAGTCAGTAGTCTTCTTGTCCACTTTTCATCTGGGCTTCTGGCTATACGATTTCATCTCAGGGATCCTTTTTTAATGTTACTTATGATGTAATCATCTGCCTTACATTTCATTGAAATAATAATATTATACAAAATCGTTTAGAAATGTTAGCTATACTCGTACATAAAAACTACACTTAAAGCAATATTACTGTTAAAATTTAAAACACTGTTATAATATCACATTTCTTTTTGTTTACTGAGAGTGTCGCGACAGCTGTTTCTATAACCGATGCCGGCATCATGAGGTGTTACAATAAACTTTATTGTAACACCTGATGATGCCAACATCAGTTGGCGAAACAGCTGTCGCGACACTCTCAGTGAATAAAAATAAATTGTGATATTATAACAGTGTTTTAAATTTGAACAGTAATAATGTTGAAGTATCATAGTGTTTCGGCCAAAACAATGGACTAAAAGCAATACAATAAAAGTTTTTTTTTTAAGTAGGTATTATACTTTCACTTTGTCTTTAAATCGACAGTGACCGGTTTCGCAAGGCTCGCTGGTATCGACAGATTAGCTAATAATGTTTAAAAAAGCCAATTAAATAATTAAATTGTGGGACAATAGTGGGTTATAATTAGGTGGGACCACCAAGCAAATATTTTGTTTTATAAAAAAATGTGTTTTAAAGATTAATTGTATCTCAATAGAGCCGAAGATGTAAATTGTTTTTTTTTTTGTAAACAGAATATGTTGGCCGAGGCGTTTACAGGACTACATTTCCCATTCCGCCCTTCTTACGACCACCACGTCTGACAATTTTTTGAAAGATGTATATATGCTACTATGTTGAAATACACTTCACATTTTTTTAGCTCAATCTACACTAGCGCCATCTATTAAGAATATTTGTAAGCATTAAGCAGAAAATCCTTATTAATAATATAAAGCGATCGCTTAACCCAATCAATGACAGGTCATAAGTCCTGTAAACGTCTCAGCCACCATATTCTGTTTCCAAAAAAAAAACGATTTACATCTGCGTCTCTTTTGAGATACAATTAATCCTTAATAATGATTAACTCGCAATGGGTAAAATCCGGTATTTGTCGACAAGTATTTGTATACATTCAAAAACAAAATGTGTTTTTAAATTTAAGATTTAATGTTTTATAATTCAAATTGTAATATTTAATAAGATCACGCGAAGAATTTTATTTCGCATTTCTCATGTCTTGTCATATATTTGTGACGTTCGATAACTATTGAAGGAAAGCCAGTCTCTCGACAGTTTGACGTAATAGCCCTTATACAGTTCTCAAGGCACGTTTGGTTAACGCAGCCGCGGATGATATCCGAGTGAAGAGTGAGGAGTGAGCCGCGTAGCTCGGCCATTGACATTTTTCTAGCATAAGCTTACCGTTTGAGAAAGATCCATGAAACAGGTTTCAATCGGTGATAGTCTGCAGCGATAGAATTAAATTCAATTCACACAATGCAATGGAAGCGTTCAGGTGATGGAGAAATAAATGAGACTGAAAATTGTACGCTGTGACATTAAAAGGAATACAAACAACATTGAAATATAAATCAAGTCAACGCCTCAAGATTGCATTTATTGTTTCTTGAACAATGATGTTCCTACTCCATATTAAATAATTATAATAATATGAATGAAAACGTCCGATTTCTAGAAGATAACTATAATAACTAACTAACCATCACATCGTTTTCTTGGAGGAGTAGACAGAGAGGATGGACCGCCATACTGCTCAGTCCGGACGTACCTATTTAGATTCTTACATTTAAACATCGATTTTTCCAACTTCGAATGTGGCACGATCAAATAAATCAAATATTGAATGTGGGCCACGTGAGGAGTCAGAGATATCGACGCGCGTGCATGACACGATGTATGAATGTTGAGGAATCGAGAGAAATATGTCAGGAAAGAAAAGTGTGGCAGCCCATTCTTTCTGCCTACCCCTTCGGGGATGTTTGATGAATTTGGTCATTAAACGCTTTCTTTGGTCTTCCACGGCTTCTCTTTCCACTCGCACTGCTTGTATACAACATTTTATTTATTTATTTTCTCGTCTATTCGTTTCATATGCCAAAACCGCCTCAGGGATCCTTTTCAAAAAAAAAAATTCTAGAGGTTTTATTATAATTTATGGCAATGAATAATATGTTGCGCCTTTCTAATGCATAATATAACACAATAAAACTAATAGAAAACGACGTTTTCATTCGTATTAAGTATCAAAATTGTTTTTTACTTAGACACTATGAAACTTTAATATGGAACGTTTTACTATATGTAACAGCGTTTAACAATATACATACGAGTATATGATATGTAACATTTATTGTTAAACGGATATTAATAATAATCTTAATATACGGTTAACCCTTAACGTACCGTGTTCTAAACAAAACGCTCGCTCCCATGTGGTAAATTCAGTTTACCGCTAACTTTATCTAAATATCAAGCATATGACTCGATGAATCAAAATTTAATTTATGTCATCTTGTAGGGAATTTCATTAGGAATAGATCGATATCTATAACATACATGGATTATTTGAAAAACATATCATTATTAATTTTTTTCTGGAACCATGCGATTTCTGATATGGAATGCGTCACAGCATACGAGCAACTGGACACCAAGTATAAACTTGTCTCCGCGCAGCGGCCGGCGGGGCGAGACTTTACGAGATTTTACGTATGATAAAGGCACCTAGGCAAAATGTATAGTACGTTCAAGTCAACGAGTACGTATTAATATTTGTCCCTTTTGGTAAAGTGTTAATATTTTCACAGTTCTGATATTATTAAGTTGCGTGCTGCGTTTCCATCCACAGTCGGTATTATTACGTACCTATTGAAAAGGTCAAACATATAATTTATAATACGTTCAAAACAGCGAGTAAGTATTTGTCACTTTTGATAAAGTTGTAAATATTAGCAAAACAAATTCTACCTTAACACGAATGAAGGTGAGGGCAGTCTTAGAAAATATTTTTTTTGGGATGAAGGAAGTAATTTTTTGCTTTTTTTTTTATTACGAAATATTGAGAACACTTCAATGGAGGATTACAATTTTTTTTATAATATTAGGGTCCATAGGTTTTAAGAAAATCAACTTTAAATTGGCAGTGGAAACTCAATTGACCACATGGCAACGCGACGGTTAAATAAGGAATACTTGCTGGATCCATTCTCTCGATGTGGTCCCCCCAGAATCGTCTTCTCTGCCTACTCCATCTCACTATGTCTTCAATTTTGGGGGATTTGCGAATTTCTTCATTGGGTATCCTATCTCTAAGGGTTTCTCCCCACAATAGGTCGCAATGTTCTCATTTTTGCTACTCTTAAGAGATGTTTGGTTCTGACAGTGTCTGCTATTGCTTCGATTCCGTATGTCATTATGGGCCTGTGCTTGTTTCGTAGTAGTTTAACGTTTTTCACCGAGATTATAATCCATTGTTTTCCATATGAAGGTGTAATATCTTCCAATATTTAATATTAACCCTTAGATCGCTAAGCAAACGTTACTCTATTTGTTATCGTTACGTCGCACATTTTTCGTCAACGAATTTTGAATAAAATGTCACTTTATAAATGATATTTTCTTACGAACCAAATCATTATAGCAATAATTGATTGTCAGTATCTTCTTCTAATATCAAAGAATCAATAAACACACTCACGAGCCCACAACTTATTAATCCGATTAAAGTCAGTCATAGAAGGCCAAGAGTTAAGGAAATGTATGTTTACTGCAAGTTATATTACATTTCCATTTAAATGTAATATCTTCAGTATTTAATAATAAGGAAAATTTATGTTTTATAGAAGTTTTGTTACATTTACAAGGAAAACATATGTTTCTTAGAAATTGTATAATAATTAAAGAGGAATAATCAAACATATGAAAATGACCCATCAAGGGAAATCATGTCACTCCAAATAACATTAAACAAATCTTCTCAAACAGCAATTCAGAAATCCTTCTTGTCTAAATGCCCAAGAAGTAGTAATGTCTGAAATAGTAATATGTCAGATGAGAGCAGCGTGAACATCGTCTCTTCCTACCCATCCGGAAAACGACGCGATGGTTAGTTAGTTATATCGCCGTTTGTTTAGCTTTGACAATAATATTGTAAATGGAGGTATTATCGTGATGCAGGAAATATCGCGATATTTTTTTAAACGTTACGCCATGGAATTCTACTATAGCAGCAAAGCAAGCGAGATCCTGCCTACGGTTTGGCTAGAAAATCCTTCCGGTAATAAAGCTTGCTTACTGCGATAGATTATATCATACAATGGTATCAATGTTATCGTGATAATTTCACAATAGAATATCACGATATTTCCTCCATCACGATAATACCCTAATTTACCCTATTTGTTATTTCTTGTTTCACATTTGTTCACGAGTTTTAACTAGAGTTTATATGATATAAAAATAATTTACTTTATTTCAGTATCCACAGACATGTTTCGGTTGTAACCCACCATTTTTCGCTGTTCAGAATTTTAACAATATAATAAAACAGAGTGATCACTTATATATAAAAAGGGTGGAGTTATGTATAAAGGTGGAGGTGGTATAATTAGGATTGAGGAGAGGGGAACGATAGCGGGAACATTTCGAACATGGGAATTGAATTTAATTTTAATTGGTTAGCTATTACATTTTCATTATTTTAGGTGGCTTTTTTACTTACTAAAAATCCCAGGGTTAAACACGAAAAAAAATTGGGTTACAACAAAACATGTCTGGGAAAAGTGAAATAAAGTACAGATATATTTAATCAAATATAAATCCACAACACAAAGTGAAGACAAATATAGAAGAAAAATCAATAATTTTATTTTTCGCTTGAAGAAGAAATTATACGTAAAAATAACAAAAGTTATTTCACAAACAGAACAATACGTTTGCGAAAGATAAAAGAACTCCGAACTCTCAATAATTAAATTCTACTTTCATTTCCGAAGAAGAATCGATGCTTGTTTTTATATGCACTTCTATAAATAAACAGCCGAGAATTCGAGTGGCATAAGAAAGAATCAAGTTATCCCGGACGAGATGCTGGCTCCGAAACGAGAGCCGCCCTCTCTGTTATTCGGGCAACAAGATCAGCCCGTACCTGGCACGGGCGATGCGAAGTACCGACGATTATATAATACAATTTGTTCCGGGCATCGGGATGCACATACACAAATTGCATACGCGCATTACGGCGGCCATTAACCCTTCATTTCATGATTTTTTGTAAATTTCAAAACAAAAAAACATGGAACTGGTAAAAGAAGAATGAGTAAAAGCAGATATTCTAATTTTCTAAAATAACAAATATACTTAGGAAATTGAAAATAACTTTGTTTAATCCACAATGATAAAAATTTAAAATAAATATTATTACTTATAACAAACATCACAGGTTAATTTTTAAATTAGTATCGAATTTTAAATGCGTTTTTATATTAGTCTTTCTTTGTTTATTTTTTTATTATATTTTTACATCTGAAGATGGAGGTATCATCCGAAACATGTCGTGTTTTTTAATATTCTGTGGATTAAGCAAAGTTATTTTCAATTTCCTAAGTATATTACTATGGTTTCCACAGTGTTAATGCCTTAGCGATCAAAAAGTTAAATAACAAATAGGGTAATTTTCTAGAAAGATGATTTAAATATTTTCTTATTCCACAGTGAAGGTTAAAAGGTCTCGTATTTGGGTCATGTGCTGAGGGGAGAAAATATCACTTGATTTGACTGATAATTGTAGGCAAAATAGAGGGACGTCGGCAGTGGCGGTACTTCCATAGAAGCCCAGAAGCCCGGCATGCGAAAGAAATTTTGTATCAACAACAACAACAGCAACAACAAACCATCACGCCGTTTCCCCGAAGGGGTAGGCAGAGAGAATGGACCACCACACTACTCTATCCTGACATATCTTTCTAGGTTCCTTCACATTCATACAGCAAGTTTGTGTTTTTTTTTAAACTAGAGCCACTAACGAAAGTCTGTGTACCTTAATTGGTGGATGGGAATGCATAGTGTAGCGCGTAACAATAATGTCTCTTCTTCTTCCTCTTAGTTTAGGTCGTATGACCTGTTTGTGACGGTGGGCTGTCCTGGGATGATGTCCAGCCATCTCTCCATCTCTTTGGCGGCCTTCCTAGTAATCTATTGCTGCTTGTTATTCTCCATGCGGTCCACGTGGTCTCTCCAAAAGCGCATTCTGCTTCTTCCCCGTCTCACTATGTCCTCAACACCACAGAGAGACCTTATCGTTTCATTTCTGATCCGATCTTTGAGGGTTTTGCCTGCGATGGAGCGTAGGGTTCTCTTTACTGCTACTCTAAGAAGGTTCTTATTTCTATTGGTATCGGCTCTATTCCATACGTCTTGCGTTCGCCCCGCCTTGTATATAACAATAATATGTATGAAATTCAAATATTTATAGTTAAATTCGGTTTGTAGCAAATTTGCTACATCATGAAATTAATGATTAATCAAATTGCCAAATGCAAATTTGGTACTCAATGAAATGAAGGGTTAGTCAAATTTTCCATTTTTTAAATTTAAAACCATCCCGCGTGCAAAAATGTCGGGGAATGCTGCTCATTACATTTTCGAATTTGCAATTACAAAGAGCGTGCCCGAAATCGAGAGGGCCAAAAGAGACTGATGCAACATATTCATAAGGACCGAGTTATCGAGAAAAACAAAGAGCCCTTCCTAATAACCGGCTACAGGCATCGCCTTTATTTATGATAAGGAAAATTCTCAGAAAAATATGCAGGTGATGGTTTCATAATACGTATCGCAAGCGAGGGCATAAATCTTGCTTGAATCTTTTTTCTCGGAAATATTTATGTTACGGTACCCTAAGACTCAAATTTATTGTATTCAAATATAAATTAACTTTCTAATTAAAAATAAATTCCTTTAAAATGTGGATGTATCGTAGAATATTCAAAATATAATTGATAGAGAGAGTCACAAACGAGGAATTACTGCAGCTAATAAAGAAAGAAAAATAAATTGTCAAGACCATAAAGCGCGGGAAACTGGAATACTTCGGGCACATTATCAGAAACGATAAATACAAAGGGCTGCAACTGATTTTCCAAGGTAAAATTAACGGAAAACTCAGGGTCGGGAGAAGAAGAAAATCCTTTATTGGAGGTTTAGGCATACTGTAGAATTCTATTGTACTAATCTTGGAATTTAAAAACAATATTTTTTATGTTCAACTTTAATTAAAGTGGAACATAAACATCGTACAATATCAATATTTAAATTCAGTTAATTTTACATAATTACTTAAGGATTATTTTGTATAGAATCATGTTAACCACCCCGGATCTGTATATACATAAAGGACTCAATTTGCAAAAATGTCACCAGTCTGTCGATCTCAGCGATCCTGGCGAAAACGGTCGCTGTCGAAATAAAGACAAAAGTGGAAGAACACTTTGGAAATTGAAAATAACATTGTTTATAATCCATTCAATTTCAAAGTGTATTACTATGGAGTTCTACAGTGTTAATACCTTAGCTTTCATTAAAAAGTGGAAGTAGTAAAAAAAAACATCGTTTTATTAAATTATTTAAAATGAACCATCCATCAAGAGATTTCAACAAAATAATATGATTATCTTATAAACATAGTTGTTTTACCAAGAGCAAAAGTTAAATTTTAAGAAGAAAATCCTGTCTAGAAAACCCTTTTGAATAGCATGAATTGCTGCACAATATCCCTGTTTAGAGTTGCTGTATCCAGGGTAGAAATAGCCATGATCTTGTCCAACCTCCGATATGAGAAGGACAAGAAAGAAAAATAATTAAAAATACACATACACGTACACAAAACGGTATAACAGAGGTGACTTTGATGGTAATACAAGATAGAAACCGAAAGCGATGATTGAAAACACTCTTTTTAATTTAATGTTAACACTTACTAGAAAGACAGGTAATAAATTAGTGTAAAAATAATAACAGTAAAAGCACTAAATAATCGCAATGCATTATGCCCGCCCATTTAATTTGTTGTATAGCCTTGGATTTAGCATTTATCACCCAATAAAACGAAAATGTGAGTAGGTTAGGTGTCTAAGATGTTCTGGGTGTCAATAAACTCTAGAAGGTAATTAATATATGATACAAGAAACGCATTTAAATAAAATGTTTCGCTCATCGCAGTTTCCGGTTCGATGAGAAAATGTTATATTATGTTCCATCGACATTTACTTGTTTCGCCTTGACGATAGTGTAACCTAACAATCACGCCGTTTCTTCAAAGAAGAAGACTGAGAGGATGAACCATTACACTATTGTAACGTGACATACCTCTCGAGGTTCTTCTAGTATGATATATATTATATTTACAAGTAAGTTTGTCAATTTTTCCGACTTCGAATGTGGCCGCCTTTCATTAATTTGATTAATTTCTTGGAATGTAACATAGGCCTTTTTAATGGGGTAATTCCCGGTGCTTTCCACATTTTTGTATAAAACAGGTTATTTGAACCTAATTATTTAATAAAATGAGAACCATCTTTCGCAACGATAATCTTAACCTGAAACTCGGACAAAGATTAAATGTTATAAATGATCTACTATACTTTGTTTACAACACTAACTTTAAAAAAATATATTATTAAATATCAGAAAAGTTTCGGACAACCCGGTCCTTCCTCAGTGATATTATAAAGATATTTAAAATATTATAAAATTGTTTATAAATATGATCAGTTTTGACAGATGTTATTATATTATATATAGATTTATTTTGGAACGTTTATGTTTTTGTTATAACAAATATTATGAATCAATTTAAATTTAAAATAATAATTTAAAGTTCTTATTGCGGTTATGGTAATTACTTACACCAAAGGAAATAAATCAAAGGTTGGACTTGACGTTAAATTTATTTGATTATTTTTAATTGCTTTTTCAATTTATAAAATTTCGAGATTGCTCAAAGTTATATTATTTTCTATTATTAACATGCCAAATTTCAACGCCATTATCTTTATTAAATGAATGATCATTTTCAATGAGGTGGTTAGCAAATTGAGAGAAATTGTTATTAGAAAGACATATTATGTGCAATTTTATTCTCAATTTAAAATAACTGTCTGATACAGTGTGATATTTAATTTAATTTTTTTTAAAGTTAGTGTTGTAAATAAAGTATAATATATAAAAAAGAAAAAAAGACAAATAAAACATCCACAACACAAAGTATGGCAAACATAAAATAAATTATGTCAAATAAATATTTCACTTATTTAAAACAACCATACACTGGCATTAATAATGTTTAAAAGAGACATTTATTTCATAAATAGTGGGGTATCAATAATGAGAGTCATCTCACGATACTCCCATATTGAATAGAATAAATAAATAAATTACAACGATTGTAAGCTCCAGCTGAATTTACATTGTAACAGTGTTGGAACTTGTTATTAAGCCATATTTTTATTTCGGATACGAATTAGCATGAGGTCGAGAGGAAGGAAATTCCGAAGATCCGAAACTGTCCTCGCCCTTGAGTGGTGTTGCCGAATCGTTCAGTGAACCGATATTATAAAGCACTATAAAACAGTCTTTAATCATTGTAGAATAATTAATTCAATTTTAATGGAAATTTTACTGACAGTTATCGGATACCTGATTAATGATCGAAAACGAAATCATTAATGTAAATTAGAATGCAAAATAGTTATTGAAAATTTCATTAATGTATTTTTGTTTAAACTAACTGACTAACCATCACGCCGCCTGACAAAGTGGTAGACAGAAAGAATGGACTGCCACACGTTTGGAGACTGGTCAATTATGAAAACCTTTGAAAAATAATGAAATATAACGATATTTTTAATAACTTTTTACACATTTGCCTTCATTTCAACAGCGACCGGTTTTGTCAGGTTGGTTGGTATCGACAGACTTGCAGAAAGTAGTTATTAAAGAAACATATATAGTAGTTATAAAAGAAACATCGTTTTTTTTCGATTATCCTAAATCTTTTAAGTTTACTTTTTTTTACAAATTTTGAAGCTAAAAAACATCTTCATCATCGGGAGAACAATATACAGGTAGACTGATATAATGAAATATTAATAATAATAATTTGCTGCTTCAAGCAGATGGCAGCGAGCTGCCGAAACCGGTCGAAGCCATAAACCTAAGTGGATTGAGACTATATATATATATATACTATAAAAGAAATGTTTAATAACATTTTTTTATCATAATAATGTATACAATAAACTTCTACCAAGAAATTTCAAATATCAAAATTAATATTTTATGGAATGATATAGTAATCTCGGTGAAAATAGTGTCAATTTTCGAAAAATGTCTAAAGTGGAAAAAATGTGTTTTAATTAAATTTTCATTTGAAACACCCACTTTGTGGTTAGATATTTTAAATAGTCCATTGTTTTGGCCGAAACACTATGATACTTCAACATTATAAACTGTTAAATTTAAAAGAAAAAGTTTTATGTAGGTACAACAATTGTATTTTTATTTTTCGCGACAGCTGTTCTGTCAACCTATGTTGACATCATCAGGTGTTAATCATCATCAAAATAAAATTGCGATACATAAAACAATTTTTTTAATTTAACAGTTTATAGATATTTTAAATTTATAGATATAAAAAATAAAACACTTTGTATTTAACCATGGTATGGTTATTATAATTGATGCCAACTAGTTTCGCTTGGACCCAAGCTTCATCAGGGCAGTATAATAACTAATTATAGTTATTATACAGCCATGATAAAGCTTGGGTCCAAGCTTTAACTAATTAACATAATTTATAATAACCACACCATGGTTAAATACAAAGTGTATCATTATTTTACGTCTATAAGTTTAAAGTATTTGAATTCATAAAATATTTCTGTTACATTTTTTCTTCTTAATATTTCCATCCTTCTAGCTTCACTGGTTGATGTAAACACTGAATAGATAAAACTGCAAAAGTTTTACAGTCGAAGACCGCTGTGAAAGGGCGAAGACTCTGGATAACACGCAGTTGAATGACGCGAGGAATGCTAAGCGTTACTTGATTACTCCCCTGGGATATCAAATAATAATTACCTGGTGGCAGTTAATTACCTCTTCCTATCTCAATGTTGGATGTACTCTCCATAAGATTATTAGATCCATAGCAACAACCCATGCAATTGATATTAACAAATTAATCAACAATATGGTGAGAGATAACAAATCCATGTGTATTTAATATCGGTAGAAAGAGTAAACGGAAGTCATCACTCCAAATATAAACATATCCAATGAAGCGGAGATGGCAGTACATAATAGAGTTCTAATGCCAACCCTTATATGTGAAAATGAAGTTGAAAGCTGGTAGAAGAAGGATGAAAGATGGACATGCACGCATGTCAATTTTTCCGACTTCTCGCATTGCCGACAACTAATATTTGGACTGATTTGATCATGCCACGTTTTCCTCGGTCTTCCTCTGTTTCTTGTTCCGTTTACGTCATCAACATATATTTTCTTTATAATTATTTCATCATTTGCATCCAAAATATTCCGTTTCATTCGCTTCTTATATTTACATTTGGCATTTCGTCTTAACGACCTTATTTCCACGGCATTTATTCTACCTTCATCCTTCTTTGAACAACTCCATATTTCACTTCCATACATAAGGGTCGGAATAAGGACACCATTGTGCACGGCAGTGCCGTCTTAGATTTTTTAAGCTATTGTATGCTAATTTTTTTCTTAAATAAATCAATAAGATAGCGTTAAATACGATTTTGAAATAAAAGTACTTTGGGGTCGATTGTCTTTCCGGGTTCGGTTCAAATCCAAACCGGAGTACGGGGCAATAGGATGGTAGTGCCAGGATGAATCATCGATCATTCCAACTGTAAGCAGGTGGAAAAACTGACCAGGTAACAAAACAACAACTGACGACTGCCCGAGACGTGCACCGGGAATCTGGAGATATACGGCCAATGGCGGTCGGGCGCTCGACAGGAGACCTGCGCGCGCACTAGTGCTCTGTGTATCGGCATCTCTAGCAGGAATAAGCGAAAATAGATTTATTGAGTAAGATTGAAACTTGTGGCATATTTTATTAATTTAATATTTAGAAGAAAACAGAATGAGAGACACATAATTAATCAAGACATAGCCACATCAAATATTACACAATGCCCATTGTATTATGCACTAGCAATTTTAAATAATCAATTGAAATATAGTAATTAACTCATTTAAAATATAATAAAACTTAAATATAAAGTGATTTTCCATCGATAATAATTCTTAGACCGCTAAGCACACATGTAAGTTTTTGGCGATTTTGAGATTTTAGTTCCTACATGTCAAATTGGAATAACCTCGAGGGACAGATTAAGAAACGAATTCATTCGTCAACAAACCAAGTTGACTGGGGTGGCTCTGCGGATGGGCGGGCTGAAGTGGCGATGGGCTGGACATATCTGTCGGAGAACCGACGGTCGATGGGGGAGACGGGTTCTGTTTAAAAAACTAATAGATTTTGCACACAACGCAATGGAAAAATAAATATCAAACTCAAATATGCCAAAAACATTCAAAATAGATCAAAAGCATGCCAAAACTCTATGTGCCATTAATAGCTTAATAACTCGACAAATTAGATGATAATCTTTTTTTCAATAAATAAAACAAATTTAAAAAAACGCTACCCCATTGCATACACGGAGGTCAAAGACACTAATTCACTAAAATTCGAAAAAGTGAAACATGTGATTTTGCCAAATAGATACGGAATTATAAGTAAGGATTCTCGTGTTATCAATAAAGCATGCACGAGAGCCATTATAGAAAGTAGCCAGGCGACTGAGATGCGTCCGCCTGCGCCCGGTGACGGATCGCAGGCGCCGGCGAGCGCCCCCAAGAGATGTCGGGTCTCGCAGTATTCCGAAAACAGTTTATTTTAGAACTAGAATAACTTGATTTATCTATTGGTAAGTGAACTTTTTACAGCGGCGCATACCGCAGACCGGGCTTCGAGCTGCGACCAGCGACAGTGGTGTTACACCATCTAGTTCCTCGGCGAGCAGTCAAGAAAAATTGTATATGATACCATTTTTATTAACTGTTAAAATTTTAACGTTAATAACAACAATAATTAGGCTTATTTGTACAGCGCCGTTTTCGTGAATAGATAGCTCACTTCAAAGGGCGCTTGGACAATGTTTTTAGTCATGAGAGCTGCATCTGACACCAGAAATAAGATAACCGTAGTTAAATTTTATGCGATATTTTGAAAATGTGGTTTTTAGGTGAGATTTAAAATCTGTCGGATTGTCAATGCATCTGAGGCGTGCAGGGGTTGCGCTTTGGCTCAACTAATATGCCTATTGCTGAGGAGTTTGCTGATCGAAGCGTAGATTGCCGCAAGTTAGGGCTCTCAGCAATACAAAGTTCAGAAATATAGGCTGGTGCCATTCCGTGAAGCGCTTTAAAAACCGCCCACCATAGATTATTCTGGATTCTTTCAGGACACTTGAGCCATAAACGTTGTTATGGTATCACAATTTTTTTCGCGACAGCTATTTGGCCAACCGATTTTGGCATCATCATGTGTTAGAATAGAGATGGAACATAAAGGGACTCTCCCACCGCTTACGCGAAGCTGTTATAGAAGACAGCGGCGCCTTTTCATCAGATTAGCTCATGCAATCTCTAGGCTCGTCCTCCGACCATGCGGACTGATTTTTAATCGTAATAAATGGTAAACATATAGAAACTGTAGACAAGTACTCGTATGTATATATCGAAGACACAAAATAAATCTCAGAAAACATAACAAAACAGCCGAACGGGCCTAGAAGAGTAAGACTGAGCTGTGCTGCCTTTGTGAAAATGAAATGTATTGAAAATAAGTAGGTTCCATTTTATTTGAAAAGAAAAATGTTTGATGCTTGTATATTGCCCATACTCACATTCTAAGATAATGCCTTAGCTAAGAGAAACATATCAATTCCATAAAATATGCTAAAACTTCAAAAAAATATAAGTTTTCTAATTATATACAATGAAACATAAAAAAGATGGCAGAAGCAAAGATGGCAGTACACAATGGAGTTCTAGTGCCAGCCCTCATGTATGGAAGTGAAGCTTGGAGCTGGCAAAAGAAGGATGAAAGCAGGATAAACGCCGTAGAAATGAGATCACTAAGAAGAATGTGCGGGAAAACGTTGTATGATAGAATACCGAACGATGAAATAAGAAAGAATGTAAGGCAGATGACTGCATCATGAATAAAATTAAAAAAGGATCCCTGAGATGGTTCGGACATATGGAACGAATGGATGAGAGTAGAATGGTTAAAAAGTTGTACACAAGCAACGTGAGTGGGAAAAGAAGCCGAGGACGACCGAGGAAAACATGGCATGACCAAATTAATCAATTACTAAAAGGCGGCCACATTCGAAGTCGGAACAATCGACGTGCGTGCATGGTACGATGTATGGATGTAGAGGAATCTCGAGAGGTATGCCAGGACAGGCCAGTGTGGCGATTCATCCTCTCTGCCTACCCCTCCGGGGAAATGGCGTGATGGTTAGTTAGTTAGTTAGTTAAAAAAGACAAGTATTACACAATACTTCATAACAAAAGAGTTAGTATCTTGATTGTTCAGTAGGAACTATGCAGTTTGACGGTGTAATACCGGAGCTTATGCACTGCCGGGCGAGCGTTCCTGAGCGCCTCTGAGCTAATCGGGCTGTTATCCAATTGTATGCAACCCGCTCGGTGCACTCGTGCAGATTCCCTGGGTAATGTTTCTGTGGCAACACTCAATCTCTCCGCCTTCGAGATGATGTAATTCTCTTTAACTGCGCATTAATAAAATTGTATTCGACTTTATAAGTTAATATCCTTTAAAAGTAATTTCAATGCATTTATTAAAAATCATAAACATTACAGCATCTTAGAAATCGTTTATAACTACAGAATATGATATTTAAAAAAAAAACAAGATTACATTGACGAATTTTTATGCATTAAAACACTGTTTTTTTCTCTGTTTCTATCTCAAAAGTGGAAAAAACAGTGTTTTAATTCATAAAAACTCGTCATTACGGAATTCCACAGTGTTAAGGCCTTTAGTTTATCTAAAATTAAAGTTCACATTATTATTATTATTTGGTTTATTCGCTCTTAACATCATTTCAGCGCGAGCCAAATCGATGTAAAGGGTATACCTATCATATTGATTCTCATATCATGTGATAGGTAGCTAATCTATTGTCATTTTATTGTCACGTGAATTCTGCATCAGACCAAAGACAGTTGACAAACACAATAATAATAATAATAATAATATGCTAACTTTTAAAGCGCCGTTTTTGTGATGTAATCACCTCAAGGGCGCATTAAGACGTGTTTTAAATCTAAAAATCTAAATGTGACCGCTTAAAAAGCGATCGGTTTAAAAGTATAGTAGAACAAAGTATAAATGTTTAACTTGGGTATGAAATATGAAAAAGATGGGTTTTCAATTTAGATCTGAAATCTGTCGGATCATTTATGCATCTAAGGTGTGAAGGGAGATTGTTCCAAGCTGATGGACCGGCTACCGCGAACGCTCGATCCCCGAAATTTGTACTGGGGCAACGCTTCGGCTCAACTAATCTTCCTATTGCTGAGGAGTTCGCCGAGCGAAGTGTGGATTTCCTTGAATTTAGGCTGTCCGTTATACAGAGTTCAGATATATAACTTGGTGCCATTCCATGTAGCGCTTTGAAGACTGTCCAGCAGAGTTTATACTGGATTCTTTCTGGACTTTTAAGACAATGCCATTGCCAAGCCGCAAACTAATTAGCTGTTTTCCCAGAGGGTTGGTAGGCAAAAGTAATGGACCGCCTACTCCTCTATTCTGACATACGTCTCGAGATTTCTCTACATTAATACATCGTAACAAACCCACTCGTCGATTCATCCGACTTCGAATGTAGCCGTCTTTTAGCATTTAATTAATTTGGTCATGCCATGCATTCCTTGGTCTTCCATTGTACTATTTCATCATCAGCCGTCTGTCATCCACTGCTGAATGTAGGCCTCTCCCAAAGTACGCCACCGCCCCCTAATTATTGCCGCTCCCATCCATCCATGTCCAGCAATCCTCTTCAGATCGTCGGTCCAGCGGGCAGGGGGACGTCCAACTCTAATGGAATCCTGTACGCGGCCTCCACTCTACTGCTATTCATTAAAAAAATCTTAAACTACAAATATGTAGACGGAACAACATGTGTTTAATTAAGGCGAAACACAGCGAGTAGGGTATCAAAAAATACAGCAAATAAACTGTAATAAAGCAGTAAACAATACCTTAGGCAATGCATGCTTTATTACACGAAGGCAAATAGAGAAAACAAATGGTAAAATCCTAATTATTTTCTATATTTACACAGCAGGCTTTTCCGGAATGTTTGAAGGACTAGTATTGTTACTTTCGTGTGACAATTTTGATTAAAAATACCGCCTAATATTAATAGTTCTAACAAGAAATGGCGTTTATGTTAGTTTGTTACGCGGCGTAAAATGTTATAAAATCTTTATAACATCTGTCAAAACTGATCATATTCGTAAACAATTTTATAATATTTTAAATATGTATCTTTATAATATGTATCACTGAAGAAGGACCGGTTGTCCGAAACATGTCTGATATGTAATTTTAATTTTTTTAAAGTTAGTGTTGTACTCTTATATACAAAGTATATAAAAAAGAAAAAGACAAATAAAACATCTACAACACAAAGTAAGGCGAACATAGAAGAAACTACGAGTATATCAAATTCACTAGAAACATTATATTATAAATAATAATGAAATAAAACGATGTTTTTTAAGTACTTCCACTTTTGTCTTTATTTAGACAGCGACCGGTTTCGCCAGGCTCGCTGGCATCGACAGACTGGTGTCTGTTGATGACCTAGCTGGCATCGACAGACTGGTGTTTGTTGATTGACCACCAGTCTGTCGATGCCAGCGTGCCTAGCGAAACCGGTCGCTGTCTAAATAAAGACAAAAGTGGGAGTAGTTAAAAAACACCGTTTTATTTAATTATTATTTAAAATGAACTTCCATCGAGAGATTTCAGTAAAATCATCTGATTATTATATTATAATTCAAGAGCGCCTTCATAAGGGCCCTCACCAAACGCCGATAAGTTTCAAGAATTCCTGCGAAAAGTGCGAATTTCCAAATAAAAACGTTATCTCAAATGTGGCAGTTTCCGCATTCAATAACTGTTATGACGGCAGAGCGAAGAGAGTTATCACGCGCCTTTGACACATTTACGGGCGATGGGTGTTACCACAGAGAGCGCGCGCGAAGGTCGCCGAAGCCCTGCGCGCCCCGGGGCCCTGATCGCCGTTAGCGCGACCTTAATCAACTCAGATTCCAACACTCGCCTAATAGGCTTAACGCCCGAATTAATTGCCCCGATGACTGGTTGACAATCGCAAAAATACATAATAAAAAAATCACCGTAAATCAAGCGGCCATAACGATTGAAGGCAGGCAATATAATTAGTTTATAGTTTTATTGATAAGCAGTTTCTAAGATAATAGCAATGCATTGACACTGTAGAAAGCATTGACTTGAACGTATGAAATAAATAAAAAATCTTTATTATGTATCTTTGTGATCTTCCGACCAGAAGACGGCAGCGAGTTTCCGAGTTATAACTTCAGTCGTTAGCAACACTTGATGATGCCATCATAGGTTGGCGAAAAAGCCGTTGCGACAATTTCATAGAAATTAAAAATCAAATACGTATTACAACAATGTTTAAAAAATAAAACAGTTAATAACATTGAAGTATCATAGCGTTTCGGCCAAAACAATGGATTATCAGGCCTTTTACTCTTAGAATCCTATACACTGCATTTGCAGTGGCGAAAAAGCGTGCCCGCGGTCCTTTACACTGCAATTGCAGTGTTAGATCTGTACTTGGTTTTGTCATCATGTAACATCTCTACCAGTTAGTTTAAAACAAAAGTAAAAATGTCATTTCATCAAGTATGGTCTTGGCTTCATGTTGGCATTCACAGATTTTTCTTTATACTCAGGGTTTAATTTAAATAAATATTTTTTGTCAGATGTAAATCGTACGGGCTGAACTGGAATACTAACACAGTCACGCGCGGGCTTGAGTGTATGGCGGTACGAGTCAGATTTCAATGTTTTCGTTATCTTTAGGGTGCCCATATGTTATGGACGAGAACCGAGAGCAAGAAACTGTTTAGATTCTTCTAAATGGTAAAGTTTGTAATGTATTGCTTGAAAGGATGTGATTTGAAAATATGTGTAATCTGACAGTTTTGGTATTTATAACTACGATTGTGTTAATTTAAAAAAAATTTAAGAATTAACGTTTTGGATTTCCATTCCATCCAAGACGATTTTTTATGAATTAAAAAAATATTTTTGTTGGTTAATTTTTTTTCGATATGTTTCAAAGAATTCATTGGAAAAAATTATAAACGGTATGAAAAATTATATAATTATATCGATATGTTTCGAAGGTTATATATAGGTATAAAACCATCCAAACATGTCGAGATAAATAAAGTAAGAAGTGGAAAAATTATTGTTTTAATTTATTAAAAATTGATGACAGTGTTATTTCGATAATTTAAATTTTACCAATTGATAATGATGAGATTGAAAGATTTTTCTTAAAAAAATATTTTTTTATTATTTGAAATTTCTTGGTTGAAATTGTAAAAAACGAAAAAAAACATTAAGACTAACCGGATGACATTTCTTGCGTAATATTCCCTTGACTCCTAATACAAAAAAAAATCGTTGTTCTTGGAATTTTACGTATACGAGAGTATATCACAACGCCCGCCCGAAACAAGTCCAAACACGAACAACGTGTGGTCACCTACTCGTATGTTTACACAGCGCGGCTGCGATAGTGTGTGTGTACGCGGCAATAATTTCGTAGTGTTTATTTAAAAATTCTATAATTAATTACCGAAATAGTAACCTGATATTCAAAGGACTCATTATTTTAGTGAGAAGTACGTTCTCGGGTCTTGTGAAAGAATTTTTACGATAATCCATATCGTTGATTAGATATGAGTGTTTCTTTTTGTGGATGCTGCGTAATATGGTATTTTTTTAGATAAAAACACTTAAAAAAAACTTGTTTAAGTACTGAAAGTACATCTTTTATTATTTATAAAGATAGATTATAAGTTAATAGTTCATTTGGCATTTTTATTTTTTCGTTGAAAGTCTTATTTTACTCATAATCAATTATTGTATGAGAGCGTTGGGAATGTCAAAATTTACGCCGTTCCAGGAGGACAGTTATTGAAAATTCGCCCAGTGTCCTAAGGGTTAACCAAAAAATTATAAAATACCTACATAAAACTGATGAACTTTACACTGTAGAATTTCACTGTCACGATATTTTATTTGAGTTCATTTTTCTCGACATTTTTCGAAAAAATTACACCAGTGTTTTTTTAACCGTATTGAAAGAATCGCCCCTTTTACCACAGCGAAATTATCCAACGCCCCCCTTCCCCCCTCCCAAACAAAATACGAAATTTAAAATTTACACTTTTCTCTAAGTAGGTATATACGAATATTTTATGCAATGGATTTCCTAGTACAGATAAAAAAAGCCTCGTACGGTACAAAAATTGTCCAATATCAAAACAATCATAGGTGATATAATGAACCTTTTTGAATGAGCTTTTATTTTATATGAAGAACATGATATTGAGTATTATGCACAAGTTAAATTTTTTGCGCGTGAAAGTGTAGATTATTTAACAGAACTAATAAAATCAAAGCTCCTAATGAAAGTGTAAAAGTGTATCGGTGTGCATAGCTCTTAAATGAGCTTGACACAATGCCCACTCTAACTTCTGCAGCGCCCCCTAAATGCTAAAAATTTCAAAACGCCCCGCCAGACCTCCAAAACGCCCACAAAGGGGCGCAGGCGCCCCGGTTAAGAATCACTGCATTACACCTTCATCATCGAGAGAACGATTTTTTAACGAGTTATAACTCTAAAGTGGAAAAAAACGATGTTTTAATCCATTAAGAAAACAACCCTAGTGCCTACTCTCATGTATGGAAGTGAAGCTTGGAGCTGGCAAAAGAAGGATGAAAGCAGGATAAACGCCGTAGAAATGAGATCACTAAGAAGAATGTGCGGGGAAACGTTGTATGATAGAATACCGAACGATGAAAAAAGAAAGAAATGTAAGGCAGATGGCTGCATCATGAATAAAATCCGAAGGCGGCCACATCCGAAGTAGGAATAATCGACGTGCGTGCATGGTACGATGTATGAATGTAGATGAATCCTGAGAGGTATGCCAGGACAGGCCATTGTGGCGATCCATCCTCTCTGCCTACCCCTCCGGGGAAATGGCGTGATGGTTAGTTAGTTAGTTAGAAAACACATAAAACGTTAAGATATCTAGAGTTATGATACGTAGGCGGAACAATGCCTCTATATATGCACAAAGTAGAACACTGCAAGTCGTGTGTACTGGAGAAAAACAAATAGAAGCAAGTGTGAGCCTTTGCAGAATTCTAATGCTGTGCTGACATATCCGCCGGCCCAAGAAACTGATGTCCATTCAGATGTGAGCAAAAACGAATAAACATCATTTTGCCGTTTACAGGCGGGAATCTGGCTGGGATGTGTGCCGACAGATTGCCGTTATATTTGGTACAGCGTCCTCTTATGGACCAGCCGAGGGGGCACTTTGCAAACATTCAATCTCGAGATGGCAGCTACGGCGGCCTCACCGTTAGGATGTGGTGCATTTGTCAACAGCTTTATGCTGGACCTACATACAATACGCAATGATATTATGTGCGGTAGGCGGCTGGACCTACCGGTCTCTCGGTCTCTCAGTCTCTCGTAGACGATCATGTAACACACCAACGGCGACGGGATAAAGAAGATAAATATCATAGGCTCCCAACATTTTCTGAACCCCTTTTAAAATAAATAAAAATTCTATCCATTCCTTCCCTTCTCCCCGAAACAGTTCAACTAAATATAATAACATTGTTGCACATTATCTTCATCTATCTTTTTATTGGGTGAATCGCGTATTTGCTTATCAACTTCTTCTTTCTTTTTTTATGGCTCTTCAACGCTTGTGGGTGTTCTGGCTTTGTAAAGACTTGCTACCAACGACAACTGAACCGAATTAAGTATACGTACGAGGTATGTTCAAAAAGTATCGCGAATTTTGAATTTCCGCAGGTTACGTATATTCGATTTTTTTGTGGCGTTATGTTTGGATGGACATTTGGAGGATTTGAAAAAACGTTGGCACAAGTGTATTATATCTCATGGAGATTACTTTGAAGGGGACAAAATAGAAATTCATGAATAAACAAATAATTTTGGAAACAACACAAAATTCGCGATACTTTTTGAACAGACCTCGTAAATCTTAAACTTTTTTTAAATGCTTATTTACGTTATAACAATAAATTTCAAGTTTGACTTTTTGTTTTAGACATTTAGATAGATAGATAAACAAACTTCCAATCATCCCATCCTACGAAGGGGTAGGCAGAAATAATGGATCGTCACACTTTTCTTCCCTGCCAAACTTCTCTCGCTTCCTCAACATGTCTCATGCAAATACGTCGATTTCTTCGACTCCTCACGTGGCCGACATTGAACATTTCATTGATTTGATCGTGACACGTTTTCCTCGGTCTTCGTTTATTTCTAGTTCTGTTTATGTCGTTTAAATATGGGTAAACTTTTTTTACCATTCTTATTCCATTCATTCCTTCCAAGTGTTCAAACCAGCTTAATGACTCATTCATTATTTTGTTCAAAACACTTGACTGACCCATGTCCATAACGCCTTCATTCACATTGCATTCACTTCATATATTTGCATTTGGCACTATCATATATACAGATTTATTACACATTCGTCTAAAGGATCTCATTTCTAATGCATTTACTCTACTATTATATTTTTGGCAGTTCACGTTGTTGATATTGAATATTGCCACGAATTCCTCGGTGTTCCTCTATTTTTAGTTCCGTTTACATCCTTTACATAAACTTTCCTTTTAAGAGTAAAATATGAAGGAATAATCCGGCGTACGAATCTGGTTGCGAACTTCCCTCCGCCGCTGTTCCGAGAAGAATCGCGGGCAGGTCGCTCAGCCCCGATCACTGCTGCATCCGTGTTCAGCAGAACGAGAGGCGATACTTCATTTCAGTGTCAAACTAATAAAGAATACAGTCCACCAAGAGACGGACCGGCAGCCGCGTATCTGAAACCTACAGACCTCAAAGGAGTCGGATGTAGGGGGAATATAATGTCACAAAAAAATTATTAAAACGAAATCGAACGGACGAGGGAAAAATGGTTAAAAATATATATACGAGTAGTATACAAATAGTGTGAATGGAAAAAGAAGTCGAGGAAAGCCAAGGAAGTCATGGCATGACAAAATTAATCAATTACTGAAAGGCGGTCATGTTCAAAGTAGGAACAATCGACGAGCGTGCATGTCACGATGTGTGAATATAGAAGAGTCGCGATAGTAGTAGAGAGATAGAACAGTGTGGTGGTCCATCCATTCTGCCTACCCCTACGGGGAAACGGCGTAATGGTTAGTTAGTTAGTTAAGTTCGATACATTATACATTTAAGGGGTTAGGGGCAGTCAAAGGTATGAAAAAACAAGTATTTTTAATATTTTTTTTGTCAGTAGTGCCTGATCGAAGCATTTTTTTTAAATAAACAAAATGCCGGCCTCTAAAAAATGAAACCGTTCATTGTTTATAAAAAAAAAAAAGTTTTCTTAAGGGAGAAGTTTTCTATTGTAGAGGGCACTATATTAACTATTGAAGTAATCAATTTTTTTATTTGAATGATTTAAGATGAACCTGTAAGAAGTTATAATGGTTACCGTATTATGATATGGCGATAACTTCATATATATAATGTATATATTTTTTCTTATTCGGGTCAAATCAAGTTAAAACATAATAAAGTAATTTTATATTGTTGGTTTTATAAAATAAATTAAATGACTGACAAAAAGTTTTTTCATACCTCTGACTGCCCCTAACCCCTTGAGATTTGATAACACTTATTTGATATCTCATAATCGAACTTAGCTCTTCGTTTAATATCTTTATTCGCCAATGCTCGCGGCTTAGAAGTCACTTAGGTGTTCACATCGCATAATCATGGAGGAGAGACGCTTGCTCAGTGAAAGAACAGGTATCGCGTCCAGTCTCCAGCAGTCTGAAGGCGGGCGGTGATCAGGCATTGCGTGTGAGACTGTCAGAGTGACATTAGACATACAGTGAGAACGAATAATTCCAACATACCATAATAAATTATAAAAGCGCGTACAGGAACTAAGGAAAAATAATATTTACAACGAACTTTTACAATGAATTTCCACGACCTTTTATGAATTAAAACACTTTTTTTCTTCTTCAACTTTTGTGTTTAATTTTGTCGACATGTTTCGAATTCGAACACTTTAAAATTTGACTAATTCGATCATGCCACCCTATTTTTTGCTTCATTCACATCGTTAACAAATACATTATTTACCATTCTTCTTTCTTCATTCGTTATTTCCATGTATCCAACACTATTGTACACTGCCATAATGTATGCACAATATATAATGAAAGCACAATTGCTTTTTGGTTTTATATTGATTTATTCATCATCGGGAGAACGATATAAACTGTTTGTAACGAGTTGAAATCGTTCTCCCGATGATGGGGGTGTAAGCTTTCGAAACATGTCGAGAAAAATAAACTCAAAAGTCGAAAAAACAATGTTTTAATTCATAAAAAAATTATAAAAAATTTAATATAGAAGTTCGATGTAAATAATGAAAATAAATATAACATTTTTTCAATGAATATTTAGTTAATTCCACTTATGCTTACGTCTTCGACCGGACCCAGAAGATGGCAGCGAGCTGCCAAAACCGGTCAAAGACAAAACATAAGTGAAATTAACTAAACATAAATGTTAAAAAATACACATTTTCACTATTTGAAGACATTATTGTACATTTTTTATGAATTAAAACAGCGTTTTCCTAGTTTTGAAAAGCATAAGACATAATTTTATATTAATAAAAAATTAGCCATTATGAATTCACTATGTTAATGCCATAAGTTTAACAAAAACGGATATTAATAGTTTCTTGAACTATGATGTTAAACTTCATATTAAATAGTGATGAAAATGACATATTTCGCATTATTATAATATCGCAATTGATAATGCCCGAACAAGACGAAGCGTGTTACTGAAAACGAACGATTTCGTAATAGTGTATTTTCAAAATATTATTGTATAATGACAAGATTAATTGAATTACGTTTTCAAAAAACAGCTTATTTTCAATTGGATGACGGTCACTAATGCAAACCTTGTTTATACAAAATAATATCAGTTCTCATCTCACTATAATGTGATCCGTATGTTGAAATACATAAATTAATTCGTAGTAGTACTTTTCGTGCGTGATTGAATCATTGCAATAATCAATCGGTCCAGCTTATGGAGGTGCGTGAAAATGTTCTAATAATAGACGGAGAGATAAACACGTGGTGCATGTAGAGAGTAGCTCGGCCGCGCGGTTTACAGGTAATCACCGTAATCATGGTTCACGCCGCACTTACGTGGATTGTTAAGAATTAGCCGGTCATAAGTCAAATTTCAAAATCGATGTTAAAAATACCAAAAAAATCCTAGATCCAAAGAAATGTCCCAGTAACAATAATTGACCATCCCCAACCACGAACCTTTGACCGTGTGCGCGCGCAGGTGGTTGAAACTTGTCCGCCTAACGAAGTGCACGTCGTCATTGTTCTTAGCGCTCTCAGTGTAAACATTAAACAAGGAGAATTTTGCCTTGTCCACCTAATATTTCAAAGTTATCGTTATGGATTCGAATAATTCAGGTAAGAATCAATATTTGTTGATGTGTTTAACATACTTTAAAAGTTATTTTATATTATTTGTAGAACTTCAAAAAAAGGTGGTCTAGTAATGAAAATTTTACTTAATTTTCAAGTTTACAAGACATTTTGTTATATTATCGCGTCCTATCGCGTAATGTTTGTTCCTGTACTGTATACTTCTTATATTTGACTAATTAATGACATAAAATTTGTCTGCGGATAGCTGCAGTTGACCAAATTACAGTTATTTTTTTTAAAAGGATCACATCACTTTTTTTAACAACTTTTTCTTAAAATGTAATAAAGTTTGATTTCCTCAATTTTAGGTATATCTGGTACATCGGGTACAAAAACCGTAAGCCGTAAATATCTTTACGATCAAATGCAGCTGCAAGATTTACCTACTTTAGATGAAAAAATTAAATATCTAAAAAATCACCTATTGTCCTGTTGTGGTGACACTCCAGATAATCTAAGCAGTTTCAAACAAAGATTTGCATATTTTAAAACATCAATGAAAGAAAAATGGTCGAAAGCCCATAGAAAAGAAGCAATGTTTCTTAAAACTAATGAAAAGTGGTTAGGAGGAACATTTGAACTTTCAGCAAACAAGCAAACTCGACCAGGTTGGCCTTCTAAATCATTTGAAGATTCTAGTGAGAAGACTAAAAGAAAAAAAAACGGAGGAAATATCTTATTCACTTAATAAAGAAGTAATCGTTCATGCAGCGCAAACAACATTACAGGCTCGAGGGAAAGGGGATGCTTCGAAAATACTACGGGAAATATAACGATTTGATGAATATGCCATGGCAACTGCGAAATTGTATGTCGAGTTATAAAGTTGGCACCCAATGTCTCCGACCTTGCATAAAATATTGATTCATGATGCAGCTGTGATTGAAAATGCCTTATTACCCGTAGGACAGTTGTCGGGAGAGGCAGCAGAAGCCAGAAATAAGCACTTTCGATTATACCGCGAAAACTACGCGACCTGTTTGGCTACCGCGAAAGTTCTCGAGAGAGGAATGCAACCTTGATATATATAATAGATTATTATCGAGTTCAGATCCACTTTTAAGTAGCATGAAACAAACAAAAAAAAAACGATCAAACCAGGTTCATTTTGCCCTGAAACAATGAATATGTTACTACCAGCTGGACCGAATACCGAATCCGATATTTCAGACATGGATTAAAATTTGTCCATAAATGTATAAAAATATTTAAAATACTTATTTGCACCAAAATTATTAATCTGTAACTAGATTTTTTTTTGTTTGCAAAATTTGTAATAAAAAAAAATTTTTCCTCGAAATTTTGTATTTTTTTATATTTTTGGCTGGGAAAAAATATTTTTTTTACTAAGGACAATTTTTTACGATAATATTTATGATTTGAAGTCAAAATACACCGTAAAATAATTTTGACCGCCTAAATCATTCAAATCCACCTATGTGCGCCGCGAGGGAGGGGCGCCAGGCCGCAGGGCCGGTCGCGCGGACTTGTAGCGCGAAGTTTACACTCGCCGTATACGGTGGTGGATAAAGAGTGAACAGTAATATGAGAAATTCATCCCAATTCGTACTTTCGTGCGGGTAAGACGTGCTTACATTTTTTTTTTCATTTCTTGCACTTATTTTATTCGAAGTTAAATGCACAATAAAAACGTTTCCATAGTTGCTCTTTTTATTCACACCAAAAAATACATTTTAACTGTATACTCAAGAGTTCAGCACATTTAGCACCGAAAAGTAATTTTAATTCGACTACAGAAATTAATTAACTAACTAACTTACCATCACGCCATTTCCCCGGAGGGGTAGGCAGAGAGAATGGATCGCCACAATGCTCTGTCCTGGGATACCTCTCGGGTTTCCTCTACATTCATACATCGCATGCACGCACGTCGATTATTCCGACTTCGAATGTGGCCGCCTTTTAGTAATTAATTAATTTGGTCATGCCATGTTTTCCTCGGTCGTCCTCGGCTTCTTTTAATTATCATTTTATTAAACTTGAATCTCTATCATTTCTATTGAACCCATATGATTTATTCCACAAATCCTGAGTTTAAACACAAATATAAACTAAAACAATATTTCTCATTGACCTATTGTTGATTTGAAAGTTTAGTGATATTTTTTATAACAATGAGCATATATGTGCCCCTCCAAACTCCCTCAGCACACCCTTGCCTTTTCCACAATATTAAAAATTTACTCGATTTAGAAATACATAACATTGGTCCCCGTTTATTTTTAAATATAAACAAAACAACTAATAAAACTCAAAAGGTATTACATTAAATAAAAGCATTTGGAATTTTAGTTGATTAGTTTGAAGCGCGGTGCTTGATGCGCTGCACCATTTTGAACATACGTGGGAGCCGGCCCCGTGCGTGAATTCCTTTCTAAGGCAATGCAATTTCTAGTGCTGCAAAAGGGAAACATCAAGCAGCCGCTATAAATAGATCGGCGGAACAGTGTCGCCGATTTTAACAGTTTTAAAGCAAAAACAAGCGCCAATTAAGCTCGCGCCGCCTCTAGAAAGTCCGGCGGCCATCCATTTTATTATACCAAATCGGTAGCGGGTGACGCGAACGGATTACCCAGCCGTCTAAGTTTGGTCAACAGCGACAAATCGGACACTCGGCTGTGTTAATTCACGCACATTTCGTTAAGGGAAATGGGACGAATTGAGTCACTGATCTATGAAAGCGGGTGCAATCTAAGGCATTCGCCTACATACATAATACATGGGGTACATCTTCTTTCTCCTTACTCGAGTTCACTAACTCAATGAACCGTGTTGTTTTATTGGAAGCTGACTACTTTCAGATACATCGCTCCAGATTATATATATTATTTAAAATACTTTTTATTATTATTATTATTATTGTATGACTGGCCCAGTCTGTCGATGCCAGCGAGTCTGGCGAAACCGGTCTCTGTCGAAATAAAGACAAAAGTGGATGTAGTTAAAAAAACATCGTTTTATTTAATTATGATTTAAAATGATCTGCCATCAAGAGATTATTATTATTATTATTATTTTTGTTGAATCGCTCTTTACATCATGACAGCATGAGCCAAATCGATGTAAAGGGTATTATTATAGCTATCATAGTGATTCTCGTCACATGTGATAGGTAGCTAATCTATCGCCATTTTATTGTCATGTGAATTCTACACTAGAACAATGACAGTGTGACAATCACACTGCCCTCGCCGGGAATCGAACCCGGAACCTTCGGGGTGGCAGTCAATGCACTTACCACTTGGCCACGAAAGTCGTCTTACATATATACGCATATTAACTTAATTTAATTGCTCGGTTTTTAACCTTTCTGGTGCCACACATTTAAAAAAAAAATTATTCAGTTGAAAAAACCTTTCGGATGGAAAATCAAACGTAACGAATTATGATTATTTGCATGAGGTGCTTAAGACGACAAAAACCAATCCTGGTGATTTTATTGTCAACAACAATACTTCAATTGCTTGGCGAATCTTTCGACTTAATATTTTTAAATTAAAGATTAATTAACTTTGTTAAATTTGTTTAATAAACTTAAGGCATGGAATTATTAAATGTCGATTTTTTTATGAATAAAAACACTGATTTTCCACAATCGAGTTTATTATTTCTTGATATGTTTCGAAGGTTTTACGTATTCATCATCGGGAGAACGATACAAACTGAAACTTTATAGTTCTCTCGATAACGAAGGCGTAAAACCTTGTAGATAAAAATAAAAAGGTGGAAAAAACAGTATTGTAAATCGTAAAAATAATATTAATTATCATATAAATTATTGACGGTCGCCTTCTGTGAGATTTATGGGTGAGAATTAAAAAAAAAATGTAATAAAACAATGCGATTTAAATAAAAACACACACATTGCGAATAACGTTTGAACCTTTATATGTATTATACATTAAATACGAATAAAATATTACGATTCATATTCATTTCTACCCGTTCAAAGGCTAATATAAAAGCCGTAACCATGAACAGTCAAAACAAATGACTACTATCTCCGATGTCACATTGGTCGAAGATAAATTTGTTTGTCATTACAAGTGGAACAAAACAAATGCGCAGTAAGGCCGTCAGAGGCAATAGGAAATTGCGGACATGATTAGGAGGTGTATGAATAACATTACTTATGTCATTTCATTTCCTATCCACTGGTAACACCGTTAAATTAGCGGCAAAACAAACGGAGCAAGTAATATATAATACATTTTACTGAATACGCGTATTTATGATTTAGATTTTTTGAAACTAAATATAGTAATACATAGTAGTAGGTTGGGCAACATCTTCCAGTCGGACATGCCACAAAATTTAAAAACAAAAGTGCTGGAGCATTTTTATTATATGGCCGAGCCATAGAAGGTTCCCTCCGCTTACCCGAAGCTGTTATAGTCGCAGCGGCGCCTTTCGTCAGCTTTACTCGTGCACTCCCTAGGCCCGTCCCCCGTCCATGCGGGACTTACGTTTAAAAAAAAAATATGTATATATTTGCAACCAAGGGGGACCCAGACCACATTTTAGCTAGGCTAATCTCCCTTGATGTCCCGCCGTACACACATAACAATACAACAGCAAAAGAAAATACACAATTGATACATAAATAATAACAAGTGTTGGAGCAGTGTGTGTTACCTGTAATGATCTATGGATGCGAGACATGGACGTTAACGAAATAACCAATGCACAAAATCAAAGTTGCCAGAAAGATGGGAGAAAGTAGTGGCCAACGATGGACAATACTTAATCGTAAATATAAGTAACCAGTTCTTCACAATAAAGCCTTGAATTTTAAAAAAACGGCTGAAGCAAAGTTGTACACCTAATATATTTTAATAATATTGTATTTTATTAACATTGTCTGGAGAAAAAATTTAAACGGGACAGTTTGAACAGATTTTTTTAAATATTATATTATATATAAATAAGATGTTGGTGGTGTTATTTAAGGTGTGCAGTGTACACGGACCACAAAAGATTAGAGGCCCAAAGATGTGTCCGATTTCTGGTGTCGGGTCTCAGGATGATGTATGGAAGCTGGCGCGAGGACGGCGAGCGACACGAGCGGAATATTAACTGCCGAATCACGTGGTTTGTATTTGAATATGCTAATTGCGCGTATGGTTAGAAAATATAATAATACGGAAGAAATCGAATGATTGTAAGGAATTTTGGCACAACTTCGAGAGCAATTAAAATTAATTCTTTTGTTAATATTCGAGTCCTTCATCTTGACATTTGTTCGCCAAAAATAATATTGTTGAGTAGAATACATTATACGATATATGTTAAAATAATAAAACAAACTAACCAACACGCCGTCTCCCCAAAGGCGTAGGTAGAAAAAAAAGACCGCCACACCGTTCTTTCCTGACATAGGTACTTCTTTCGCATCTATAACGATATTTTTTAATAACTAATTCCACTTTTGTCTTCATTTCGGCAGCGACTGGTTATGAAAGGCTGGCTGGAATCGACAGATATGCGAAACCGGTCGCTGTCGAAATAAAGAAAAACGTGGAAGTAGTTACTGAAGAAACTTAGTTTTATTTAAATATTATTTAAATTAAACTTCCATAAAAAAAAATCAGTAACATCATTAGATTATCACGCTGACATCGACAGACTGGTCTGTCGATGCTAGTGAGCCTAACGAAACCGGTCACTGTCGATATAAAGACAAAAGTGGAAATAGTTTTTAAAAAAACATCGTTTAATTATTAAATTATGTATTAAAAATCAACTTCAATCCAGAGATTTCATTAAATTCATTTGATTATCTTAAAAACTATATATAGGTATTTGCAAACAAAAATATATTCAATATATGCAGCGATTTAACTTAATTTACAAAATTTTTATTTAAACGAAACCAATGAGTATATCCTACTATTTAAATCACTACAACCTCAACAGTTATTGGGGTATTCCCCAAAAGGCTGGGAGACAGTGACTCCGGCATAGGAGTGCCGCGAGACCGGAAGTGGAGGCAGGAAGCGAGGGCCCCCCGCACAAGGTCGCCGCACTTCCGCCAAACCCAAACAATCAATAACAATAAGTCAAACGTTCTCCAACTCCGAGGCGTTTAATGGCACCTAAATAAATAAAAATAACTCATACGAGTATATACAAAAATCTAAATTCTTGAATAATAGCAATATTTGAGTTTTGTTAAATTATTTCCAGATGCTACAATATTTTTTAAGTGATAGAAGTCATAAAAATACATTTATTTACTGTTTAATACTTGGACTTGGAACTTCTGACTTACAGAGGTTCAGCTCTAATGGCTATTCCTCTTACGTCTGTAGGAAACATTGTTGGAATGTGATTTGGTAGTTGTTTTATGATGGGGCTAAATGTATAGCCCGGAGTGTTCCTTCGAAAGAGGGCGAGGGGGGATTTAGGGTTTTTGATAAAGTCTTACATTATTGTCAAGGAATGGAAGACCAGTTAGGGTTGGGATTGTATTTATAAAAAAAAGTCTGTTCCCGAGGGGAAGATAAGAGGAGCAGCGTGAGACCATTTTGTATAACACAATGTTTATAATATTGTGTATTCGCCGACTTGAACAAACCACAATTTAAGTATGGTAATAAAAATGAAAACGTCTGTTATCTAGAAGTTTTATTACATTTTTATTACATTTTATGGAAATGACATGTTTCCCTTGTTAGACATTTCATAAATTCGGAAAGCGAAACATTTCATTCCCATAAAACATAATAACATTTCTAGAAAGTTTTCAATTCTTTTAAATGTTTAATATGGGAATCTTACAACACTGCAGGAGAAACAATAAATTAACCACCATTTCCTCAGTCTACAATAATAACACAATTTTTAAAATTATTTTGTTATTGTTTGAGGGCATTTTTTATTAAATAGTCCTATTATACGGCATATTTTATTAAATTCAGATATGCAAAATAAATTCTATTCACCTAATTCCCACAACAAATATTATATTCTAAATTCAATAAAAGATCTTTAAAAGACACAATTGAAACTTGATCCAAATCAATATAATAAAGCATGTACGGAAAAGTCAGAATAAACAAATTATTTGCAGGTTTTTACCTTAACCATTCGTTGATAAAATATGATTTTTCAAAATACATAATAAATAAAAAATATAAAAAACTCACTCCCCATCACGCCGACTCACATAACCCTCTCTTGGCATCTTGCTTTCTCAACATTCTTACGTTGGCAACATTCAATATTTGATTGATTTGATCGTGCCAAATTTTCCTTGGACTTCCTCCGTCACTTGTTCCATTTATGTATATCGTTAACATTATACGTTCATTGAGATTCTTTCTTCATTCATTCTTATGTATGGAATATGTATACATAAAGATAATACGATTAATTATGTTTGTGTCAAGTGGATTACATAGCTGTAAGATCCATGATGTCGGGTGCTTTGATTCGGCGTCTGATTTCTTCATATCTTATATTGTCTCGGAGACTCACGCCGAGCACATGGCTTTCCATGTTGTGTTTTCTAGTTTATGGACACATTTTGCTATTATGGTGATTGTCTCTAGAATATATGTTAGGATAGGTAATATGCATGCATCGAACATTATTTTTTTAAAACAAATTGGATCCTACTTGTTTTCAAAAAGTCTTCATTTTCGATGGATCGTACATCTAAATTAAAGTGGCAGCGGGCTAGAAATATACCAAGACAGAGCAGTACCGGATGGACATCCAGAATACTTCAATGGAGGCAATGGACAAAGAAAAGGAGTGTCGGGAGGTCACATAGAAGATGGACTGATGACAATAGCTGGAACGACCTGGATGCGGAAGGGACAAGACAGAGCCGAGTGGAGAAAAATGAAAGATGCCTATATCCAGCAGTGGAGGGAAGAAGGCTGAAGAAGAAGAATAAGAAGGTTTATGTAGATTGAAATTTTTCTAATTTGATAAAATTATTCATTTAGTTAACGTTAGATGACTGTGGCAAATGTTATAATGAACTGTTTAAAAACCTTGGTATTCTAAATTAGCATTTACAGACGTGTTGATGGTGTACTGTTATTATAAATAATGAATTGGTAAGTCAAATCACATTCATTTCAAGCATAGAGGATAGATCGCCATACTGTTATATTCAGACACAATACACTAACTATTGTTTTCAATGGAGATGTACAAAAATATTAACACAAAAAATAGTTTGTTGACGTACTTCTTCTGAATTATTATTCTTTTCATTCCGTCGACAAATATGAATAAATATTTTTATTTATACAACATTTTTGTTACGCAATTCCAACCTGTGTCTATAGAAACATGGATAATATCACGTGGGAAATATTTTCCTTTGGTACAGTTCAATGTTAAATAAGCTACAATTATAGTATTTTCTCGACATCATCTTATAGTAACTAACTAACTAATCATCACTCCGTTTCCCCGGAGGGGTATGCAGAGGATGGATCGCCACATTGTTAAATCCTGACATAACTCTCGCGCCTGTTCTACATTCACACATCGTGACATGCGCGCTCGTCGATTGTTTTTACTTCGACCATGGCCGCCTTTCAGTAATTAATTAATATGGTCATGCCATGTCTTCCTTGGCCTTCCTCGACTTATTTTTCCATTCAAAATACTTGTATATATCCTTTTAACCATTCTTCCCTCATCCATTCGTTCCAAATGTCCGAACCATCACAGTGACACTTTATTCATTTTATTTCATTCCTTTCTTACTTCATCATTAGATATTCTATCATAAGCTATTTTTCCGCACATTATTCTTAGTGACCTCATTTATACGGCGTGCATCCTACTTTCATCCTTTTTGTGCCAACTTCAAGCTTCACTTCAATACATAAGCGTCGACACTAAGACTCCATTGTGCACTGCCATATTTGCTTCAGTCGATATATTTGTATTTGCAGTAATGACTTTGAATGCACCATTTATTTTGTTTCCAACCTCCAACTCTTCTTTCGATATCTTACTCCATTTTTCCATCTCTTATAAACATGCTTCCCAGATAAATAAATTAGGTTATTTGCTCTGATTTCTCACCGTTCGCACTTATGTCACAATCCGTCGTAATTTTTTCCTTTTCAAATACCATAACTTTAGACATTGACATGTTCATCAGAAGGTCACATTCATAATAAATGTACGTAAAAAATATTATTCAAAATTGATCTAAATAATTGATACATTTGTCAGACGCTATAAACCTTGCATGCTTTAAGACATAGTAATCGGCTAAGAACTGGGGTAACAATTATGGTATACGAGTACGTTGTAGTTTTCAACCTTATACCAATACAAGGGGTTTGTCAGAATCACGCAATAATCGGTATTGAGGATCAAGGATTTCGCTGCTCCTTGATTGACTGACCAGATGAGCATTGTAGATAGCCGTTCATAATATGCAAATAAATACTTAGTTACTTATTATAAATATGCTTGAAGGTCGGCCATGTTAGAAGTCGGAAGAATTGACGTGCGTGCATGACTCGCTGTATGAATGTGGAGGAACCTAGAGAAGTGTCAGGATAGATTAGTGTGGCGGTGCATTCTCTCTGCCTACCCATTCGGGGAAACGGCGTGTTGGTTTGTTGTTGTTGTAATATGCCTGAATCTGCATTAATCAGCTTTGTATAAAGTAATATGAAGTGTGTGTACATTATAATATAAATTTAAAAATTTAAAACACGGTTATAATTTCACAATTTCTTTTAATTCACTAATAATATCGCGACAGCTGTTTCGCCAACCGATGTTGGCATCATCATGATACCAACATCGGTTGGCGAAACAGCTGTCCCGACACTCTCAGTGAATAAAAAGAAATTGTGATATTATAACAGTGTTTTAAATTTGAATAGTAATAATGTTGAAGTATCATAGTGTGTCGGTCAAAACAATGGACTATTTATATAAATTTTATCTTCATATGTTTAGTAAACAAATACACATTATGATATTAGATTGCGTGTCGATTGCATATATTTATTAAAAAATTAAGGACCAAAAATTCTGAACATAAATAATAAGTGGCCGAGTGGCAAATTTTATGACTGTCACATCGAAGGTCCCGGGTTCGAATCCTGGCGAAGGCAGTGCGATTGTCACACTGTCATTGGTCTGGTGTAGAATTCACAAGTGTCAATTTCTATATTTTTGCTTGAGTAAAGACGGTATGCGAGTTCATTTGTTTTTTTGAAATAAATAAAAAAATTTAACGTCAGCAAACTTCGCCTAGTATCTATTTGTCAAGCCAGCAAAGTTAATGGGTCAAACAAAAATAATCAAAACGCATAAAATCGATTTTCAATATATTATACAAGATGTTTTAACTGCATCTGCAAAATGGCGGACCGGTCAGTCGTAAAAATATTTTTCATGTCAAGCGATTAAATAATAAATTCAAATTTGGTAGTTAGGAAGATGCGGGCGGAGGAGATAAATCTAAGCGAATGTATTTTTAACCCTTGTCTCTTAACTTTCTCTCTCGCAGCGGGATATATGTTACTCTTTCTTGTCATGATAAACGGAGGAAGAATATTTCGAGTACTTATTTTATACAAAACCCCGAAGTATGATAAAATTCAAACGCTTATAAAAATAGTTATCCAAGATATAATAATGTAAAAATCCATTTTAAATAATTAAATCGTATAAATACGTATGTTTTCTAGAAGTTTTATTATATTTTGTACATGTATCGCCTTTCTTAAGCATTTCATACGCTTGTAAAAATAGTTATTCAAGATACAATAATGTAAAAATCCATATTAAATAATTGATCCAAATAAAAACGTCTGTTTTCTAAAAGTTTTATTATATTTTATGGAAAAGACGTGTATCACCTTTCTAAGGCATTTCAAACGCTTGTAAAAATAGTTATTCAAGATACAATAATACAAAAATCAATATTAAATAATTGATCCGAACAAAAGCGTCTGTTTTCTAGAAGTTTTATTACATTTTATGGGAAAGACATTTATCTCCTTTATAAGGCATTTCGAACGCTTGTAAAAGTAGTTATTCAAGATGCAATAATGTAAAAATATATAATCGATCGTAATAAAAACGTCTGTTTTCTAGAAGTTTTATTATATTTTATGGGAAAGACATTTATCGCCTTTGAAAATAACTCAAAACTCAAAAAGCTTGTAAAAATAGTTAAACAAGATACAATAATATAAAAATCAATATTAAATAATTGATCCGAATAAAAACGTCTGTTTTCTAGAAGTTTTATTATATTTTATGGGAAATACGTATTTCGCCTGTCTAAGCCATTATCAAATGTATGATGATATATATTGATAACGCCTTCGACAGGCGAAATATGTCATTCACATAAAATATACTCCTAGAAAACAGACATTTCCATTCGTATTAATTATTTATAAAAATATATGAATAATTGATTTGAAATGACCATTCTAAGTTTATTTTTCTGGATACGTTTTCGATGGTATTATATCTTCATTATCGGGAGAACTACATAAGAGTGTACATCGTTCTCCCAATGTTGAAGGTGTTAAAACCTTCGAAACATGCCGAGAAAAATATATAATACTAAAAAGCGGAAAGAAGTGTTTTAATTCTACAGCGTTAAAGCATTGAGTTGTTTAAATTTTATTTTATTTTAGAAAGAGAGTAAATTTTCCATCGCACCAGACTTCACATTCGTATATTAAAGCTCTTTCTGGTATCTGTTATGCTGCTTGGGTGTATTATTATCCTTACCCCATAACTCCCGATGGAAGAGCCCCCCGCGGAAAGGATTTAAAACCGACTGAATAATTCATGAGAGGAAAAGGGTCGAAAATATACGACGTTATTCATTACGTCACGCCACACCGGGGTTAAAGGGAGGTCCTTCAACCGGGCGCGAGACTCGAAAGGAATAACTTTCTAAGATCCATGTCTTGGGATGAAATCTCTTCAGGATCAAGTTATCAAACGATGTTAGTATAAAAAATGCGACATAGGATGCGGGAAAGCAGAATAGGGATGTATCAGTAAACATAACATTAAAACTATTATTGTAGCAATGTTTTAAAAAATTTAATACTAATATATTAAACATTTATTAATGAAAACATAAAATTTTGAACAACGTTTCTTTTTCAACTTTGTACACATGACCAACTTTATTATACATTAAAGATTAGTTATATTTTATGAAAGTGACATATTTTGCTCATGCTTGGTCACTTTAAAAAATCTCTTTTGATATTACACTATTTATATCAAAGATTATGACTAGCAAAATAATATTTATATCAAAGTTAAATGTTCGCTATGGATTTTCATCTATATTCGCGATCACTCCGTGTTGTGGATTAACATTTGAATAACTATAGAAAAAGTGTATTTTGACTTTTTTGTTTACATATTTTGGACCGTACTTGTCCTTCTTCCGAGTTTAAATTTTTACACTGAGGAAGGTCGCGCACGGTCTGTAACACATTTGTGAAAATAAATAAACGCGTAGTAAAAATGAATGTTAATCAAAAATCATTATGGTGTTTGAAATCAATTCCCAAACAAAAAAAAGATTTTCCTTAATCAAACTATACTAAATAGCCGAACATCAGGTCGTTTTATTGGAAGGGTAGGCAGAAAGGATGGACCGCAACACAGTTTTATATTTATACCTCTCTAGATTTCTCTACATTCATACACTCACAAGCAAGCTAGTCGATTTTTCTGACTTCGAACATGGCCACCTTTTAGTAATTGATAAATTTTGTCATGCCATGTTTTCCTCAATCTTCCTCGACATCCTTACCCATTCACATTAAGTGCATATACTTTTAAAAAAAATCACCCATCATCCATTCGTTCCATATGTCCAAACAATCTTTCTGAATTATATTTAGGACGCATTCGTCCGTCTAACATTCCTTTCTTATTTCTTCGTTCGGTATTCTATCGTATATAGATTTTTTATCATACATTGTTAAGATATTCTAAAGACTTTATATCCAAAAGATCAATTATCGCCTAAGATAAATACACAATAATAATTAACATTGCACATGTGCAAATATTTATGCTCGTTGCACGCAATAACACATATTTTGATTTCTATTGTTTTTAACTTATTTCTTAGCTAGCCGGTACCAGATACACGCTACAAGGATTTTCTGCAAAACTAGGTTACGAATTTACCCTAGTTGCATTTTAATTTTTTTATATATATCATAACAATAATCCACTAAGGACGTTGCAGCATCGCATTATTTTCTTTGCGTAATCATTACAATAATAAATATACATTCAATTTAAATACGTTTATTCGGAATTTGAATGTTAAAAACATGTGAATCATTTTTTGTAGAGCAAATAAATTACGTAAAATCTTGACACACAACACTCCCCGGTGAATGTGTCAAATAAATAAATATTTAAAAAAAAATCTTCCCGTTACCTATGATATGTAGCTAGTGCACATTATTTTAAATAAATTTGTAATCTCTAATATTGAATGTCGGCCATGTGAGGAGTCAGAGAAATCGACGCGCGTGCATGACACGATGTATGAATGTGGAGGAATCGAGAGAAATGTCAGGAAAGAAAAGTGCGGCAGTCCATTCATTCTGCCTATCCCTTCGGGGAGACGGCGTGATGGTTAGTCAGTTAGTTAGTTTTTGATATCTCTAAAATGATTTGTATATTCGCTTCAATTTTGTATAGTGGATTCACATTGGAATAAATAGAAAAACACTTTGATGACGAAAGCGTAAAACCTTCGTAACATGTCGAGGAAAATAAAAGAGGAAAAAACAACGTTTAAATTAATAAAAAAATCGCCATTGTGGAATTCCAATGTTATCGCCATAATACCTTTATTAGTACCTAAGTGATTAGCGTGTTTTGTCTTTTTAGACTATATTTTTTTTTATCTGCCCACGCTCTCTATTTTTTCTGGGCCTTCAACTGCCCCCCTGAAAGTCTCAAATGCCCACAAGGGGGCGCTATCGCCCACTTTGAGAACCTAGGTTCTAGATGATCTGGCTAGGTTGGGCGAAACTCACTGCTGGAAGAAAAAGCCGCAAGATCGAAGAGCTTGGAATAAAATCATCAAGGAGGCAAAGACAAATTTGTACAATCATATAAATTAAGAAAGTATATTGTTTGCCTTGACGGAGATACATCGTGGATGCGTACGTACAGGTTCTGTAAGCTTTATAAATTCCAGACAATCTGAAATGATTGCGGTGCGATGCGGTAGCAGAATGCGAGCAATGGAGCAATCAGACGAGTTATCCGGAAAACGTTTAGGGCAGGCGGTCCCCCGGCCCCGATATGATCACGCGAACAAATTCGACAGACGTGAACGAAACCTCGAAAAAGATCGACAGCCGAAATATTTTAATTGCAACACCGTTCCTCATGTCGATGGCGAACGAACCGTTGTTATTAAGAGCAGTATAAAATGACAGTCAAATTATTGAAAGTGCACACGTGAAAAGTAAACGGTTGCATTGTAATATAATCTCTTGACGGTAGTTCATTTTTAATAATAATTATATAAAACGATGTTTTTTTTAACTACTTCCATATTTGTCTTTATGGTGAAATCGAAAATTATAAAACGTGGCACGATCAAATCGGGGTCGTGAGGAGTGAGGAGTCGGGGAAATCGAAGTGCGTGCATGACAAGATGTATGAATGTAGAGGATTTGAGAGAGAAGTATGTCAGGACAGAACAGTGTGGCGTTCCATTTTTTCTACCTACCCCTCCGGGGAGACGGCGTGTTGGTTAGTTAGTTAGTTTTTTGTGTTATGTGACCGCACCAGATACTTCATCCCTTAATGTGATAGGTATGTTCTCTATTCTAACGAGTAATGCTTATAACGATCAAATTCAGTCGGTCCCATATTCCTCGTAATGACCAAGTTCGATGGTATATACTATTTAAAAAGAAGAAGAAAGCTTACCCTCATTTATGTAAGTAAAACCAATATAAAATGTTCCAATTGTATGCGTTAAATGAAAATCTTCGCTTCATACATCATACGACGCGCGCATGGCAATTATAGAGTTACACATTTCAAGAATATGACAGGATAATTACATGCGAAGATAAATTTGCAGTAACCCTACAGAGTACAGTAATGGCGACTGCGGATCTCATCAGATGCAAAGCAAACCCAATCAAATATAACTAAGTAAGGCCTTCTCGCCGAAGGGGTAGGCAGAAAGAATGAACCGCCACACTGTTATTTCGTTCCTCAAAATTCATACATCGTATCATGCACACACGATTTCACGCACGTCGATTTCTCCGACTCCCCACGTGGCCGACATTCAATATTTAATTTTAAATAAACTTAAGGCGTTAACACTGTGGAATTCCATAATGACGAATTTATATTAATTAAAACACTGTTTTTTCCACTTTTGAGTTTATTTTTCTCGACATGTTTCGAAGGCTTACACCTTCATCATCGGGAGAACGATATAAATAGTTTATATCGTTATCCCGATGATAAAGGTGTAAGCCTTCAAATCATGTCGAGAAAAATAAACTCAAAAGTGGAAAAAACAGTGTTTTAATTCATATAAATTCGGCATTCAATATTTAATTTATTTGATCGTGCTACGTTTTCCTCGGTCTTCCTCTATTTCAAGTTCAAATTAAATCGTTAACAAATATATTTTTTAACATGTTTTCTTCATTAATTCTTTCTATGTGTTCAAACACTTATGACCCGTATCTATAACGCCTTATTATATCATTCATTTCTTACATTTTCATTCTACACTCTATCATACACAGATTTTCCACACATTCATCTGCGGTATCTCATTTCTACTGCATTTAATCTACTTTCATCCTTCTTTTGCAAGTTCCATGCTACACTTCCATTGTGCATTTTGTTTGTGATGACAACTTCAAGTGCACCAAATGAAAAAAGTGTGAAAGAAAAGGAGTATATTTTTGCTTTCGTATGAAGCACTAAATTTGTAGTGTGGCGTTGTTAAAACAGACAGTTTGTTTTTGTATCTCTGACGAAGTTCCGGCGGGAGCTAAACCAGTTGGTTCAATAAAAACAAAATAAAGTGGTGTAAAAGAAAGCACACACAAGTGTGATAAATTATTTTAAGTGTAGTATTTTTTTATGTGGAAACGGGCGGTTTTCGAACGGGGTTCTTGAATTGAAACATCCAATCAAAACGATTTGCGGGTGTCGTCTCGGGGTTTAACGACGTGCTGCGCCGTGAATTAAGGGCCGCGGGTCACTTCCTGAAGATTGGCGCCGGCGCGCGGACCGGCGGCGCCGCCCGGCACTAGAAAGTTGCGGCGGGAAACAGCCCGGACCAGATCCCGCCGCGTGCCGCGACTCGACAACACGACCGATACTATACACAAACTCGAAGACCCCAAATTCAGTGAGATAAAAAAAAATTAATAAACATACGAGTGTCTAGAATTTGTAACGAGTTTACTATGTAGCGGCGACGGAATGGAACCGTTTGGGATCTCTTCTGGTAGTAAGATAGAGCATTTTTTTTAAACAATATCACATTCTTTAAGGATTAATTGTATCTCAATAGAGACGAAGGTGCAAATTGGAAACAGAATATGGAAGTCGAGGCGTATACAGGACTTATGACCTGTCATTGATTGGGTTAAGCGCACGCTTTATGTAATACAACATTCCCCATTTCGCCCTTCTTACGACCACCACGTCTGACAATTTTTTGGAAGATGTTTATATGCTAAAATGTCGCACCACGCTCTACATTTTTTAGTTCAATCTACACTAGCACCATCTATTAAGATTGGATCAAGCATTAAGCAGAAGATCTTTATTAACGCGATGTGAAAGGTTACCGCCATAAACATACATTGCTAGATAACGCCTGGAGATGTCTCTCCAATTTTTATGCTTTTAACTTGGACCAGTTTTTTTGCAACATTTTGAATGTATACAAATACTTGTAGACGAATTGTGTATCACATTCATTCATAGCTCGAATATGTCCAGATGGGTGCCGGTAATATTATCGATACTTAAAAAAAGGTTATGGGTAAATGATTGCATCGTCTCGTGATGGATATCCTAAACACTTTAAACTTGAACGAGCCCGTATGACCTAGAAGGTTACTCGTAATAATTATATGCAGGCGAATATTAATGCGATAAGTGTCCAGCAAAAAGCCTTATGAATGACTTTTGCACCTACACATCTAATCTCTGATCCTATTTATTTAAAATATATTATCATGTGTAGGACGGCAATATAATACTTTATAAAACACTGTGAAATTAATTAATACGAATAAAAAAATGTTTTCTAGAAGTTTTAATATAGCTAACAAATCAGCATTTCGTCTCTCCGGAGGGGTAGGCAGAAATAATGGACCGCCACATTGCTCTGTACTGACATACTTCTGTCCCTTCATGTACATTCATACATCGTGTTATGCACGCACGTCGATTTCTCTGATTCTTTATGTCAGCGACATTTAATATTTGATTGATTTGATGGTGCCACGTTTTTCTCGGACAACCTAAATTTCTAGCTCCGCTCACGTCGTTATAATATGCATTCATCGCCATTCTGTCTTTATTCACTCTTTTCATTTGATTTAAAAACATTTGATAATGCGGTAGAGATGAGGTCTCTAGGACGTATGTGTGGTAGAACGATATACGACAGAATCTCAAATGCTGATATAAGAAAGGAATGTAGAGCGGAAGAAGGTATTATGAACAAAATTATGAAAGGATCGCTGCGTTGGTTCGGACATATGGAACGCATGGATGGAGAAAGTATACGTTAATGATGTAAATGGGGTACGGTGTCGAGGCAGACTGAGGAACATGGCATGACCAAATTAATCAAATTTTAAATGTTGGTCATGTTAGAAGTCGGAGGAATCGACGTGCGTGTGTGACTCGTTGAATGAATGTGGAGGAACCTAGAGAGGTTTGCCAGGATAGAGTAGTGTGGCGGTCAATTCTCTCTGCCTACCCCTGCGGTGAAACGGCGTGATGGTTTGTTTGTTTGTTTGATAATGCCTTAGAAAGGCAAAACATGTCATTCCCATAAACTATGTTACCATGAAACTTCTAGAAAATAGAAGTTAACATTCTTATTAATTATGTAATATAGAGTTTTACATCATTGTTCAAGAAACAATAAATACGCATCGAATTTACTAATTTTTTTTAAAAATAAATATGGTAATGTGTCCGGAAACCAGATGGCGTTAAATGTGCAAGAAGCTGGACGAAAGGGCGTATTAAGTGCAAAAGGCGTAAAATGGTGGGAAATTCAATATCGGGATAAAATTAAGATCTACTTGAAGGTATGCTAATGTTATTTAACAATCGCAGATGTTTTACCATTTCTTGAACAATGACGTAAAATTCCCATAAAATAAAATAATACTTCTAGAAAACAGATGTTTTCAATCGTATTATTTAATCGAAGATGTATTGAAATAAACAGTTGTATGTTAATTATCCCGTGCGTACGGGGGAAACAAAATTTTGAGGCATAACTCTGAGGAAATTTGATTAATAAAATTTTTAAGTTAATATACTCGTAATCTAAAATGTATTTAAAAAAAAATTCAAAATCGTAAATTTTTATTTCACATTGTTAGCTGAAATATTGATCGTTGATAGTTTTGAGATCTTCCCTGCAAAGCGCACTTGGGGAAAAATTTAATTCAAACAATAATATATACCATCTTCTTCTTCTTCTTCTTCGATGGCCCTACAGCCCATATCGAGCCATGGCCTCCAGTATTCTTCGCCTCCAACTCCTCCTGTCCTCCGCTACGACCCTCCAATCTGACACTCGTAACAATTTCGCCCCATCTCTCCCAACTTCATCCTCCCATCGCAGCCTTGGTCATCCAATTGGTCTTCTCACGTGACCGGTCCAATTGCTCTGCACGTGACCGGCCCATCTCAGTTTATTCAGTCTGACCTGGATGAACCAGAAAACAAGCGTTCTTTCCTTTAACCTGCCAGCCGAACAAGTTGACCTCATTATGTAAATATTAAAAATTTATGATTTGTGTAATCATTCATAAATCTAACAATAGTTTATATTACGTGCATAGTTTTTTGAACGAATCACGCAATCTATAATGTTTAAATTTAAACTTCTTAAATGCAGAAAAAGAATATAAATATAATTGCTATTTTAAAATATCTTGTAATAACTGAAAAAACAAGAGAGAAAAAACAGTTAAATATATTTTTTAATTTTAAATAAACTTACCGTTTACGCGTTGACAGATTAGTCGACGACGATTTTATGAATACTGTTTTTATTTCTCGACATATTTGACAAAGTTTTATACTTTCATCATCGGGAGAACGATATAAACTTCGTAACATTTTTTTTTTAAATCATTAATAAACTTAAAAACTAAATAACTATCATCCCGTCTCCCCGAAAAGGCAGAAAGGATAGACCGACACACTTCTCATTCCTGACATACTTCTATCGACTTCTTAGCATTCATACAATGTATAATGCAAGCACGCCGATTTCTCTGACACCTAACGTGGCCGATATTTAATATTTGATTTATTTGATCGTGCCACGTTTTCCTCGGCTATCATCTACCATATATCGTTATCATATACTACCAATGTTAATATATAATTTAAAATGCGCTAAGTGAATGGCTTAACAATGAACCCAAAACATAGTAATTTTTTTTACAAATATATCGCATCAGATGGTTGGGACACTTCCAGCGAATGAAAAAACCTGATTCCAAAAAATATTCACGATATACGACCATATGGAAGAAAACCTAACCTAAGGCGGATGAATGAACTCTTGAAATTGGAGATGCGGGCGATGGATCAGGGAGAAAAGCAAAATAAATTGTGTCTGTCTCATAGTGGACTATAGCAATAATGATAACGATGGTGATGAAAGTAAATGTTCACAAAATTGAAACAATAAAAACACGTTTTGTTTTTGAATGTATCAAATACTGGATTTTACCCATTGCGGGTTAAACATTCTAATTTTTTTTTATATATATTCTTAATAGATGGTGCTAGTGTAGATTGACCTAAAAATGTGAAGTGTGTCTCAACATAGTAGCATATATACATCTTCCAAAAATTTGTCAGAAGTGGTGGTCGTAAGAAGGGCGGAATGGGGAATGTTGTTAACATAAAGCGATCGCTTAACCCAACAAATGACAGGTCATAAGCCCTGTAAACGCCTCGGCCACCATATTCTGTTTCCAAAAATAAAATAAAACAATTTACATCTTCGTCTCTATTGAGATACAATTAATCTTTAAAAATAAAAACACGCCATGTATGTTTATTTAAAGAGTGTCATAAAAAACACAATCGAATCACTTCCGCGAATATCGTCAATAAAATTAGCAAAATGAACAGGTAAGGTCAGGATGGGTTTGAGGTCTCGGGGTCGGTGTGCCCGCTAGCGCCATCCTCACGCGAGTCACATTTCGCGGTGGATTATTTGCATACTTACGTAACTAACGCGTCCATTGAGGCGATTTCCTCACATGATAAATTTGTCTATGGCATTAGGAAATGCGTACGCCTTTCGTGTCTATGATTTTATCGGCTGTATTTTTCGAAAATAAATTTTCAGGCGACTGGGTTGACCCGATGAATGGAGAATGACAATTAACGGTTTCAGGGATTTTTTTTCTCTCTATTACTAATGGCTCTGAGAATTATATTTATTATTCAAGGATTACAATGTACGTGCAAGAGTAATTAAGACGAAAACATCGCGCATTAATTGTTTATGAAATAAACATTGAAAGAATTTTGGCAGAATATCCTTAAACTTTTCATAATATGAATAGGCAAAGACCCGAACGTCATCAAGAAAGAGTACAAGAATATTTTAAATGTAAGAGAGCGAAAGATAAATGCTTTAATTCTCTTGATAAATGTTATGGATTATTTTGATTTTTTATTATTATTTTTATACGACAATAGTATACAAAACAAAAGAAGAACAATTGGTGTTGCTAATTGTGAAATTTTTAACGTGTGTGAAAAATAAATTTACATTAAAAGTTAAAAATTATTACTGATTACGATGGACAAATTTTAAAGGGTAGAAAATCTTTACTTCCGTGAATATTTCACGGGTTGCAACTAGTTTGCTGAAACTGTTGGACGGTTTTTAAAGCGCTTCACGGAATGGCACCAGTATAAATATCGGAACTTTGTGTAGCTGATAGCCCTAACTTGCGGCAATCTACGCTTCCGTCAGCAAACTCCTCGGCAATAGGCAGATTAGTTGAGCCAAAGCGCAACCCCTGGACAAATTTCAGAGATCGGGCTTCCGCAGTGGCAGGTCCGTCCGCCTGGAATATGCTTCCTGCACGCCTCAGATGCATTGACAATCCGACAGATTTTAAATCTCACCTAAGAACCCACCTTTTCAAAATATCGCATAAAATGTAAATAACGGTTGTCCGATTGCTGGTGTCACATTCAGCTCTCATGACTAAAAACATTGTCAAAGCGCCCTTGAGGTGAGCTATTCACGAAAACGGCACTATACAAATTATCCTAATTCTTATTATTAGTTTTACGTAATTGTTTACGACTGTATACGGACTATGACATCTTGCATTAATTCTTAGTTAGTTACAATCCTAGGGATTGGTCTGCATCAAGCCTTACTCGTTCACTCCACTCAGTCATGTCTCCAGACAATTTTTACATATATGGGTGTCTGCGACAGCGCACGTCACTGACGACTGGTCCATATAGATGTCTCTTGCAGTTTCTGCCCTCAACCATTTCCTCGGCGATGTTAATAAGCAGCCCCGGGTGTCTGATTTTATAGCATATCCAATTTACTAGTTGGTGGGCAATCATTATAAGAATACGACTCGTTTCACTTTGATGGCTCTTTTGAATGTGTTATAAAATAACATGATGACACTTTGCTCTTTTGGATGTGTTCCAACCAATGGATCCCCATCGTGCGTCTGTAATACCACATTTCAAAAGCAGCTTGACTTCTGCACTCACTCTGGGCAGTGGTCCACGTTGCATAACAGTGAAACAATCAACAAAATCGGTTTATTTTCTCAAAAGATAATACAAACGACAATTATAGTTTAAGGCATCTATTGAGAACAGGTAAAACATAAAAAAATATATAAAACCCAGGAACGCATGAGAGATGGTTCGACATTAGGAATACAAGTCAAGAGAATTTGTCTTCTGAACGCACTTTCACGAATATGAAAGACATCGATCTCCGAAGCAGTTTGATTACTCTCCCCACTGGCATCACCAGAGGCAGGTTGGTTCTGCACGCCGGGAGATAAAACAGTCTGTGCTGACGCTGTCGAAGATAACCATCCGGAACATTAAGATGGATAGCCTCCAAGATAACGGAGTTCTCAAAGAATCCCCTGATAAGTCTGAAGAAATGGGTAAGTGTGCACCTATATATTCTTATCTGCAAACTATTGGTCCCCAGCATGCCCAAGAGGAATGCAGTGGGATAAAGCCACGGATAGCTACCGAACTCCCTATCTCTAACATGAGCGAGTATCTCGCCTCGTGGGGACTCCATATCACCGAACCACACTCGAGCCAGCTCCGGACCAATGAGTTATGCAAAATTCGCAAAAGATAGGTATTCCTGAAAACTCTACCAGTTCGGAGAATAAATCCCAACATTTTCATTGCAACTCCACATATTTAAGAGGCAAATATCTTGATAGATGTAGGTCAGGAAAGAACAGTATGCCGGTCCATTATATCTGCCTACACCTTCTGGGATACGGCGTGATGGATAGTGAGTTAAAATTCTGATCATAAAATGGAGAAAATATTCCGAGACGTAAACGACGTACTTTCATATTTTAATGGTAAAATTATGAATGGCACATTTTAATAATTGAATCATAATAAAAGTACAGGAAAAAATAACAAGTGGAAATGAAATCTACATTAAGATTAAGTAGGTAAAAAAACAATGCAAATCAGTTTGAAAAATTCATGAATTCGCGTAATATTGAAACAGTCGGAATATTCCGTATACAAAATTATCATAAATGCCTAATACGACGAACTTCTGGCGCTATTCCAAGAGCAGTAAAAATCTTGTTTCGAGATGGTACGAATTATTTAAAAATGTGTTAATTAACCAGAATTTTCCTTAGGCACGCGTGATTACAATGAATACTCTAATGATCTATAAAAATATGTAGATATATATTACGGATCATATATGTATATGTGAATAACTCGAAGTGACCAGCATTAACAGCCAGTCAACGGACACCCATCCCATAATGAAGGTGCGAGTGGAAAGCGTAGAAGGAATATCAATAATAATAATAGGCTAACTTTTATAGCGCCGTTTTTGTGATGTAATCACCTCAAGGGTGCATTAAGACTTGTTTTAAATCTAAAAATCTAAATGTGAACGCTGCATCTGATTTTCGCGATCGGTTAAAAAGTATAGTAGAACAAAGTATCTATAAACGTTTAAATTGGGTATGAAATATGAAAAAGATGAGTTTTCAGTTAAGATCTGAAATCTGTCGGATCATTTATGCATCTGAGGTGTGAAGGGAGATTGTTCCAAGCTGATGGACCGGCTACCGCGAACGCTCGATCCCCGAAATTTGTACTGGGGCAACGCTTCGGCTCAACTAATCTTCCTATTGCCGAGGAGTTCGCCGAGCGAAGTGTGGATTTCCTTTGTATTTAGGCTGTCCGTTATACAGAGTTCAGAAATATAACTTGGTGCCATTCCGTGTAACGCTTTGAAGAGTGTTAAATAAACATATGATTATTTATTTTACGGTGTATAAAATAGTTCATCTGTTTTCACTACTAAAAAAACATATTTTCTATGATATCTAGATATTGCATTTTATTATTTTATTCTGCGATTGCACTATTTAGCACATAATTAGAACCTACCTGTGTACATAAACAGATTTGATTTTATATGACGACGTTTTCAGTAAAATCAAAGGAAAGAAACTTATTAAAACAATCGCAGAGAGGCAGCCTAATGGATCTGCCAAATTATACGGCATGGGAGTCTCCTGCATGACATAATATAGGGAATACTCGAGGAAACAAATTACAGCGGGCGCCCCCGACGAGAGTATCTGAAACAGGTGTGCGAGGACATGATCTGGGACTCATATGTTGAGCTGAAGAGGGTTGTAGAAGACCGAGCAAAAAAGTGGTTTTAAAACAACATATTCAAGTGTTAAATATATTTTATTTGCCGCTATTATACAAATGCTCCATAAAAACAAATTTTACGAGTACGTATAAGTAAAAATAACTAAATCTGATTTCGCCACTCTTCATTGCGACTGGAATATGTCAAAATGAAAATAAAACACTCCGAGCGATTAGAGCATAGGTTTACAATCTTTTCTGGGCCACCGCCCCCTTTACAAGAAAAAAAAAACGTTCAACGCCCCCCTCCCATAAAATTTATTCCAAATATTTAGAAACACAGTTGAATTTTAAAATATTATTAAATCTTTTATGTATCAGAAAACGACATATGGTAGAATACCGAACGAAGAAATTATTATTAGTCCCTACGTGAATAGCGTGTTTTTTTGTATTTTTTAGACTACATTTATGAATCTGCCCACGCTCTCTATTTTTTATGGGTCTTCTACTGCCCCCCTGAAAGTCTCGAACGCCCACAAGGGGGCGTTATCGCCCACTTTGAGAACCTAGGGATTAGAGTATTAATTTGAAAGTAATTTCAAATTAATATCCCGTCAACGAAGAAATTTCTATCCGCCCGGCTTAGATGCAGGTCACCTGGCTACAATCCTGTAGTATCGTCCATCGTGTGCCTATCCATTGGACACTTTCAGTACGGTCATTAGGCGCCGATACGGGCATTAAGAACACCACGCACTGCACTTAAACGGAATACCAGCTGAACGTAGGATTTCTATTGATACTGCAGCGGGCAATTTACAGAGATATGTGCGAACAACTTATTTCATTAAATTGAATTACCGGTCGACAATAATTATTAACGATTAAGTATACCCATAATGGTTGATAAAATGAAAATTACTGTCGAGCGCTAAACATTCGACGAAGTGTTGGCGATAACATTCCGAGCGATCGGTATAAAATGAATTAAGCTTAATTATTGTTTATGAGTCATTTATTGTAAAATAAAAACAATAATATCGAAATAACAATTAAAAGAACGAGAGGAAAAAGGTTGAAATAAACTGGAGGTTGTCAATTGGCAGGACATATAGCCAGATAGGACAGTACCAGATGGGCACACAGAATACTCCAATAGAGGCATTGGACAAGGAACACGAGTGTCGGGAAGCCACCTAAAAGAAAATCTCATGATATTGCCTGAATAGCGGAGAAGACCCTGGATGCGGAAGGGATAAAACAGTGACGAATGGAGAAAAATGGAAGATGCCTATATCCAACAGTGGGGGTAGAAGGAGAGGACGTATTTTTTTTAGTTAAAATAATCAAACTACGAGTCCAGTGTTGCCGGATCGCACGTAACAGCATTCCGCGCGCCCGTGGCAAACAGGGAAACGTATTTTACGGACAACTCTCGAATATCAATTAATACATTTGTTAATTACAAAAAAATAAAATACAATGTTTCGGAGAAGGTTAATTTAAATTGTTTGCTCTTTCTCATTTTAGGATAATAGATTTTATATTTTTATGGTATAAACCAGTGATTCCCAAAGTGATTTGTATAGACTCCCAGGGGTCCACAACTTGCAGGGGGTCCACGAGATGTAAATGGGGGTCCACGAGAGGTAAATAGGGGTCCACGAGATGGTTCAACTAAATTGAGCCAAATATTGAAATCGTTGGCGACTTTTTTTTTAGCTCATTTGGGAAAAATTAGACAGTCGAAATCATTGGCGACCTTTTTTTTAGCGCGACAACGACTTCCGGAATATAGAATTCGGCAGCGACCAATTTTTTTTAGCAATCGATTAAAAAAGCAGGGGTCTACCACGAGAAAAATCGGCAAAGGGTCTACGGGACCAAAAAAGTTTGGGAACCTTTGGTATAAACGATAAAAAGTTAGAAAGATATTTTTGTTGCTTTAAAAATTACGTAAAATTGTAAACCGAAATTCCTATATTTAGAACACATTTAAAAAAAATTTCAGAAATAAAAAGTTGATAAAAATTTAGCAAATCGTGTTAATCACGAAAAATATCGTACGCTTTTCTCAATATAAAAGATATTGGCAACCGGTATATCGGTACATTTGTCAAGTCAAGTAAATATTACTTAACTTAATCCGCATGTTTCTCATACTATTGAGGAAATTAATTTATACGGTAAAGGATCGTTCGTGGAGAGCGCCATTAGGGAGCTGATAACACTTGTTGTGACATCCTCGGCTGCCTAAGTGACGCAACGTCCCGAGGGGTTGGGGGCGCTGCGGCCAGACCCGGACCGCGCAATACCAGAGATTAGAAAGATTGCGCATTGCGTGTACCGAGAATGTAATATCGGCCAGAGTTTCCCAACACGTCACTCAATATTTCATTATAAAATACACGGCAAAAAAATACAAATCACGTATCGTTATGCTTAGAATGTCTGAAGAATCACGTGTCTCACCGAAGGAGTAGACAAAAAGGAATGGACCGCCACACTATTCTTAGCAAACTAACCATCACGGCGTTTTCCCGAAGGGGTAGGGAGAAAGAATGGACTGTCACACTTTTCTTTCATGACATTCTCTCGCTTCCTTAAAATTCATACATCGTGCCATGCACGCACGTAGATTTTTCCGACTCCCCACGTAGCCGACATTCAATATTTGATTTATTTGTTCGTGACACTTTTCCTCAGTCTTCAACTATTAATTCCATTTAAATCGTTAATATACGCTTTTTCTAAATTCTTTTTTATTCATTCTTTCCATGTGTCCAAATCATCTTGATGTTCCTATGATTATTTAGTTCACAACCCTTCGCCGATGCCGACGACCGATGGGGGAGACGGGTTCTGAGTGGCAAAATTGATATGGCAATAGGCTGGACACTTGGCTAGACAGGGTGGCAACAGATGGGCACCCAGGATACTCAGTTGGAGACCATGGGCAAATAGGCGAAGTGTCGGAAGGCCACCGATGAGATGGACCGATGATACTGTCAAAAGGGTCGGAAAATCTAGGATACAAAGGGGGCAGGATAGAGACGAGTGGAGGAAATTGGAAGAGGCCTATATCCAGCAGTGGAGGGAAGAAGGCTTGCAAAGAAGAATAATGTAAATCACAAGTCATTTATAAGGCGTACCGAGTTTACGGTGGATTGATTTATTTCCAAGAGACGAAAGCTATAAAAATCCGCGCGGTATTAAAAATGAATGCGATGACAATTAAAATTCCTCCGGTAGGCCGGAGGTGAATGTTGGGAAACCGGGCGGCCGCGCTGGCCGGCACGCAGCATCCCGGCGAGATAGCGGCCGCGATACTTTCTTCCAAAGAAAACAAAATGCGCGCCACCGTTGCCGTTGCTGGCGCCGGCGTTTTCTCGGCGACATGCGACATTCCGGCGGCCGGGGGCGCCCGCCGCAAACTGTGGGCCGCGGAATGCATTCAGAAAAGTGTATTCGGATTAATTACGTAACATTATACGTGCGAATGCTCGGTATAAATTTTCCTAATACATTTTCTATTAAAACTTTTTTAATGTTTCTTGAACAATGATATAAAACTCCATATTAAATAATCAATACGAATGAAAACATCACTTTTGTACTAGAAGTTTTATTATATTTTATGGGAATGACATGTTTCGCCCTTCTAAGGCATTATCGGATGTCTAATATGCGATTTTGCCTTAGAAGGGCGGAACATGTCATTCCCAGAAAATTTGATAAAACTCCTAGAAAATATGGATTTTCTTTCGTATTACTTATGTTTTTAAAAAACCCTGATTTCTAAGACATATTGCATACTACATAATCAGCCTTACGAGACTCGTCCTGGTGGACCTTCGACCTTCCAAAATATGGGAGACCTCCCAAAAGACAGCTGGGAATCCACCTCCTAAAAATAGGAGATAAAGTTCAATTTACAATACTGTTATAATGTTACAATTTTTTATTATACACTTGTTGAGAATGTTGCAACAGCTGTTTCATCAGCTGATGACAACATCGGTTGGCGAAACAGCTATCGCGACATTACAAAAAGTGTATAATACAACATTGTGATATTATATTATAAGTATTGTAAATTTAACAGTTAAAATGTATAACAATAAAAGTTAATATATATTTTATTTTAAATATTTATTTCCCTATCAAAGTGAGTAGCTCCGTGTTAGATTCAAATATATAATTGAATTTGATGAATTTGTAAAAAAAAACAATATTAGGAAAGCAGGGGGTCTACACAAAACAGAAAAAATCGGCAAGGGGTCTACGGGACAAAAAAGCTTGTGGACCTCTGGTCTACATCATCGGAGAAAAAGTAATGATGCTTAGTAAAAAAAAAACGACAAGTTTTTCCGAGGGTAGCTACGCCACTGAGCATTTATTTCTAGAATATAGAAACTCAATCACGCATTAAAGACATCAACAGACAACACTGACCGACGCGTGTCGTAGGAAGCTGTAAGAGAAATGAAAAAGGAATATACTTGTTGTTGTTTATCATTATATTATTATCGCAATAATTGACATGCGTCAAGTGTGCTTTGTTTGTGAAATTAGAAGCGACAGTATATTATGATGATAAACACATGAAAAATATCTGAACATTATATTCGATATTAACGAAAAAAAAAATAAACAAATACAATATTGTGAAATATATTTCACCTCTGAAGCATATAAATTCTAATAACAATATAAAATATGACGATTGTGTGTCTGTAATATCAAATTAGAAATAATCGGATTCGAATATTGAAATTATAATAAGTACACGGCTTCATTTATTATGTAAAACAATACATTCAAATTGATCCTGCCAAGCAAAATCAATATAAATAACAAAATATACAATAAGTACATCATTTTAACTATAATATGTATAAAATAAAATTTTGAAACACAAGTTTAAAACCAAAAATTGAATTATAATGACGACCGTTGTAAAAATCTAATCTGAAAAATATGACTTTAAAATTGGTAAGAGCGTATCGCGGATAATGGCAAGTGTCTCCATCTAGCGACGTTTCCCGGAACTTGTTACCGCGGCTCTGCAGCGAGCTGGCTGGTTGAGAACGACTAATGGCACTGATTTAGTGTAAAATTAATTCTGCATCGACGCGTTTCGCTGGCGCTTCTGTC